>OX381709.1:74066697-74411087 GCA_947462335.1 Harmothoe impar | reverse complement strand
GGCAAATCTCATTACCCGGATAAATCTCGGCCTATTAGGGAATGTTCATTTATTAGTTACGGGGTGGGGGGGTGGGGGCGCAAAAATGTAGCCCCTTCTTGGCAAAAAAGCCTGCGCGTTACTATAGTTCAGAGGGGGTGGGCGAAAAATTGTCGCCGAGGGGGGCCATAAAACGTTCCACGCGCTCTTAAGGTGCATACGCCTACAGCTCTGTGGCGAAGGGTACTTCTATATACCGTCTTAGTCGTATGTACGGTTACATACGCCCAACGTACAGAGAGCATTCCCTCTCTGCCCCAGAATGTGCCACGCCCCTTCACCCCAGTAAAAAGATTTTGCGCCTCCGCGCGAAATCTCACCCCCCCCTTGTAATTAATAAATGAACACTCCCTTATCACATTAATCGTTCGGGGGGGGGGGGGGGGGGGGGGTTCTATTGTTTAATTACACTGTTACCATTACATAGGAGTATATATAGGCTGTTTGCTATATAGTCACAGTTTGAGTCAATTGTATACCCCGACTATTCCTGTATAAGGCTCATTACTATTACTTTAGCCTAAGGGAGTGTTCATTTATTAATTACAGGGGGGGTGGTGAGATTTCGCGCGGAGGGGCGAAATTTTTTTACGCCCCCCCCCCTCGAGAGCGCGTGAAACGTTTCTCGCGCCCCCCTCGCCGAAGGCGCCGAAAATTTTTTCGCCCCCCCCCCCTTTGAACTATAGTAACGCGCGGAGCTTTTTGGCTAAAAAGGGGCTTAAATTTTTACGCCCCCCCCTCAAGAGGGGTCAGAATTTTTTTACGCCCCCCCTCAGAAGGGGTCGGAAAATTTTTACGCCCCCCCCCCCCCCCCCAAACCCACCACCCCCTGTAAATAATAATGAACACTCCCTAAGACAGGTCAGTTTGGGACTGAAGGTACTTACTCCTTATATCTTGCAGAGAGACTTCGTGCCACGGTTTGATTCGCCATGTCAGAATTGATTTCTTAAGAGATTCTATCTTGATATCATAACTGTATGTATAACTTCATGGTCACAGTCTAATTGCCCCGCTTATTGCCCCGCCCCCACCCCAGTAATCATTCTGAGCCATGGGACGCCCCAACAGGTGCTCGATCTCTATTCCTCTTTGCACGCTTCAAATCTCCAGCAGAAGCATTCACTGTCCTATAAGCAATAAGTCCTTAGTTTATACTTAAAAGCAAATGCACAACTGACATTATCACATTAGTTAACTCTGAATACGCCCAATGTACAGAGAGCATTCCTCTGTCGATCTCTGCCTCAGAATGTGCCACGCCCCTTTGGTGGCGCCCTCGAGTGGATTGTTTTTACATTATGGGCCTATACCCGTTACTCCGCAGACGACGCATGTTTTACCATCTTTTCAACTACTTCCGGATGTGTCGAAAGTGTTTTGAGATTTTTTTGATAACTTTACTGTGAAATACCCAAATGAATCAACATTGCGTGAGGTGAATCTAGGCTGAGTGTCTTCGTATGGTAAGTAGTATTAACGTAGACCGTCTAGACGTGTTTAACTATATCTGTGAGGGCCGTCCCCGTCCGTGTTAGTTCATATTTGTTAACTTGTAGAGTGACAATTGAGTTGACTCGATTCTTGCAAACTGGACCTGGTCTCCACTCAAAGTTCAAACACTGACAGTGTGTGTGACACACAGTGTGACGCATAGACAAACCCGCACCTCCCGCAACCCTAATGTCAGACTCATAGACAAACCCGCACCTCCCGTTACCCTAACGTCAGACTCATAGACAAACCCGCACCTCCCGTTACCCTAACGTCAGACTCATAGACAAACCCGCACCTCCCGTTACCCTAACGTCAGACTCATAGACAAACCCGCACGTCCCGTAACCCTATCGTCAGACTCATAGACAAACCAGCACCCCTCGCAACCCTAACGTCAGACTCTTAGACCGACCTAGACCTCTCGCAACCCGCACCTTTGCAACCCTATCGTCAGACTCATAGACATACCCGCACCTCGGGGGTGGTGGGTGAGCGTGAACTTTTTACACCCCCCCTGGTCGAGGGGTCAGAATTTTTTATGCCCCCCCCCCCCTCAGGAGGGGTCAAAAATATTTATGCCCCCACAACCAACCACCCCCTGTAACTAATAATGAACACTCCCTTAATAGGCCTATACTATAAGCTTAGGGCTAAATCTAGGCCTAATGTCCCAAATAATATTAGGCCTATATTATAAGTTTAAAATTTTCGCTCCTCAGCCTATATAGGTACATAGGCCTATAGTGGTATAACAAATAATTAATATTTCAACCCAATAGTTTTGATTCTTAGTTGTATGTATGTGAGAATAAAAGTTCCTGGGTCAAAATTGTTCAATTTGTATTTTGAAGGTCGTAGCGATGGTCAGACTTAAAATGCAAAAACAGGTGGAATTTTTTTTGACCCCCCCCCCAAACAGGGGTCTCAATTTTATAACCCCCCCCCCCCCGGTCAAGGGGTCCAAATTTGTTACCCTCCCCCCCCCCCCCTGCCCTGTTAAAAAATGATCATTCCCTTACTGCCCCACCAGTGCCAAAGGTGCTGGTTTAATATATAGGCCTACTAGGGATGTGTATTCACAGCTACTGAAGCCAGTGAGGGTGGGCTAGTGTGAAGTGTCAGCCTTGAATGGATAACTTTAGAAAACCGGTACTATTACAAACTCTATGAGAGTAGCCCTTCATGGTGTTCATGTACATGGAATAACTAAAGAAAATTTAAACAGATGATAAATAATATAGGGATACTGGGACTAAAACTCCAGTACAGCCACAGTGTAGGCCGCAGGGGCTAGCCTAGAGAAGTAGGCCTAGCCTAGGCCATCTGTAAATATTTCAACATATTTTATAAAATTCCAGCCAATCAAAGGTTCTCTGGATATTGAAGAATAACTTTCAATAACTGTCACATTCTTTAATCCTCCATTTCTGTCCAAATACCGCATAAATATAGGAATAGAATAGACTGAGCAACACACTGCTGACATCTGCGCTAGCTGGCCGGAAGTCCCTCGCAAAACGCGCATGCGCGACAACCGGCAAACCCACTATATACAGGTGCTACCATTCCTCTCAAGCAGTCAGTGTAAACTACTAGTGGTGGGTTGTATTAAGAGATGTTTATATCAAAACTGTAACTATATGTTTTAATATTGATTTGTAGGCATAAAATGATAAATGTAGCCTGCAATAACAACGTAATAAGTAAATTTTAATATGAATACTACATAGTGATAGTCAATAGACTAGCTCACTAGGCCTAGCCCTAGTATCTTGTCTAAACGGTAGGCCCAGACTAGATCCAGAGCCTCGCTGGGACAAGCTGTATTATAATTACTTGTGTATAGACAGTCCGATCTAGACTCAGTAATAATTAAATTACACTCATAGCCTAGGGCTAGGCCTACATTTTCGTTGAACAGGTTGGTAAGGGTCCCGGGGTAAGGGTACACTTTTCTCCCCTATAATATACTATAATGGCAATGACAATGACAATGATGACAGGTATTCATGGTTTGATATCAAAATGAATATGGTTTCATGTTGTTGTTTTTTCAGACGCTGAACCAAAAGAAACATGCACATGATGAAGAAGGTTGAGAAGCAAAAGTTGCAGCGCCTGATTTGCCAGTCTCTGCGGAGTCTGTGCGAGGCAGGGCTCCCTGACAGTACGAACATCAGCATCGAAGGACTCATAGGGATCACCGTCAACTCCGAACACGTCATTCTTGTCGGGATCCACGAAGAAATTGGTGATGGAGAAGAGGAAATGATCGACTCGCTCAAAGATGGTGGGGGTCATGGGGTGGCTGGTGGCGGGAAGGGCGGCTACATGTCCAACCTACAGGCTAAGATGTTCCAGCAGACCCACGCGGTCATGCTGCACGAACACATGATGCAGGTCATGCAGGCCGGCATGGCCGCTGCACAAGGTATACCCGCAACCGACAAACCAATGCAGCCCTTCTCTAAACCCCCGCAGCAACACGACAAGAACTCCTACAAGTACTCGCCTTTTAATGAGAGTGACGATGAGGAACTACCATCAACGACACAGGCGTTCACGCTAACATCGTCACCCAATAAATCAATTTCCAGTTCTGCTGCCGAGGGGAAAGATGCATTCCTCTTTTCAAACTATGACCAGACCATGTTCACAGGTAACAGGGATAAGGGTCCCAGGGAGGAGACACAAGCCAGTCCCTCTATTGACACTGCCTCCAAGGAACTCAACAAGTCGCTCACCCAGCCGGAACAGGTTCAGGCCAGCACCATCTGCATCACTCCCGTCATCGACAGTCCCAAACAAGACGACAGCACGGTCACCACACCCAAAGCGCAGTCCCCAATCAGACAAATCACCCCCCAGATGACCAATGTGGCCGAGTATGGGCGTAGATTAGGGACGATAGTTAAACAAGAGGGCGCGAGTCGGCGGCGCGCATCTAAAGGCCAGCAGCTTGGCGGGGCTGACCTGAGGGTGGAGGAGATCAGTGACGGAGATAACACCAATCAGGGTGACAAGGTCATGTCTGACCCCATGATGGCCGGTAACGCCGCGGGGAGCCCGAGCGGTGCAACGCACGCCTTGAGTCCTCACGGCGAGGACACCCCGAGTGGCATTAACAGTAGCAGGATCATCATCCAGCACATGATCGACGACCAGCAGATACCCGCTGACGCTATAATGGAAATTGACAGTTTGTCGCAAATGGACGGGGACGACCAACGACACGACTTTGTAGACCTTGATAACAGCCTCCTACAGATCCTACCCGACATGACGTCAGAGCGGGGGCACGACGGGTCCATCCCGGAGATCGTAGAAATAGAGGATGATGATGATGAAGTGAAGGGCGAGCCACGAGAAAAGGTGGAGGGGAGTCCGGGGAGTGACTTAGACCAGGGCCCGGCACGCTTACAAGTATTGATGGAACTGCAGAAGAAAATAGCAGCTGAGATCAATACGGAGAACAAAGCAGCCGCGGACGGGTCAGAATCCATGTCAACCCGACCCGCGAATAAACCTGGGGAAGCTGCAGAGGACATGGACGAATACGAAGCCTTCATGGCGCCCCCTATACCACCTTTCATGGGGAGAGGCTTTGGACACAGGGGTTGTGGGTTTAAAAGTCGGGGTGGGTTCGGACACCGGTTCTTTAACCGTGGTGGTTTCGGCGGTCGGGGAGCAATGTTCGGCCGTGGTGGTATATTCGGTCGCGGCGGTCACATGATGGGTTTCGGCCCACCGTACTACGGTGAGAAGAAACTATGGAAGTGCAAGCTATGTGCGGCAAGTTTCAACAACAAGACAAACTTTGAGTCTCACATGTTGAAACACGAGAACAAAGGACAATGTGACGCGGGGCTGGATGAGAGTGTGGGCATGTCGTGTCCGTACTGTAAGAAACGCTTCAGGTACAAGTCGTGGTTAGACCAACACATCACCACGCACACCAAGGAGAAACTCTTCCACTGCCCCTACTGCTCTAAGGCCTACACACGACGACGGAACGTCAGGAAACACATCCAGATGTTCCACCCCGAGGTGCTGATGGGACAGATCATAGACACGGACACTGACTCCCTCCCCACCGTCAAACAGCAGGACCTGGAGGACGGCGACTCCTGATCCTGATACACTCTCACACGGCATTCAGTTCTCTATAAACATTAAGTTACCCCTTTAACTTAGAAATTGAACCATTTCTCTATAAGGCCAAAAAAAAGGTTTGTTTCCAGTAACATGCTGAAAAAAATCTAGGTAGGGTCGGACCCACTTTAAAAAAATATTTTGTTTACGATTTTGACCAAAATTACATAAAAAATGATAACATTTCCAAAAAAGTCCAAAAAGATGTCAGGGTCGACCCGGTTTTGCTAGGTTGGGTCGGGTGACCGGAAACACCTATTTCCTTTAGGCATAAACTTTAAATTAACCCTTTAAGGGCCGCACAGTGCTTTAATATGCTATGCCCTTTATCGTCAAGACGTATGAATGCTGATTTGGCTAGTCTACTCGCCAGTGCTGCATTCATGCTTACCATTCAGGAGTGTATCAACCTGTGTATATGTAGGGTCTGCATGATGCATAAATACAGGGCTGCATTCTTGCATCATGACGATAAACGTCATATTGCATGAAAGCAATTTGCGGCCGTTAAAGGGTTAATATCTACCTAAATAGTTAAACCCAACCAGTCATTTGATGTGAAATCACGTCATGTTTTTAAGTCTCTAGTTGTTGGTTGATCCAAATTTACATACCCGTATTGGAAAAACAAATTAAAGAAAAGAAGAGACCCAATCAGCAGATAGTTACTTTTATGGTTAACTCTTTTTGTGAAGTAGCTATTAGCTATTTGTGTTACAAGTCCCTAAAAATGCTATTTGAGTTAAGTAGTATATCCTTTGATCCAAATTGATTTAAGATAAACCGGGGGGTATAAGTCATACAAGACTATTTAAAACAAATCAGAAAATTCCCATTCTAGCAAAATTATTTCATGATGCATCGTGTATAAATCATTATTGTGGCATCGTACAATACGCAGACTTCGTTATTATGATTTAGTTGAGAGACCTTTGTGTGATCTATCAACACATGTGATGTGTAAATAAAGTTGATAATGTTACTTTACGCCTGCTCTTGTCTGTCTGAAACCAGTTATGTCTTTTCACTCATACAGTGTTACAGAAATGACACAGACACATCAGCTTTTGCTGGTGTAAAATCTGAATGTCCGATGTAGGGGCCTTGAATACCAGCCATCATGATCTCAGCTTTCCAACAGTGAACACTTTTTACAGATTTATTTGATCAGAAACAAATTTATGAACATTATTCAATCAATCTACACATTGTCAATTTAGTTTTGTGATTTATTTAAAAAGCATTGGCACATCTGCTTTCATCAATATCAACAGGGAAGAAAACAGAAGAAGACATTTAAGTTCAAATATTTTTTATTTTACCACATTGCTCTGCATGATTAAGAGACGGGGACATTTCTGGTTAACCAAACCTATGTTCCGTGGCCAAGCCTTTTTAACACCAGTGCTTCGCCGTATGTAGTTTTTTTTTAAACTTTGCTCGTCATGGTGCATGAATGTAGCCCTGGCGAGTAACTCCCTGGTGCTGCATGTGCGCATCATCCTAACTCTACGGGGTTGTATACTTCTGAAGTGTCAGCATGATGCACCAATGCTGACAGTTTACTCATTGGCGTTAAATTTATTCATCATGACAAATTAAAAGCAAAAATCCATGAAGCGTGATTCCGTTTTAAAGGGTTAGTAAAAAGTGATGAATACGGTACCTGAGGAATATTTCGGAAGATGGAGTAACGCCAAACCTTTTTTTCGTGTCTAAGAATGGAATGTACCGTAGTTGGTAGAAGGAATACATAAGAATACTTTTGCGATTCTATTCATGTGTCCTTAAACATTTCCCATAACAAACACATGTAGAAAGACAGCGCCAGGGGGGTTCTACTGAGCTGACTAATTCCATGCCACTAGCTACATGTATAATATCAGTAACAATATATACACATTTCTACATGTAACACATTCAATGTTCCATCATTCTGCATAATATACAATACATACATATGCACGTGATGTGCTGCTCCCACACTGACCACAGTATTGTAACACTCACAACGGGATAAAACTAGAAATACCTGAGGGACTACATCTATACAAAGTTCAGTCACAATCGTCAAGAATATGTGGGGGAGTCGGTTGGGGAGTAGGTGGGGGGCTGGGGTGGTCCTTACATTTGATCATTCTGTAACAAGGTAAGTGTAAGAGGTCTATCACAGACTGCTATACATGACACATGTGTGTTTCACGTGATTTTACATGACACATGCAAAAGGGAATGTTTACACCATGTCAAATTTCCTAGAAGTAAAAATAATTATGCACCTACACCTTTTGCAATACCGGGTAGGTGCATGTACCGGTACTAAACATCTCGACATACCGCTCTAAACTATAAGCCCTTTAAGGGCCGCATAATGATGATAGTGCTTAAATGTGCTATGCCCTTGTCTTCACGATGCATGAATACAGCCCTGGAAATTATTCGGCAGGGCTACATTCATCGATCATGCCGCTCTTTCAGGAGTGTATCAACGCTGTGGGGTTGGCATGATGCATGAATGCAGCCCTGCCGAGAGACGCGCAAGGGCTGCCTTCATGCATCATGAGAACTAAAGATATTTCAAAAGCATCTCCTGAAGGCAGCCTACATTACAGTAATATCAGTGTTATATCCCGTACATCGGGGGCATACCAACCAATAGCACCCTTTATTTACTCATCTTTATGAAAGTATTTGCATAGAAATCAGCAATTTTTATATTATTACACTCAGGTTGAAATACACATTTTTAATGAAAACTATTAATATCAATAGTTTATCACTCTAATCTCTAAACTAGACATCATGATTCCAATCTTGATTCCTAAATATTCTTGCACTGGTATCTCTATTCCAATATGTACAGTTATCACAAATCGGTTCTAGACTTGTACAAAGTAAGACATTTCCCTCATGTGGACACGAATGCTGTGCCGGTAGTTGGAATTTAGTAAAACATGCCCATGGCTTATATTGTAAATACCCGTGTGAATATCAAGAATATATCATCAAAATTTCAACTTCAACTTCAAGAATCTGATATACCTAATTATACTGTCGATACTGTTTTAACACCCAATTTAGTAGTAAGCCCAGTTGAAGTTTACAAATAGAAGATGGTAAGGAGGTATTAGAGTGAGTCACACTCGCCCGCGAGTCGCTCCATGTATGAGAGCAATTGGACACTCGCTTCCCGCGCTCGGTGTTAGCAAGTCTCGGTGCAGGCGCTGGGGAAGCACCGGGAGGACAAGTTCTGGACTTCAGAGTTTTGCGGCCATGGTTAGTTTCTGGAATGGCTTGATGTGCTCGAAGTATGAAGGGTGAACCTGCAATAAAGAGAAAGACATATCAAAACTGCAATACGTGGATAAATAACAATTTACAAATTGAAACGGAAATCGGAAAATGAAATGTAGTACTATAAATGTAATGCAAGACTATGAATCCCAATTCAAAATTGAAGGGGAAATCGGAAAACAAAACGTAGTACTAATGCAAGACTATGAGCATAAATAGGCCATGTATTTCCCCTTCCTATTTCAGTGCAAATAACCCACAATTTAAGGTTTTCATAAGTACCGTAAAATCACTCGTATAAGCCGAACCATCCTATAAGTCGCACCTCTATCTTGGGAGAATCTCAAAAGCCGCATATGGGGCTTGATTATAGCTACTTTAGTGCTGTCCACATATACCCGGTACTGTATATTTTGGCATAGAAGCCGCGGCTTATATGTGCTTCAGTCTCAGCTTTAATTTGATATGAAACATGTCTGTATAAGGTGCGGCTCATGCAAGAGTTTTTATGTGCATACTCTATTATTGAATTAGCAATTTTGAGACACCAATTTTGTAATAGATTTGTGTTTTGTCCTCACATCAGCTTTGTTCATGGGGTTCCTACGTGCGTCCTCCTGTAGGCGCGTGTAGCACTGCCCGTCATAACTCCCCAGGGTCGAGTTTAGCGACATGTCGTGGAAGTCAAAGGCATCGACAAGCGCGACAGCATTTGGCCTGCAAAAGTACCCGCTAGATGTTAGAACACAAGAAATACCCGGTATAGTACATGTATAGAAAGGAGTATACATAGGAGCATGAAACTTTAGATGACAAGTATACAAAGGTATTTACGATGTTCTCTTTATGCAATATTAGGGTATCATTTTTTGGTAAAAATTTCTCACCCTCCCAAGCCTAATGTTATTCACCTTCTACCATGGTATCTAGTACCGAGGAGGTTATGTATCAATCCTTACTTCTAGAGAGGACTGGCAAAGCTCCTTTTTATTGCAATATTTATTGCCAGAATTTTCGAACGCAGCGCTGGCGAGAACATATCGACCGTTCAGGAATGTATCAACCTTGTACAGTCAGCATGATGCATCAATGCAGCACCGGCAAATTACTCTGGAGTGGAGGGCTGCATTTGTGCATCATGACGACAAAAAGGCAAAGCTATATGCTGGCCTTTAAGGGTTGGACACTAAATAGTCAATAGCCTTAATACCGGCACTAATGCACTTCCAATCAAAGATTTGATATCATCATCAGTTAAGTTGCGGAGATATCAGTTGCCGAGTATAGTTGTCTATGTACACGGTACCATACCTTATTTGGGGCAGAAGCGCCACTTCCTGTTGCCGTATAATGTCGATCTGCCTCGGGGTCAGCGCGCCACTCTACCGGTCAAAAGATCAAGTTTAAATATCAAATTATACCACATCTAGGGGGCTTCCATAACGTATTTACGCAAAATTGATGCAGAATTGACCCCCCCCCCCCTGGTGCGTACATACTTTATCGAAGCCCCCCGTCCTAGAAATTAGGGTTAACGGTAGGTATCCTACCCTTGTAATTTATACGAGTGCTAATTAAAAAGAACAGTGATCATACCCATTCTCAATGAACCGCTTTCCGATAAATTGAACAAAGAATCAGACCTTTGAACACAGAACACATCTTACCTCAAGGAATTCACCGGACTTCTCGATAATCCGGTGGAGTGCGTACAGTCTGGACAATGTGGTGAGAACACGTTTGATTTCTGGCTGCGTCTTGAGCTCATCCACAGACTCTAGGAACATCTTAGCAACAAAGCTGTCCACGTGCGCCTGGAGTGAGTTTATAAAGTGTTTTTTTTTAATAAAACAAATTAAATTAAATGAATCAAACGCTGCATTGGACAAAAGACTAAAAAAGTTATAATAGATTTAATCCCCCCTAATGGGTTATCAGGGAGTGACATCTTTTTAACCAGATGGGAGTTGGTGACATTTTCTTGCTAGCATGTTGACAATTCTTTTGGTTGTTACTACTAGAGGGGTTCCAGCAGGGTTCAAAGTAAACCTGACCGACACCTATCAACTAGGGTAATGCGCTGACTTTCGTGGGAAAGGGGGGAAGTTTGTTTGGTCCGTCTCTCAAGAGGGATCCCAAAGTCTTTGGGTCCCCTTCCTCGTAGCTAAGAAAAGTAACAAATACAATTCTGCCTCACCATAATTTTTTCAAAAAGTATTCACTATGTGATCAATTTTATGCGGTCTAAATTATTACAAAATGTTACACTAACTATGACATGAGCGTTATATATTCAGTGCCCACCTTGGCGGCGGTGACCAGGTTGACGGCGTTGTCGTCCCACGCGCTGTGTTGGGGTTTTCCTGCAGCCAGAGACTGCTGCAGGTGGCCGCCCACCCCCTGCACCATGCTGCAAAATACACACCAACAGAGGTCATTAAAGGGTTAAACCCCCTGCACCATGCTGCAAAACACGACAGTGATTAAAGTACTATGCTGCCCTCAAAGGGTTAAACCCCCTGAACCATGCTGCAAAACACGACAGTTACTAAAGTACTATGCTGCCCTTAAAGGGTTAAACCCCCTGAACCATGCTGCAACATACTTAGTACTCAAAAACAGGGGTCAGTAAAGCACTATGCCGCTCTTAAAGGGTTAAACAGGGCCAATTCCTTGTTTTTCATTAATGCATGATGCTGACCCTTTTGGGGGTTATTAACCATCGGTTCAGAATGATGCTTGAATCCAACCCTGATGAGTTCCTCGTCAGAGCTGCATTCCTACATCATGTCGAAAAAAGACGCATCTAAAGAACCTTGTGGTTACTGAGTGAGGGAGTAATGGTTGTTTAACGCCATTTATACAGCTAAGGTCATATCCATGCCGAGAAAGCTACATTAGACATCAATTTTACAGAAAAATACAAGTGTCTGTGTCCGCACATATGGGCATCAGACAAGCAAAAGAGGGACAGAAAATACAGGATAAAGACCTTTTAAGATGAGCTAGGGAAGCCCTAAAGGGAAACTAATATGTTAGACATACTAGAGGGCGCGTGTGGTGAAGGCAGCAGCCAGTAGCTGAGAGTCGAGGCAGTCGGCGGGTGAGTTGATGGGAACGGCTCGCGGCTGGAGGCTCAGGTAGCGACTCGAGCTGCTCGTACGCTCCCCACTTACTGCTGCACTCAGAGCCTTCATCAGGTATCTGAAAAATTTGAAAAAAAGCCATTGATATAAAATAAGCGATTACATTCATCAGATATCTACAAGATTTAAATTGTTTTAGAGTATGTGAAGATATACTTTTCTAGTTAAAATAGTGTGAATTGGATATTTTATAGCCTAGGGCTGAGCCAGTATTGCCTTATTTTAGGATACATTGCAAATACATGTAGCATAAATCATTTTTCGGGGTGTCGATATTTAACGCAAGTAACACGCCAGTGCTGCATTTTTTTTTTGGTTATGTAAACTCATTACAGTTTATTAAACTAATTATGATTATTCAAACGTCATGCCGACCCTACAGGTTTTAGTATGTTAGGGGCTATTCATGTATGACGTCATCGATAAGGAGTACGGGGGTATATGGAGTATGATGACATGACCATGCTGTTTCCATACTTAATCATGGGGTTGGGGGGTCTAAGAAAACGGCAGAAAAGTGATGACGTCATATTTGAATGGCCCCTTACATTAATGCAGTTTTGTAGTTCCTCGCCATTTATATATCATTCCGACAAAGAGCATATTGCATTAAAGCACTATACAGCCCTTAAAGGGTTAACCCCCAAATACATGGTTACCCCTTACCTGGCAGTCTGCAGGTAGAGGACGGTGTTCTCGCCCTCGTAGGTCATGCCGGCCTGCGCGTCCAGGAAGACGTCGGCCACCCCGGAGGACATGAGGAAGCCGTGCCCCCCGCAGGCTTTACGCATTATGGACAGGGCCTCACTCGCCTGCTCTGTGCTGAACGCCTTCAGGCAGCACGTCTGGCTGTGCAACTGGAGGAGAATTTTTATTTTATCAAATAAAAAGCAAACTTGTATTCCTAGACATGCAATATGATTGAACATGGTATTCGACGCACACAGTGTACTAATAAATTATTTGAATACATTTTAATGCTGTAAAAATACTGCAATGAAGCTGCGGCTTGTACAACTCAGAACTCTAGTGTATAACTATAAAGTTCTCCCAAGGTGGTGGTGGTGGGGGGGGGGGGGGGATTTATACATGCGGTGTAGAAGTATACTACAGTACTAAAGTAGCAAAACTAGACCCCAGGTACAATTTATAGGATACGCGGCTTTAATAGTATATTAAGCTTATACCTGGGCAAGATGTTATGGTATGTGAATAATCAGGGGTGTGAAATGCCGAAAACAGTATCATCTGAGGACCACTATGCGTCTGCGGGCAGCATTACAATTAATGCTTTCCATTCAATAGGTTTTGCAATTAAGGTTGTTAAATCACCTAAAACCTTTAATTCACAGGTACATTGGAATTTTAGATTTTGATACAGAAACCTAAAGAATCTGTGAAAATTCAGAAAGCACAAAAATATCAAGAGTCCATACCCCCACCCCCTTATATCCTTAGGACTGCCGGTACTTTCTGGAGGTGCACTGCCATAGCGTATTGTTTCCAATGCAAACGCAAAATCTTGGCTTTCAGGGGGCCCTTTTTACTACACACATTGGCCCACTATTGCAGTGCTAAGGATAAATGACTTTTCATTTTCTCAGCTGATTTAGATAAATCACAGGAATGATCCTCTGTGAGATAGAAAATGCGGAATTCCACATTTCTGCGGCCATTTCACACCCCTGATAATTCAGTACAATGCGTTGAGTTAAAAGTCACATTTGGCTACCAAATAATAAAGCAGGCTCCTTACCTCTGGAACGTTTGAGTAATCGCCTTTGCTGAACTCAGTGGTATACATGCGGTCATACGTTTTCATAACATACTCTCGCGCGAAGAAGAGCGCGTAACCAAGCGCAATGTTTGGGAAGAGCTTGTGCTGCTGGGTCTGGAAGTCTAGGACCTGCACCTCTCCCGCCCTGAAATGATACAAAAGTCATTATGACTTCAGATAGAGCGAATGTCTAAATGCATGTAGAGCTGAGCATTTGCAGATTGTGCTGTGGCTCATTAGTGCTAATTTCGACTGAGGATATATTCTCTTTATTGTCGAAAGAAGCGCACAGACCCTAATTCGTGCACACCCCCCATTTCTGGCTGACAAACAATCGAAAAATATATCAATCCCCAGGCAAATGAGACTCTTAAATACATGTACTCGAAGTTTGTTTATAATAGATGTATTTAAAAGTGCATTGTGCGCTATTCACGATGAATACAGTGCATTTTGTACACGATTTATAATATAGAATCAATAGTCTTCAACACAGACGTCGTACTCGGGTTGTAGCTCCGACTGGCGGCGCACGGCACTGTACCGCGTGGCTACCGTGCACGAGTGGGCCACGAAGCCAAACGAGTGGTCCACGATCTTAGAACGCACCATCACCATCGTGCCATAGGTAGCCCGGGAAGCCGCGCTGTTAGTCACAAAGTCACCTTCTCTCGTCACCTTAATATACAATAGTGGATTAATTATTCAATCAATTACAAATGCACTGTTCTTTATTCAAAATGAGGTATTTTGCTCGCCTCATTTTTTAGAAAATTGAGAATTTTTTTTTACACTTTTTTCTTCCATCGAGTCTCCAAGTTGAACCAATTAATTCTTTCATTATGGGTTTTCTGAGAACTTTTGTCAGAGGCTGGGTAAAAAAAACCCAACTAATTCGCTCGATCCACTTAAACATCTACAAAATCCATTGACAAAAAAAAAATCTTTACCATTTTTGGAAAAGTGACCAACTGTTTTTTTTTTTAGTGTGGCCTAAGAGTTATATACATTTGGGGTTATCGAATGGATTTTACTCCTCATGGCTGTAAAATGTTGTCAATATGTACAAGAAGTAAATACCAAGGAGCACTGTAATCATTCAGAACTGAGCGTTATTCAGCAAGCTAGAACTTGTGAAATGCAGCCCGAGTTTCCTCTCGTGATATGACTCTCAGTAAATTCCCGCGTTTAACCCGTGGGCTGTATGCAAAACAAACTCTACTTTAATTTGATACCAAATATGTCTATAAAGAGTAGAAAACCAGAGATGTAAGTCAGCCTCAGCCTGTCAGGTATTGGCATAATCCCTGAAAAGTAAAGTGGGTAATGGGATTTTCCTGAGTTGGGGATGCATGTTGCATTGTATAAACAAGATTCGGATTACGGTACCTTTGTATTCAAAATGAGCCTGAAATAAAGAGTTTTATTGAATTGAATTTATTGGATATACCCACCTGGTTGTAGCGCATGAGCATGTTGGTGCGGGGGATGCGCACGTTATGCAGGATCAGGTAACCATTGTCCGCGGTGAGAATCCCCAGCTTGGGGCCAATGTCTCCTACCTCAATACCTGAAAACATATACAATGTTGTATGTGGACATTCAGATTTTCATGAACCATTGAATATGATCTGAGATAGAAAGGGAAACAATTGTATACATGTAGGCCTATTGAATTGGTAATGGCATGGGGTTAATTGCAGAATGAATCAATCTTCAGCATCGATGTAGGCAAACGGGGCTGGTGAGTGGGGCAGTTGGGTGTCACTATCATGTACCTTACCTGGTAGGGGCTGTGGGTGTCATGTATGTAACCTGGTAGGGGCTGTGGGTGTCATGTATGTAACCTGGTAGGGGGTGGTGAGTGTTGTGTACCTTACCTGGTAGAGGCTGTGGGTGTCATGTATGTAACCTGGTAGAGGTTTGTGGGTGTCATGTATGTAACCTGGTAGAGGTTTGTGGGTGTCATGTATGTTACCTGGTAGGGGGTGGTGAGTGTTGTGTGCCTTACCTGGTAGAGGCTGTGGGTGTCATGTATGTAGCCTGGTAGGGGGTGGTGAGTGTTGTGTGCCTTACCTGGTAGAGGCTGTGGGTGTCATGTATGTAGCCTGGTAGGGGCTGTGGGTGTCATGTATGTAACCTGGTAGGGGCTGTGGGTGTCATGTATGTAACCTGGTAGAGGTTTGTGGGTGTCATGTATGTAACCTGGTAGAGGTTTGTGGGTGTCATGTATGTAACCTGGTAGGGGGTGGTGTGTGTTGTGTGCCTTACCTGGTAGAGGTTTGTGGGTGTCCATGTCCCGTATCTGCACCATGAAGGCCTGCATGCCGCACGGCCGGCCTCTGGTCGTCAGCTGTGCCAGCAGGATCACATGGTTTACCGACTTACCCACTGTAACACAGCACAGAGAACAACTTAAAGATGGGTTAGGAGCTAATTTTGGGTCGATATTTATTTTTCATTTAAAGAACATTTTAGTGTTCATAATGTCCACAAAACTATGTGTGTAGCTACAAATTAGCTCCTAACCCATCTTGAACTATCAACCCATCTACAGCTATCCTTGGAGGGTATATACCGTAAAACCTCTCTGATAAGCCACCCTCCCTTATAAGCCGACCCCCAACCTTGAGAAAATATTGAAGAATTTGGGTCTATTTAAATGGGATTAAACTATAAAGCAATTGATAGAAAACCTCCCTGATAAGCCGACCCCCCTCTATGAGACAATGCTATAAGCCGAATCAGGCCTAAAATCCCCAAGAAAGGTCGGCTTATCAGAGAGGTTTTACGGTAGGCATTTTCAAAGTAAAAAAACATGATTGATTCCTGCAATGGTAAATTAACGGGAGTAGACGAGAGCCGTGAGCACCAATACCCAACATTAGATGTTTCCTTGAGAGTAGGTGCTGCAAATTCCTGTGTACTACCGTACCCGCATTTCGCTATAAACCACATCCCCAACTCGGGAGAATCCTATAACCTGTTGTGGATCTGAATTTTACATTTTACATCTGTTCTGTAGTAATAAAAATCTGTGTATGACCCACTCCCTATGCACCCCCTGAGTACGTGGGAATTTACGGTCCATGAATTCTCGCATATACGCCTAACTCTCCTATAAGTATAAGCCACACCCCGAGTATGGACTAAGGACCGATCCTATAAGCCGCACTGGCCATCTGATTATAGTGGCTTTAATACTGAACTACAGTAGCAAAAACTCGCGTATAAGCCTCACCCTGACTCTGGGCCAATCCTATGAGCCGCACTGGCGATCTGACCCTCCTACTAGCCGCAGCTTTTATGCGAGAATTTACGGTAGTCTATTTCCCGTGTATTACTGAAGTTTATGACTTACGTCCCCCGGGCCACCACTTCATGCCGGTCGGTAGCGGTGTGTTCAGCACAAACTCATCCGTGGCAGGGTCGTAGGTCGCCGTCGTCTGCAGCTCTCTCAGGTTAGTTCCTAGCCAAGGAATGATGGAAGTCACATTGAATGCACATCACAGAGCTAGACATTTATATATTATTTAATATCTATAATAGATTAGAATACATGTGTTTACAGAGTAGATGTGCACTCACCATGGCCCAGTTCTGTCTGTGCGTAGGTACCAATGATCTTCAGTGTCAGTGCCTTGGGCAGCCAGTCTTCTCGCTGCTCGTCTGTCGCTAACCTCTCAATAGCCGGAACGAACATGATTGCATGAACGCCGATTCCTACGTCACTGCGGATAGCACTGAAATAAAAGATTATGTATGAAGGTGTTTCCTTATTATATCAAGGAGATAATTGTTCCAAATCAAGTGGAATTATGATTACCATATTCGACGTAACAAGCGCCCTGGGCGCTTTAAAGATTATTTTAAAGGGAAAAATCAGCCTCAAATAATCATTCTAATGAGCGCCCCCCATGGCTGTTATATACAGACCTCTGTGGCCTCTACAAGGCTTCTACACACCCCTATCACTTCACACTTAGCTTGGCCTTAACACCTGCACAGGTGTGAAGTGCTCCATGTTACACACAGGTGTGAAAATCAGTAACAAAATCGGAGGAACACATTAAAAATCTGGGAAAAAATCTGAAAAAGGGGGGGGGGGGCGCTTATTACGTCGAATACGGTATTTCTATTAATCGATCTATTAAGATGTAGTCGCAGTTCATGTGCCCAGTATAGTATTTAATCGTACAGATTGAAGGGTTAAGATCCACTTACTCCACAGCGGTCCCAAAACCGTCTTTGTCCCAGCCCTCATTGAAGCCGATGGTCATCAGAGTTACTGCCTTCTTTATCGCCATGCCATAACGCTCCGACAACGACTGGAAATGTTGGTCTTTCGGGTTGAATGTCTCATCTTTAAATAGTCTTGTTACTGTTGGTGAGAACATGGCAGTTGCTACAGATCTCTATTTATAGTTTCATTACCGGTACATTTGTGTCTTGTATAATTCAAGAGTATTTATTCTTCCCCAAATTTATCAGGGAGTGTACCGTAAAACCTCGCGTATAAGCCGCACCTAGAGTTTGGGCCGATCCTATAAGCCGCAATAGCTATCTGAGTTTGGTAACTTTCAGTACTGTACCTGTAGTGTCCGGGCGGGACGCGCATCGGTTCGAGAGTAATAAAAGCACTTCCGGCGAGACGAGCGGCGAGTCAACAACGTCTTTGTTTCCCGTCCTTGAATATTGATGCATTCTATGAGATATAAGTACGGGAACACTTCAATGGCGACGATTGGTGAACTGATGATACGTGGGGCACTCCAAATATTGGTTGGTGATGATCAAGTTGAAGTACTGTGGAAGATTATAGATCTAGGGCTGCTGTTTGTGTGTGGGAAAATTGATGATTTTCACACTGGACTGTGAGAGTAGTATTTAGGAGCAGGGCCAGCGCAGTGAACAGGCCTATAGATCTATAGTAGTATAGAGGAGCAAGTTCAGCGCACAGCAGTAGTGTTTAGCAGCGTGTCAAGGGTAGTACATAGGAGGACTGCTTAATAATACCCAGTCTAACGATGGCTACTAAAGGGCCCAAGCTAAAGGTGGATTCATTTGATATGCATGGTGATAGACTGACTCTGGGAAAAAGATGGGAGCGTTGGATGGAAAGGTTTGAAAGGGATCTGACATATAATGGATGTGACCCTACAGACAAGGACAATGCAAAAATGTGCAAAATGGCCCTGTTGATCTACGCAGGGATTCCGGTGGAGGATCTTCACGACTCCCTCCCAGATGTTGTAAAGCCTGCTAACATTGCGAATGCAGATTGGACAGACTATGCAAAGTCAAAACATAAGCTAAATGCCAGGTTTCTGCCAAGGCAGAGCAATGACTTTTCCCTTTGTGAGTTGATGACACTGAAGCGAAAAGACAATGAGGGACTGGTTGATTTTGCTGGCAGGCTTAGGCGCATAGCGGAAAAGTGTGACTTTGCCAATTGGTCGGGCAGCAAGATGATAAAATGTATTGTGATTGCTCATATGACAGATGAAGTCATGCGGCATGACTGTCTCGCAACGGAGCTGTCACTTGAGGAACTACTGGACAAGATCCAGCTCAAAGAGGATACAGCTGCAATGAGCAAGGTAATGGGGGTCCCAGGACTGCAGTCGGGGCCTACTACAGAGACTGTGAACAAGGTTACAATGAGGAATAAGCATGTTGGAAAGACTGACAAGGCTGACAAAGGACAAGACGGTGTCAAAGAGCGATGTCCAACATGTGGTCGATGGCCTCATAAGACAGGGGCAAAATGTTGGGCCCTGACCAAGAAGTGCAACAAGTGTTCACAGACCGGACATTTTGCAGTGGTCTGCCCAAAGGTGTATATGGTGGACGATGATGATGATGATGACCGCGATGATGATGAAAACATTTTTGCTCTATTTGGTGATCCGTATGACTATGCCAAGTGCAAAAATGATGTTGATGTGAAAAACAGGTTCAAAAAAGGTCAACATGTACATTCAATGAAGGGTAAAAGGGTTCCCAAAGGAAAAGTTGTGGTGAAAATGCTGGGTGAAAATGTTAATGCGATGATTGATACAGGGTCCTGTGTTAATATCATTGATCAAAGCACTTATGAACGGTTGGGTAAACCAAAAATGTGTCGGTCCGATAATTTGCTGTATCCCTTTGGTACTGATAACAGGTTGAAGGTGGAAGGTGTCTTCACTACAGAGGTAGAGTCAAGAGAAAAAATTACATTGGCTAAAGTGTTGGTTGTGAAGGGACCAAGAGTATGTAACATATTGTCTGAAGAACTGTCACTTGATTTGGGGTTGATTAAGTATGTACATGCAATTGACTCACTTGAAAATAAGTATCCAACTGTTTTCCAGGGGTATGGGAAGATGTCTGACTACCAGGTGAGAATCCACATTGACAAAAAGGTAAAGCCTGTGGTGCAGGCCGTACGAAAGGTCCCTTATGCACAACGGCGTAAGGTGGAAAAGAAATTGGCTCAATTGGTGGCGTTAGACATTATAGAGCCTGTTGTGAATACTCCGACTGCATGGGTTTCTCCGATTGTTGTTCTACCTAAGTCAGGTGATGATATACGACTGTGTGTAGATATGAGGAGAGCTAACGAAGCTGTAGTAAGGGAGAGGTACCCCATTCCAACGGTTGACGAAGTGCTTGTGGACTTGAATGAAAGTACTGTGTTCTCAAAACTGGACATGCAGATGGGGTTTCACCAGCTTGAATTGGACGAACAGTCAAGGGACATAACAACATTCATCACGCATAAAGGGTTGTTTAGGTATAAAAGACTGATGTTCGGGATATCGTCAGGTCCTGAAATATACCAGAATACAATTCAACAGTTGTTAAGTTCATGTGAAGGGGCTGTGAATATAGCTGATGATATTCTGGTACATGGTGCAACAGTGAAGGAGCATGACGAAAGGTTGGACAAGGTACTGAAAGCCCTGGCTGGTAGGAATCTCACAGTTAACAAGGACAAATGCCACTTCAGGTTGGACAAGTTAACATTCATGGGGCATGTCCTGAGCGCCAAAGGCATGGCAGTGGAAGAGTCTAAGGTGGAAGCAGTCAGGAACACGAGTCAGCCCAAGGATGCAGCAGGAGTACGAAGCTTTCTTGGTTTGGCTACATACTGTTCAAGGTACATTGCTGATTTTGAGACACTTGTAGAGCCTTTGAGGCGGCTCACAAGACAAGGCCAGACTTTTATCTGGACAGAGGAACAGGAGACGGCTTTCAATGAACTCAAGGATAGACTGAGCTCAGCTCCAGTGCTGGCTTATTATAACACAGAAGCCCATACGCAGGTGATAGCAGATGCCTCGGGAGTGGGTTTAGGGGCTGTTCTTGTGCAGAAACAACAGGATGGAAATTTCAGACCAGTTTATTATGCTGCTAGGTCCCTATCAGACACAGAGCGACGCTACTCACAGACAGAGAGGGAGGCACTGGGGCTAGTGTGGGCATGTGAAAGGTTTCAACTGTACTTGCTGGGGCGGGAGTTCGACCTTCTGACTGATCATAAGCCACTGGAGACAATCTATGGGCCAAAGTCACGACCATCTGCTAGGATAGAAAGATGGGTCTTGAGATTGCAGTCCTTCACATTCAAGGTGGTGTACATCCCAGGGAAACAGAACATTGCTGATGTGCTATCTAGATTGTCATGTGTAGATCATCCTCGGGGAGACAAGACTGAGGTTTATGTTAAGTTTGTTGCTGAGAGTGCAATACCAAGAACGATGTCGACTGAAGAGCTACAAGAAGCTTCAGGGGTCGACGATGAACTGGAGCTGGTGCGGGATGGCATCCGTTCAGGTGACTTTTCTCAATGTAGTGTGGCATACAAGGCCATACATGAAGAGTTGACGACATACGGAAATATGGTGCTGCGCCAAACTCGTATAGTGATTCCAAAGGAGCTCAGGAGAAGAGTGCTTGAGCTGGCACACAAAGGCCATCAAGGGATTGTTAAAACCAAGGCCCGGCTACGTGAGAAGGTATGGTGGCCCGGAATCGATAAGGATTGTGAAAACTACTGCAGGGAATGTCATGGCTGCCAGCTAGTGGCACAACCGAACTTGCCTGATCCGGTGGAGTCTACATTGTTGCCTGATGGGCCTTGGCAAGATCTAGCCATGGACTTTGTTGGACCATTCCCTACTGGCGAATATATTTTAGTCATAGTAGACTACTACTCAAGGTACTTCTTGGTGAGCATAATGAAGAAAATCACGTCTGAGAAGCTAGAGGCTGTCATGGAAAAGGCGATTGATTTCTTAGGGCTTCCCTACTCAGTAACCACAGACAATGGGCCACAATTTGTCTCAAAAGACTTTGAGGACTACCTGCAGCGGATTAATGTGAAGCATCGCAGGACCACCCCCAGATGGGCCCAGGCAAATGGAGAAGTAGAGAGGCAAAACAGGACCCTCCTGAAGGCAATGAGGATAGCTCATGCAGAGGGGAAGAATTGGAGGACAGAAATACGCTATTTCCTCCGAGCATATCGCACAACTCCACACTCTACGACAGGAGTTAGCCCTGCGGAGCTTCTATTCAAGAGAAAACTCAGGACATGTTTGCCTACATTGAGGTTTTCAGAGCTGGATGAGAGCGTAAGGGATAATGACAGAGTGCGGAAGGTAAAGACACAGGAATATGCTAATGCTAGTGGACACAAGCCCACAGATATCCGAGTGGGAGACACTGTGTTACTGAGGAGGGAGAAGGAGAATAAGCTGACGGCACCCTTTGCTGGGACACCATTCAAAGTTAAGGAGAAGAATGGGACTCAGATCACGGTCCTGAGCCCGGAAGGGGTTGCATATAAGAGGAATGTCAGTCATGCAAGGAAGTACTTCGGAAGTAACAATGATCTGCAGGGCCATAATGAGCTCAACAGTCATCATGAAGGAAACAGGAATGCCACAATAGAGTGGAATATGAATCACAATGGAGAAGGAGCTGCAACTGGAGTAAATCCAGTGATTGAGCCAGATCTGCCTCTGGAGATACAAGAGCCCAGCCAGGGCAATGAGATACAGGTACCTGAACCAACCCATCTTGCAGAGGCAAGACCAGAAACTCATGCACCAGTAAATGTAAGGCCTAAGCGCACACTCAGAGCCCCGGAACGTATGAAAGACTATGTTCCTAAGTAACACTCGTTGGGTTATATGGTTATATCATATCACATGTCATACATTTGTACTATGTTCCTAAGTAACACTCGTTGGGTTATATTGTTATGTCATATGTCATGTCATACATTTGTATTGAATCAAACATGTTGTTTTGATCTGACATAAGGAGGGATGTAGTGTCCGGGCGGGACGCGCATCGGTTCGAGAGTAATAAAAGCACTTCCGGCGAGACGAGCGGCGAGTCAACAACGTCTTTGTTTCCCGTCCTTGAATATTGATGCATTCTATGAGATATAAGTACGGGAACACTTCAATACCATAGTAGCAAAAACTCGCGTATAAGCCGCACCCTGACCATGGCCCACTCCTTTAAGCCGCAGCGCCGATCTGACTTGCGTACCGGTGCTAGCCGCGGCTTTTACGCAAGGTTTTGCGGTATTACTAGCTGGGGGGCTCGGTGGATATAGGCGAGGGGGGGGGGGGCATAGTGAAAAAGAGGTGGGGGGAAAAAGCCTCCATGTGGGACAGGGGGGGATGGTCAAAACTAAATACGGTCCATTCGTGACCATGCATGATTCCACAGGCGCATGTGATTTTCGGGGGGTGGGGGGGTGGGGGTTGCATTTGAATTTTCTGATCTGAACTTAGGGAGTGTTCATTTGTTAGTTACAGGGGGGGTGGTGGTGTAAAAAATTCCGCCCCCTCCTGAGGGCGGGGCGTAAAGAATTCTGACCCCTCTTGCGGGGGGGGGGGGGGCGTAAACAGTTTAGCCCCTTTTTAGCAAAAAAGCCAGCGCGTTACTATAGTTCAAAGGGGGTTGGGCAAAAATTTTTTGCTGCCTTTGGCGAGGGGGGGGGGCGCAAAACGGTCCACGCGCTCTCGAGGGGGGGGGGGGGGGCGTAAAATTTTTTCGCCCCTCCGCGCGAAATCTCACCACTACCCCTGTAATTAATAAATGAACACTCCCTTAGTTGGGAGTCAAGATTACTTTGGTCTAAATTGGTTGGAGAGGGAGGGGGGGGGGGGTCGGAAAAATATTGCTGTTTTGGGAAAATCCCCAACGAATTTCTCGAATGAATCTGAGACGTATAAGTTAATAAGGGCCTTGAATATAACACTGTAACAGGCACAGAAATATGTCAACCATGGTGATGACCGTAACGCATTTTCAGGTGATCAGTGTCTTCACAGTGCCAAAGTCTTAGTCTGGGGTGACTGGGTTTGAGTGGTTGTGTAGTGACTTACTGATTGCTCTTCTCCTTGCTAATCCTTCCACTCCGCCATACAGCAAACATGACAAGTCGTCAGCTTTGAAGGTGGCAGTGTCCCTCTCTTTCTGAAGATCAGGGTTCACTTGCAAATTACCTATTTTCCTCCAGTCCGACATGGTTCTTGATGTTGCTTTGGGACCTGGAGTTGTGTAAAGTCCACGGACGGAAGTTAGTTTGACAGATTGACATCAGAGGGCGGTGCGATCGTGGGAATCCCTTTTTGGATGACGTCATTGTTTGGGAAACACCCTAGAGCACGAGTAGTACACACAGATGGTGGGAAGGACACACCTCATTGAGGTTAATGTCGACTGCTGCTAGTTTTACTGTTTGTGTCCACAGTTTACGGCACAGAGAGACATCATGATACCTCATGTCGTCAGGAGGTTGGTCCTGACCCACAGGCCAACACGCACCTGCTGCAGACGATGGGTTTCTTCACAAAAAAAGGAAGGTCAGTCATTTTTTAACCACACTTACTGACTTAGTGACTGACTGACTCACTGAGTGACACTGTCGGCAACAACTGAGTGACACTGTCGGCAACAGGGCGAGGGGGGGGGGGGTAAATCTATGGCCAGTATGGGTACAGGGGTCAAATGTCCTAAAAAATTTGGACCCCTTGACCGGGGGGGGGGTAAAAAATTTAGACCCCTCTTGGGGGGGGGTGAAAAAAATTCAACCTGTTTTGAGGGAAAAAGCCCGCGCGTTACTATGCTACAAAGGGGCGTGAACGCGCACGATTTTCGGCCTGCCGGGGGGGGGGTAAAAAATTTCGACCCCTCTAGCGGGGGGGGTGAAAAAATTTCGCGCGCTCCGCGCGATATCTCACCACCCCCCCCCTGTTGTTAAAAAATGAGCACTCCCTTAGAGGCTTTACTTTTAGAGAGTGATCATTTTAACAACACTGGCGTAGGTGGGGGGGGGGGGGGGGGTTGCTGTTAAAAAAATGATCACTCCCTCACAACTGCTGTCATGGAAAACAGAATTTATTTCAATCTAAAATGTTAGTGGAAACCCTGCGATATAGTTGTGCATGACGCAACAATGCCCAGCTCGCAATTCAACGTTGGGCCAAAGTTGGGCCAACAGTGGCTGGGGTTGGGCCAACGTTGGGCTTTATCGTTGGCTAAAGTGCTTTTTGGCCGTCCATTTCTACGCTTTGCTAACGTTGGCAAACAATGACGTTGGTACAACGTTGGCCCAACGTCAGTGTTTGCCAACGTTGGCCAAACGTTGCACCAACCGTTCAACATAGACGATGTCCCAACATCTAGCCAACCATATTTAGAGCATAAAGATGATGTCGTTCAAACATTTATTTCCGATATACCTCTTCAAATGTCATCAATTCTCCTCAATAGAGATATGGCTGTCAAGAATCATCATTTTATAGAGATAGCCATTTAGTTCTCTATTTACATTTAACCTTAATCTCAGCTCAAAGGGCCAAGAAGTGATATAGAATAAGACCCTAACCCATGCCCCTTATCTAGTTGTCATTACCCACAAAATGGTATCCTCATAGAAATAATGCCAGGATTCTGTTATTTCACCTAGGAATTTAGTAATTAAACATTTTATAGCGTATAAATGGATTAACTCTTGCTTAAACATTGATACAACCAAGGGGGGTCATATTAGTGCCCCATTGTGGTGACAAATAATGGGACTGCCTGGTCAAAATCTCTCCATACAACCATCAATGCCCTCCGGTGGACGTTAGAAATGCAACGTTGGGCCAACTTTGGTTTTCTTCTCATTACTGGGAGTATTTTCAACGTTGGGCTAACATTGATTTGCCAACGTTGGCACAACATGAATTATCTGATGTTGTACCAACGTTAGCAGATCACTGGGAGTATTGCCCACGTTGGAACAACCTAAATTTGCCAACGTTGTACCAACATTGGCAGTTCAATGTTGGCACAACGTTGAGATATTGCTTGCGACGGTGCCAACCATTACCAACGTTGGCCCAACGTATCCTTGCTAGCTGGGAAGCTTTCAAGGTAATCTTATAAAAACCCATTAGGCTTGGAAACTGATTAAGATTACCAGAAAAGTGGGCTTTTTAAGATTACATGTAAAATTGGTAATGTCCAGTCACTTGGCAAGGTCGTCCCTACGCTTACATGACTGTTTCACTTTCAGCCAGTGTTTCTGTGGTTTCAAATACCAGATACTAGTTCTATAAAGCGTCTCTATTTCAATTTTTAGAATCAGAACTTGACAAGTCATTGCGAAAGGAGTATTCCAACCTCATGACAAACGTTCCCCAACCTGGTAAGTATTTCATTTCTCTTCTCTTTTTTGATAATGAAAAACATGTTAAATAATATTTCTATTCAATTGATAAAATCTTTAAAAGCCTCATTCTTTTCAACCCCATGAAACAGCGTTCAAGACCACATATATATTTATAAATTTACAACCAAAATGAATGTACCTACGACAAATGATGTGTATAGACTACCGTAAAACCTCGCTCATAAGTCGACACCGCCTATAGGTCGAATTTGAAAAACCTCCCTTATAAGTCGAATTGGAGTTTGAGAATTTTTGGGAGCCAGCTCTCACCCCAAACCACCTTTTTACTGGACCAAAATTAGTACCATTCATGTAATTTTCCCCTTAATACAACCTCCTACCTGAAGGGGAAAGGAATAAGTCTTACATGGAAAATAAAAATCGACTTATAAGCGAGGTTTTACGGTACATGTATTGATCAATACATATATCAAATGTCTATCCAGTGGTGGTGGTGACTTCGGCAAAGTACGACGCGGAGAACGGAGAGTGGTATAAACGAGGTCTCACATGCAGCTCGTTCACAAGTATTTCACTCTCACCTCCCATCGTATCCTTCGCCATTCGTCGCCCGAGGTAAAACTTTTTTATCACATGTTTTAATTTAATTCAAAAAGAAAAAAAGACGTGTGAATATTTTATTGTGAGGGACCGTGTGGTAAACCATGGAGGTAGTAAGACATTCTATGAGAGGGTCCAAGTTGAGAAATTGAATACACAGTTTCTTTTAATGAATGCTTTAAGCAAGCTAGCATGCTTTAATGTGATTACAAGTGCCACGCCATTTGTCTTCATGAGGACAGACAAACGCTGTGTTCACTATTTTCCCGCGCCAATATCTCCGGCAGCGGAGCTGCTGGTATTCATAAAGAACAGAGCTAAATCTAATGCATTACCTGGTGTGGCCTATGTCGTCATTATGCATTTATGTATCATGATGTCAAAGGGCATAGCACATTAAAGCACTATGCGGTCCTCAACACTTTGAGGACGGCATGATGCCTTAATGCATCATTGGTCATCATGTTTCATGAATACAGCCCAAGCGAGTAACTCACCAGGGCTGCATTCAAACATCATGCTGACCCCATGGGTTTGATACTCCTCCTGAAGGCATGAGGCACCAATGCAGCACTGGTGAGTTACTCACCGGTGCTGCATTGATGCATCATGACGACAAATGTCGCCTTTTAGTTTTAGCGACCTGCGACCTTAAAGGATTAAAGGGTTATTGTTGACCTTCTGACCCCTTGACCCCACAGCCGCATGCATGCCTTGCTGGAGGAGACGCGTCAGTTTGCTGTCCACGTACTGTCCAGGACACAAGTAGGTACCTCCAGCACCCACTGTAAGCCTTTAACCCTTTAAAGATGGTGTGTCAGCTAAATGTTTGTAGATTTTTTAGTCTTATCATATTCCTAT
Organism: Harmothoe impar; assembly: GCA_947462335.1. Lineage (NCBI taxonomy): Eukaryota > Metazoa > Annelida > Polychaeta > Phyllodocida > Polynoidae > Harmothoe > Harmothoe impar. Next base: position 74,383,030 of record OX381709.1, on the reverse strand, counting down.
CGTATATCCTATCCTATACATCTTCCCTAACTTTTAAAATTATTGGCAGTGTCTTAGTCTATAAGATGAGCACATGCAGTGCAATATTTTTTACTGTAGGTCGACACTAAAACTCCCTATGAGGCTATGTGTTTATACTGCACGGCTCAGTGCTTTCCCTATTAGCTTAGTTCCTGGTATGCTCACATGTATAGGGGGGACACTGAGTCAGTGAGGTGAATCAGCAACATTGTTTTCCATCTCAAATCATGCATTTATAGACAAATATATTTAACATTGAGCACTGCATATCAGCTAAAATAATAACAAAACCCTTGACATTAAAATTATATCCATTTTGAAGAGAAGGTTTGGGAAGTCTATTAGCTGATATACCATCTTTAAGGGCCGCATTGTGCCTAAAATGAATGACCCCTTGGTCGTCATGATGCATAAATTCAGTAACTTGCCAGTGCTGCATTCAACCATCGTGCCGACTCTATGGGGTTGATTCACTCCTGTATGGTCGGCATGGTGTTTGAATGCAGCCCTGGCAGTTACTCACCAGGTGTGTATGTTTCATGCATCATGACGACAAATGGCATACTGCAGTAATGCACTATGTGGGCCTTAAAGGGTTAATTAAATAAGCGGCACGTTTTGAATAAGCCTTGGTCTTGTATAAGCGCCGGTGGTATGTCTAAAAAACACCTTTTAAACAATTAAAATATATGTTGAATATGTGCGTCTTGTATGAGCACGAGGGGGATCAGACCTAGAAATCGATGGCATGGTAATTAATGCAAAGCAACATTTGTGGCCATGATGCTCCAGAACACTGTATTGATGCATCATGCCGAGTCTGTTTCAATCCGTAGGATCGGCATGATGCATGAATGCAGCGCTGGTGTGTATCATCAGGGCTGCACTCATGCATCACAACGACAGATGGCATATCGTGTTAAAGCACTATGGAAACCTTAAGCGGTTAATGCTCATCATATGAGTTGATCTACAGTTAAACATTCACCGTTTAATACTTCTCACATCAGACAATATGATCTGCCTAACTAATTCTCTGGCTCATATGTATATAAATATGCAGAACCATCAAGGGTATGTGATCAGAGAGATAATTTACTCACCTTGGATTACATACCTGTTATCTCTGTCAATACCACGGAACTGAACTGTACGGGAACAAAATTATGAAATGGAAAAACATATGTGAATAAAAGCTTATGACGTCATTCATAAAAATAAAATAAAAATATGCTGGCAAATATTGTGCCGACCCTACAGGGTCGACACATTCCCAAAGGGCATAGCACATTAAACTAAGGGAGTGATCATTTTTTAACAACAGGGGGGGTGGTGGGTTTCCGCGCGGAGTGTGCGGAATTTTTTACCCCCCCCCCCCGGTCAAGGGGTCAAAAATGTTTACCCCCCCCCCCCTTAGGGTCGAAAATCGGCTCGCGCGTGGGCCCTTTGAAGCATAGTAACGCGCAGGCTTTTTGGCTCAAAGCAGGTTAAATTTTTTTGCCCCCCCCCCCCCAAGAGGGGTCCAAATTTTTTTGCCCCCCCCCCCGGTCAAGGGGTCCAAATTTTTTTGCCCCCCCCCCCAAACCCACCACCCCCCCCCCCCTGTTGATAATAAATGATCACTCCCTAAATCACCATCTGAGCCATGATGCCTTCTGTCCCTTTGTAGGTGGGGTACGGAGTACAGTTTGCCAGTCTGTACGCCGACGGAGAGGATCAATTTGAGGGGGTGTGCTACCACCAAGACGAACAGGTATTTATGAATTTGGATGCTTACCCCACCCCTCAAACACACCCAAGCCCACAACCCTTTTTGTCATTAAATATCTATTTAAATAAAATTCCCCTTCAACATCTATCCCAGTAGTAACCTTTTCCCAAATTGTTAATTTTCTTTTTCAATACTGTAAATCTCCACATATAAACCGAACCAAACCCCAGGTACGAGTAATACAATACTCCCAACGTTTGGGTATATCGTAAGTTATACGAGGGTTTTACCTTCTAGTCCAGTACTGAAGTAGTAATTTTCAGATTCCAGGTGCCCGGTTATACCATTTCTAGATGCAGGTTATTCCTGAGATTTCGGTTATACGCACGAATTTAAGCCAACTTTACTGTACCTTTTATTCCCCACCAGGGTGTCCCTATAATAGCAGACGTGTGTTCGGTGCTGAAGTGCCACGCCCACTCAGTGACGGGTATCGGTGACCACGACGTGTGGTATGGGGAGGTCCTCCGCACCGACAACAACCTGACCGCACGCCTACCCCTCCTCTACCACCAGAGGTACGTGCTTCTAAACCCTTTAAAGATGGTATATCAGCTAAAACCCGGTGAATTTTTAATAATGTCATATTGCTCTTGTATAGAGTCCCCTATAAATACTCCCTGACTTTTAAAATGATTGATAGTGTCTAAAGCTATAAAAGTAGCACAGGCAGTCCAATAATTTTTACTGTAGGTCGACACTAAAACGTTCTATGTTGTGGTACTGCATGGCTCAGTGCTTTCTCTACCAGGCTAGTCTCCTCTGTACTCACTTGGGGGAGTGACTGAGTCAGTGAGGTGAATAAGCAACATTGTTTTCTATCTCAAATCATGCATTTATAGACAAATATATTTAACATTGAGTACTGCATATCAGCTTAAATAATAACTAAACCCTTGACATTAAATTTATATTCATTTTGAAGAAAAAGTTTCAGAAGTCTATTAGCTGATACACCATCTTTAACCATCTAAAGATGGCATGTCGCTAAAAGATGACATTTGTGGTCATGAGACACCAATGCAGCCCCGGTGAGTAACTGGTCTGTGCTGGATCGATGCATCATGACAGGGGTAGACACTAACGCTGGCCCGGGAGCCAATGGCCCGTAATTTTGGGTCCGGGCCCTTAGTTTTCTTCAGAATTACCTTCCCATGGGCCCGGGTGGCCCACAGTAAATTTTGGAAGATATTTGATAGGAATATAACTGATCAGTATAGACATGTAATATGCCGTTGGAAAGAGAAAAATGTGAGGAAATGAAGCAATTTGGTGTCATTTTAACATTGGCAAATCAGGAATCAATTTATATGATTTTCTCTTTGAAAAAAGTGAAATATATTCCCTGGCCCACAGCTAAACGTCCGGGCCCATAGATTTTTGGAGCTACGGGCCCGGGTGGCCCACAGCTCAAAACGTTAGTGTCTACCCCTGAATCATGCCGACCCTTTAGGAGGGTTGGCATATTGCTTGAATGCAGCCCTAACGAGTTACTTGCCAGGGCTTCATTTATGCATCATGACGACGAAGGGCATAATGCATTAAGGCATGATGAAGTCCTTAAGGAGTTAAATATGTTGTCGTGATGATATATGAATGCAGCCCTGAGGCATTCAAGCATCATGCCAACCCGACAGGGCTACTACACTCCCGAAAGGTAGGCATGATGCACAAATGCAGCCCTGACGAGTATCTCGCAACCCAAAGAGTTTTTTGTAGTACATTGTATTGACCAGCCCTTTTATTACAAAAATACATAACATAATTTCTTTTCAATACAAATAAAATAAAATAAATTAATCAAGAATTTAAAAATCGAAACCCATCTGTACCCGCAGGTCGTTCCGCACGGTAGGAGACGAGATGTTCATGGATGCCTTTGAGCACCGCACGTTGCCGTTCGAGCAGTGGACGCACGAGGCCCACCTCCGCATGGCCTGGAACTACATCAAAGAGTACGGGCCTGAAGACGCTGCACTCAAAATCAAGTAGGGGAACACTCACAAATGACGTCATCGGTTTGAGGGAAATTAGCGAGAACCTCACCCTCCCTCCCACTTGCCACACTCCCCCAACATGGTCCTGTTGCAATCAAACTATAGCCACCCCATGCCCTAAATAATGACATCATTTGTTCCCATCCACCATTGCACAGTCTCTCTCTCTCCGGTATTATGGTTCAGGTGATGGACTTTAGAACCAACACATGTTGCACATTGACGAGGCACCTTCTTTAAGAGAGGACCCAAGGCAACTGTATCCGGGTGGGAAGGCAAAATGCACTTTGACAAAGCACACTGTGAAATCGTGTACCGGTGTTCTCTTTACCTATTCATAGCTGAGTTACTCTCTTGTATATCCAACTACAGTCAACAACTGACTACCCCTAAGGCCTCACACCGGATCTAAACTAATATATATTTATCCTTCCACATAGGCCTTACTAAAAGGCATGGAGACCTGGCCACCCCTTGCAGGCAGGCTAGGGGGGAAGTAATTTTGGTTGAGTGTTGGGAGCATAACTCCCTAAAAAAATTAGATGATTGTCAAAATCACCAAATAAATCTAGAGGCGCCGAAGGCGCCTGCTACGACGATTTAGCGAGACGCTCTTATTAGAGTCAATGCAGGAAGAGAGGTGGCTGGACTAAGTAGAGGGTGGCTGTACAGCGGTGTGGTGTGGTGCTGACTGGTAGTCTCTGTACGTGTACGGCCATGGTGGGACACACAGCAGGGGGTGTGGTATAAGGTGCAGCACCACACTAAGGTGTATGCTGCTGTGTGGGGCAGCTACAGCGATACTACAGGCTCTGTATGGAAGCTGCAGGAGGGAGGATGGGTCAGCATTCTCCTCCCACCTCATAGTGGCGCCATCTAGTGTTTTGTAGCAGAACTAACTTCACATGTTAGTGACCCCTATCGGTACTGCCGTGTACTAGCGGCTGCGCTGACCCGGCCACCAAGTCACCAAGTCAGGATGTGCCAATGGGAGTTGTATCTCCACTGACTGTCTCTCTCTATGTCTCTCTTTTTCCTTAACCCTTGCTCCTTTATCGGCATGGATGTGATGCACAAAGTCTATGCTGATGTGTAGCTCACTGGCATTGCCTTGTTGACTCAGTCTTATGAGGGTTTGTAATGTCTTAAAAAGAGGAAAACTTCAAGCTGTCAGTTCTAGTTCTACTTTAATATATAGCACATAGATTATAGCTATTTGCATGTAAAGATTAATAGGTACAATGGCTACACATATATGGAATTTTTATTTCAATATTCCACTTAGATATAATCTCCTCAAGAAAATATTTAAAAATCGCTCAAAATACGATTGTTTCCTTTACTATAGAGTCCTATCGGAGCCTGTAGATAACCTTGGAATTGAGCATTTACAGTTTTCTGCAAAACACAAACTTTTTTTTACCCCTGCCCGATGGGATTTTTTGAGAATTGGAATTTGACAAAAAAAAAAGTATATGCTGACCAGCAAAATCTCAATATGGCCTTTCAATTTGGGGATATTTCTCAATTTAGTTTTTTGCCCCCTGGGAACATTAGAACCGCGTACCCGACTTCCCCTGTAAAGAAGCTTCGCAGCCAAAAATATTTGCTGTAAAAGTCCGTAATCCAAGTTATTTAAAAGAAGTGCCCTTAGCAATATTTTGTGTGAATTTGATCGATGCGATCAATATTGAACATGCCAAGGACTATTTCTAAATTTTAAAACAATGTACTGTTTTATAAGCAGAATCAAAATAATATATGACCATTTCCTTGCTGTTCCAGGAAAGGAATTCTAAGGTTCAACGAGAAGAACAAGGACAAGGTTGGTTTAGTCATTTTCCTACCCCAAGTAATAACTTTAGGATGTATTGCTTTTACACTTTGTTCACTATGGGCTTTGTGTATTACACTCTGTTTTACATCTACCGTATAATAACACTGCCTATACATTTGTATTAAAGCCATGATTTCCCCCCCATATTCCACGCCAATTTCCTTCATAGGAGTGGCAGTATTCCGTGAAAATGTAGTTAAAAGGTCTTCTAAATGATCTTTAACATTATGACGAAGTCCATTAAAATGTCAATTTGACCTTCTGGATGTTATCAATTCCAAGCCCCAAGACCTCCAGTTTCTACTTCTAGCTCCTGTCTGTTGCAGTAAAAAATGAAAAATATAGAATTGAATTGAATTGAAAGACATATTTTTCAAACCCTTGCCCAGATCTCGCGTGGTTACCACGAGACGGTGACGACCTTCTACACGCGGATGGTGTCGGCGGCCATTGCTGAGGACAGCTCGGCCGACACGTTTAACGCCTTCCTGGCGCACAACCTGTACCTGAAGGACAAGGCCCTCCTGTGGAACTACTACTCCAAGGAGCTCGTCAACACCAAACACGCTGCTGAAAAGTAAGTCACACAGCTACTCTACCGTTAAACCTCATGTATAACTCGCAGATACCGTAAAACCTTGCGTATAAGCCAGAGCTAGTGCAGGAATCAGATCGCTGGTGCGGCTTATAGGATTGGCCCCAGGTCAGGGTGCAGCTTATACGCGAGTTTTTGCTACTATGGTACAGTCAGGGTTCCCACGTGTCATGGAATGTCATGGAATTTGAAAGTTGTCTGGAAAGTCATGGAATTTTGTAAAAATTTTGCTGTGTGTCATGGAATGTCATGGAATTTGAAAAAAATGGAATTAATATTACAAAATCTCCTAGAATGTACCATTTGCTTTCTAAATTTTTGAAATTTTCTCGGGGGCCAAGCCCCCGACCTCTGCAAAAATGTCATGGAAAATTGAGATTTTTGTCATGGAATGTCATGGAAATGTCATGGAATTCAATCAGATTTTTTTTGTGGGAACCCTGTACAGTACTAAAGGTCACCATAATCAGATCTCTAGTGCGGCTTATAGGATTGTCCCAAAGTCAGGGTGCGGCTTATACATGCGTTAGGCTTATACGCGAGGTTTTACTCATGTATAACTCTGAATATACTGTATTCAGTGGAATTAGCGCACATCCCCGTAATTATCACACATCATCCTTTTTGGGCCGTTTTTCAGATTACATGGATAAATAACCCAGAAATTGTCAAATCTTGAGCCCAATTTAATTCTTAACTAATAGAAATGTGTACATGGTTTTCATATTCATGGTTTATCTATTTCAAGTCACATATATGATTATCAATGAAAAAAAGAATAAAGTTTAAAAAATGCAGGAAATCCACATGAGATGACTTGTTAATGTCGAGCATCACAGAACTGTGTACTAGGAATACAGCGTTCGCCTTTTGTCTATTGCAGCTTTGTCGAACCTGACAAGGCATGTCTCCCGGTATGATGCGGCGCACGGTCCAGGGTCCTACCCAGGCAGTATCAGGGTCCACCTTAGGCCAAAAAAAGGTTGTGTTCAGGTATCCCTAGCGACCCCTTTTTTGGCCCTACTCAATTTTCTTTTTTGTTCGCAAGGAATTTTTGTGTTTTTCTACAAAAAAAGACACCTTTTTTTTTTACACTGAAATTATACGAAAAAATTATTTTGTCTCATAATAATTTAAAAAAGAAAGGTAAAAAAAACAAAACTACTTACCTACCCTACTTTTTGGGAGGCTATGTTACCTGAACACAACTTTTTTCTTTTGGCCTTATCAATACCGGCACATGAAGATAGACAGCTCAGGGTTCCCACAGGTCAGGCTGTGTAATGGGAAAGAGAAGCCGAAGTCAGGGAAGGTCAGGGAATCTTGTGAAATTTTGATGCAACCCAGGGACATTTTTCCTTTTTTTTTTTCTCTTTTTCTCTTTTTTTTTTTCAAATCTACTAGAACCTTTTGCTCTCTACATTTTAGAAATTCTAATCAGAAATTTTCGTGGGAACCCTGATGCTACGTAGTTAGGACACACCAACATACAAACTGATCTATGGGGTTCTCTTTCCAAAGTAAGGTGCAAGCAATCAAAAATTAAAAAAAAAAAGAATTAAAAAGTAAGAAGCCTTTCTGGAAATATGACGCAAATCCAAGGAAATAATCTTTTTTTCGGTGTGGCCTCAACTTCAGTTTGTAGAAACTGAGATTGTTCCAAAAGAAGCAATATCATTTTATATGGTGTATTTATTTGTATATTAGTATACATATAATTGTAACTTGTATATTAGCATAATTAGTTTGGGTTCTTAACAGAACACTGAGTTATACTTGGCCAGTATTATGTGAATCTATCTGGGACTAAATCCCAGTTTGTTGACTGATTGTTTGTTAAAGGTGAATTGTAGCCAAAATGCTAATTGGTTGTTGACAGACCAATACAGACCAAAACATTCTCCTTCGTAAGTGGTAATGAATTTACCAGTATATGTTAGTCGTTAACGCTTTAAGGGCCGCATTGTGTTTTAAAGCGATATGCCCTTCGTCGTCCGGATGTATGAATGCAGCTCTGACGAGTAACTTGCCAGTGCTGCATTCTTCCAGCATACCGACCCTGCAGGATTGATACACTCCCGAAGGATTGGCATGATGCACTAATGCAGCAACGGGAGTTATACTTGCTGGGACTGTGTTGGTGCATCATGCCCACAAATGACCATGAATCCATCAGGCATCATGCGGTCCTTAAAGGGTTCAGTTTTATTAAGTAATTCGCATTTGCACATTTAAAGTGACATAATAACGTGCTATTTTAACTGAAGAACTTATTGTGAAGGATGCAGGTGGAGATACCAGCACATGGGCTCTGACTTGTTAAGTGTCTTGGTGGATGACTGAACATGTAATTAATCTGCTAATATTAGAGTATTCAGAGACTGTAAATAGAAGCACACTATGTAACCACATGCTGTGGTAGATTCTGCATCGAGAGTCATTATCTTGCCATGGGCTGCTATTTTGTAGATCCATAGGACAGTCGTTTCGAGTTTCCAACCAAACCAAAAATTTCTGTACTTTTTCTCAACAGTCCTTGAAAAATATTTTATTTCTAAAACCACAGAGAGGTAAGCATTAAATGTTGACTGGAGTATTGACACCTGCAAACGACTGATATCAGGGGTTTCACAAGACAATTGTATCAACATGTATGGGAGCGGGCAGCATTTTGTATTGTATAGTTGACATGATGTTGAACTTTATAAAAGTGCAAAAACGTAACCTAGTACTTTACCATTCCTACTGCACAGGATAGACTTAACCTTTAAGGGCCGCGTGGTACTTTCAAATTGCTATACCCCTATGTCATCATCATGCATGAATGCAGCCCAGGCGAGTAACTCGCCAGTGCTGCATTCATCCAGCATGCCAACCCAATGGGCTTGACACACTCCCGAAAGTATCAATGCCGTAGGGCAGCTGCTATAGGGTCGTCATGATGCACCAATGCAGCACGGCTGAGGTACTCGGCAGGCCTGCATTCATGCATCATGACAAGAATTCTGGTCCTTATAGTGATATGCCTCACTACCTCAAAAGCACAGACCCCTCACTATTGCAGACACTGACCCTTGCAATTTCTTTGTATAGTTTCGAATACAAAGTTTTCAGACAAGATGTGCAACGTAACACTTGTAGCGGTGATAGCACTAAGGTATTTTTTTGAAAAAGGGCCGTGGTAATGAATTGTGTAAATTGTATGCACATTGATACATTTGAAAACATTTATACTACATGTATTTAGTATTATTTAGTATTATCCGGTTGGTCACATTTGAACTATAGTAAGACACTAGCTTTTTCGCAAGAGATTTTTTATTTTAAAGATTTTCTGAGACTCAATTTGAATTTTTTCCGAAAATTCTTTTTCCTGACAAGATTTGAAATTCTTCGATCTGGAACAATTTGTCCCGCCCCCGATACAGGTAACGCTGATTATGATTAAACTGGTGAAGCATTTTATGTATGTGTGTGCATTATATTAACAATGCAAAGAAAAGTCTTCAAAAGACTTTTTTTAGAGAGTTTATTTGTATGCAAGAGCATGCATAAACAGTAGTTTCAATCAGAATACATGATGAAATTACAATAAATCCTTTATAATGAATGCACAATCAAAATAAATGAATGTACATTCTATCAGCTGTATCGTATTCTTGTTGTATTTATACAATGAATTCGTGAAAATGGCTTACTTGGTGAACAGTCTAAATAAATTATTTCATACCATCAGCATAATAAGTTAATCTATTAACACTCTTTATCTTACTCTTTAGACCACACTTAACTTAAGTTACTTTCCCTACTTTTGCAGGAATTCCTACATTTTGGCTTAAAAGGCTATATTCAATTGTGTTAATTCCTTATCGAAAAAAGACCCAGGATAATAAGATTTCCTATTATTTGTCAACCAATGAGTAGCATTTCGGTCTATTGTAGTTCTGTTTTAGCCGGCAATACTTTGAATTTTGAGTTTTTGATAGGGGAATGCCTTTAACATTTACTATGGGAAAACGCATCGTCAAAAGCTTTCCAAGAAACGGAATAATATATTTCAAATAGAAAATTATCTACATGTATTTCATATTGAATGTCTGTCTTAGCCCTTTAATAATAATCCCATCATAGTGCTTTATAGCACTATACCCTTCGTTGTCATGATGAAGGAATGCAGCCCTGGTGAATATACTCACTGGGGCTGCATTCATGCATGATGCCGACAACGGGCACAGCATATTTAATCACACTAGATATGCGGGCCTTAAATGGATAAATGAACTATTTAATTGTATTTGTAGATACATCTGGTAAACTCATACAAGTAACAACATTCAGTCAGCTCTAGATTTATCAAGTAAATCTGAAAGTATACCATGTACATAACAAGACAAAAAAAAATAAAAAGACAAAAAACAACAACAAAAACACAGATGACGAAGACAAGGACGGCAGTGCATGACACTCATAACTAAAGATTGATTGTGTGATTTACATCACATGTGACCCAGGGCTACGATAACCCATTAACCTGCAACTGGTGTGCTGCCATCTTGCATTACCATAACTCGAATTACAGTAGTAGGTGTCGACACTGTGAAGGTACATCACCCCCTAACGTAGGGCTACATACAGTAACCTGCAACTGGTGTGCTGCCATCTTGCATTACCATAACTCGAATTACAGTAGTAGGTTTGGCCTTTACAGATCACCTGGTCCCCACTGACCTTTCTTTAGGGTTGAAATGATACCAAAATCGTCTCATAAAAACGTCTCACCTCCTACTTAGCATTGAGCTCTATGGGTGTCTGTGTGAACGTGACTCTTTTAAAGTCAAGATTCAAGGTCACTGGCCTATCTTCAGCATTAGTTCACAGAGACTTGTTTTTTGGGTAGTTTTTGACATTTTTTATTTGTCTTTTTTCACTAGGAAAAAAAATTGTACGGAAATTTTGGGAAAAACGGGAAGAGAAAGATAGTTCCCGAGATGTGGATGAGCTTTTTTTGGGAGAGAAATACCAAAAAACAAAAGCAGGGTGAATTTTCAAAGTCAGCTGACCAATCTATGTTTTTTGTTGGAAAACCGTCTCACAGAGACCCAGGGTCCCTGGGTCAACAACATGTGTGAATCAACTCAACATACATCTTAAACCCATAGTGACTGAAACCAGACAATAACTACAGAATCACAGAATATAGTGTCCACATTCTCTCTGGACTAACTGACAAAACTATATACATGTGCAAAAGGACACATCAACATATATCCCCAAAAAATTCAACATATCACAGTCGTAATCTAGTTCATATTTTTGATTAATAGGCACATGGTATACTGTCTTTTGTGATTAAATTCAAATATTCAAGTGCATTGTGGTATAATCGTGCTACTCATATTAGACATGACAATTAACATGATGGTCTCACTGTGATGCATTTCTGTGACATTATTGTTAACCTAACCGTAGACAGGTCACAGCCATGTGAGAAGGCTGTTCTGGACGCTCACTTCCCCGAACATTCATTACCGTAAATTCCCGCGTACTACCCGCGGGTTGTACGCGAACCAAACACAGCTTTCATTTGATACCAAACATGCCTATATAGGGTGCGGGTTATACGAGGGTTTTTATTATTATAGAACAGTGCTAAAATATAAATTTTCAGATCCAGAAACGGGTTATAGGATTCTCCTGAGTTGGGGGTGCGGGTTATACGCGAGATGCGGGATATACGCGAGAATTTACGGTACATCGAATCCCTTACTTCCTCAGACAAAAATCCTGCAACTGAACCTTTGGGTTCCATTAAATTTGGATTTTCTCGGATAATTTGCATCCTCAGACTATTTTCCTTGCATTTTCCAAATTCGAGGGAGCCAGGGCTGACAGTGATTTCAGGGATGTATAAAGTCAGGACAGGTGGAAAAACAGGAAGTCGGACCAGACCCTCCGGGCCAACAGCATGGGAAAGCAACCCCAGTGATCCTGTGGCCCTCCCCGCCGCCCCTACAGTGAGTCACTGGGAGGATTCAAGGAGGGTCCAGGGGCGCTTTGCTGGCCGGGAACACTGCAGGGGAGGCGGGGAGGGTGGAAACGGAACTTCCAGAAATCCAGAATTTTGGATAATTTTTATGAAAGTGAGATTCCAGGAATTCCTGGAATTCCAGGAAGACTTACATCCCTGTTTTTTACAATGGAGCTGTGTGGCATCATCAGTCCAACAGTACCATCAATGAGCTCTACCACTAAACCCGATCTGCGGAGAGTCATCTCTGCACGCCTCAATTCTCCAAACTAGCCTTCACTCTCCAGCAGATGTTTGGTACTGACAAGATCAGAGTGGCGGCCATTACCCACCGGTGGATATTAGAGAGCGAGGAAGAGCTATAGCCTACGAGATATAATTCATGGGTGGAGACATCTATCATCCATATCTTGCAATAGATTGCGCTGAACCATCATTCACACATTATGATATCACTATTATGTTTGGATTTAACATTGCACATCTAACATTTGATAAAGAAGATACTTTACGTAGAAAAGAAGAGAAAATACACACGAATCATCAAATTTGAATACAAGATTTTCATGAAATGCCTCAGCTTCACCAATCAATGGGGGGTAGTTAGCCCTACCCTGTGTACATGATATGATGGTGGTCCCTGTAACACTCATCCCAAACCTCTACTTCTGGTCGCCGTCATTCAGTACTGACATACAGCCGACCCTCACTTCCTCGAATATTTACTACCTCGAATCCCTCACTTCCTCAGACAGAAGCGCTGTTACTGACCCTTTAGGTTCCATCATAATTGGACTTATTTCCTCCGAAAATTTGCATTCTCAGACATTTTTCCTTGAGTTGCATTCTCCAAATTCGAGGAAGTGAGGGCTGACAATCCACACCTGATCAGCAGTTTAAGATGCATCTGTTATTTAATTAATATGATTTCATCATAATATTGGACGTATTCATGTTGTAAAAGAATTAGAGACAATCCCGACTATGCCTGTCTGACCTCATTCTGGGTTCCCACTAAACTTCCTAATTGAAATTCTACGGGTCTCCATGACCAAACATAACCATTTCCCCTGCCTATGTTTGCCTTAACGTCGCGATATAGCACGGAGTGGCCTTCAATTAGATGGGGACAATTTCTAAATTTGCAATTTGCGGTATGTAGAATCTTTTTTACCCCCATTTTCTATATCTTTCCCTGACTTTCATCAATATCTCACAAGATTCCAATACTTTCCCCTGACTTTCCTGTTTCCATGTCAGACTCGTGGGAACTCACAAATTTCACAAGATTTCAAGACTTTCCCTGACATAATTTCCCCAGACTTTCCTCGTTTTCCCCCATGGGAACCCTAGTACTCCTTGTATATGACGATGAAGCGTTGTGTCGTAGTCGTCTCTTATTACTTCTCGAACGTGAAGCGGAGGTTGAACATGGCCTGTCGTACCCTGTTGGTGTACATGAAGCGTACCGCGGGCAGCGCCACATACTGCAACACAACATGGGGAATCAATGTCAATAGGGTCCTCTTAACATGCAATAAGGCCACTTAAAATTGATTAAGAGCTTTGCGGATACCGCCCGCACCTCTCTAAAAGGGCCGCATCAACCTTTTTTTAGCCTTTCCAATAAAAAAACAGTCAAAATGGGCGCTCCTATCCCCTCATAAAGGAAAAAAAAGAGTCAAATTTCCGCTTCAATCTAAAAGCTGGGGATGTATTGTATTTTTTTAATGATTTTTGGACCCTAAAATGGCAACAATTTCTGCTGAATATTCTATAGAAAGGTGATTTTCCAACCATCATGACAAAGGGAAATAAAATATTACATTACTATGCAGCCCTTGCAGGGTTGATACTGTCTGACATTGAAACTATACATGTAATTCCAAAAAATAATCCAAAAAAATTAAAACTATCTCCCTCGTCAACTTGAATGGGGAAAAAAAGAAAAAGCAACATCCCTCGCGGTCTTGAAAAAAACATTCAAAAAAAAAAAAAAGCCTCCCTCCCTCACCGAATTTTTCCAAAAAGTGTCCGCAAAGCTAATAATCGATTTTAAGTGGCCTAACATAGTGACTTAAAGTGTTCCTGCCTACCAGTACTGTGGGAAATTCGCTTTGATAGATACCCCCTCCCCCCCCCGGCCACAACTTCTTTTTTAAAATTATCCCAATCCTTTAGATCAAACTAAATTAGTTGTTAAAAATAGAACCCTTTAAGGGTCGCATAGCGCTATGCCTTTGTCATCATGATGCATATATACAGCCCTCGCGAGCAACTCATCATTGCTATAATCAATCAGGGTTGCCACAGACAAGGAACTTTTAAATTCCCTGACTTTTCCCTGACGTTATATCAAATCTCCCTGACAATCGCGACATAAACCCTATGTTTTTAAATGCCCTCCCAATATGAATACGCACAGATAATTTTATCCTTTACAATCGTAGTAAAATACAGGGGTTTTCAAAGAAAATTGGTGATATTTTTGGGTATTTAAATAATTTTGGGTATTTTATTTCCCTGGCAAAATATTATTTTCCCTCACATTTTCAGAAAATATCATTTTCCCTGACATTTTGCCAAAAAATCTTAAATTCCCTGACATTTCCCTGACCTGGAACGAAAAATATTTTCCCTGACATTTTTCCTGACAGTGGCAACCCTGTATATTCAGTGTTTCAACCCCTGGAGGGTCGTCATGACTGTAGCCCTGGCGAGTTACTCACCAGGGCTAGTCATGCATCACAATGGCAAGAGGGAATATATAATGTATAAAACATTAAGCGGGCCAAACATTTTAAAGACGGCATCATGCCTTAATGCATCATGCCCTTGGTCGTCATGATGCATGAATGCAGCCATGGCGAGTAACTCAGCAGTGCTATATTTAAGCATCTATGGGGTTGAGACACTCCAGACGGGTCGGCATGATGCACTATTGCACAAACTGCATTGGTGCATCATGCTGAAAAATGTCATCTGTTAGTGACATGCCACATGGGTTACAGTAACGAGTGCTGCTTTACCTGTGCCAGGTAGGTCTTGCAGCGGGCGTACACACGGTACTTGACTCCGGTCGGCATCTGGGGGTTATCGCGTCGCTCTAGCTCGATCTCGACACGGATCGCGAGCCACGAGTCGGACAGGAAGCTGACGTATCGAGGAGACTCGTAGCCGGTCACGATGTTGTCATACCGCAGCTCACCTGGAGGAGAAATCACGGTGAATAGCTGTAGGGATTTATGGTACATATTAATGTAAACTATTATGTAGAAGTCGAACCCTCGTAAAAGCCGCCCCTTAACTTTGGAAAATTCTAATAGGCTGATAGGCTGAATCTGGTGTATGATTTTGGGCACTTTAGTACTGCAGTATACTCCCAAAATCCCTCGTATAAGCTGCATCCCATATAGTCATGTTTGGTATCAAATTAAAGCTGCTTCTGATTCGCATATATAGGCCACAGCTTCTACGCGAGACATACTAAGAGATATTTAGGAAGCCTACCTTGGGAGTGGTCATTCTTGGACCCCACTTGATGGGGGGTACCAAAGAAATTTCACGGCAGAAAAAATGTTGACCTCTCTCATGGGGGAGATTGGAAAAATGTTGATGCCCTAAGGCGAAAAAAACAACGACCTCACCTTTAGCTCCTATGAGCAGTCACTCCATTAGGGACTGTGAAAATAAAAACTTACCATATAGAGGGACATCTATAACTTCTGTGAAGTGCTTGCCAATTCCCATCGGAGTGGCATCTGTCGCGTCAAATTTGGCAATCCCAGGATACCACTGAATGACACATTAGACAAATCATCAGAATTGAAATTATTATAAATTACGGATACGGTAAATCGTTCAACATACCGTATTCGACGTAATAAGCGCACAGTGCGCTTAAAAAATGATTATGGGCACCTTTTAGTAGTTAAGAGTTTAATTGGGGTCAGAAATTGGGATATTTTTGGTTATTTGTAGAATTTGTAAGAATTGGCCAAAAACGGGGGGTGTGCGCTTATTAGGGGGTGTGCGCTTATTACGCCGAATACGGTATTCATATGAACCTATCATTTGATGGTTTTTTTTTAACACAGTGTAGAGTTACGAAATTTAATTTACAACACTAAACAAGGATAAATTTCCACCATTTCTGGTCAAATCATTTCAGTGACCGCATCAAAAAATTTGACAAGTATATCAATCCGTTCATACAAATGTATTTTATACAAAGACATTTGTGTTCCTTTTCAAGACAGATCCGACTACCCAGGCCTCTACCTTGTCGACAATCATCAAGGACTATTTTCAGAGAAAATTATTATCCTATATTAAAATCTCTTATAAAAATCTCAAGGATAAAGTAAGCATTGCAACAAAGTTAAGAAATCAGACATCTATGACAAGGTACTGATGAGTTAAGACTCAAGCTGATGTCCTCACCCTGCTGTATGAGGCGAGGTCACCGATGAGTCTGAAGACACGAGCACGGCTCTCGCTGAGAGCGACTCCTTTCTCCACCACGAGCTGCTCGGCTTGTTCTGCGACCTCGACGTGCCCGAGCGTGGCCAACAACCCGGCGATCACGGCCATCACCATCCACAGCTTCCACGACCGCTCCACCACCTTCAGCGACTTGTCTACCACGTTCTCCGGCTCTGAGGAGAGAAATAGTCCAATAATTATTTCTTTAATCCAAAAATAAATTCTAGTGTTTATTATGATGTTTTTCAGATTACAATATTGGATTCACTTTTATATCAGATAATATGAGTATAAAATTAAGAGTATAAATATATGTACTTTAAAAGTTAAACAATTAAAGTCCAGGTCAAATTAGAGGATGAGATAGTAAAGGGAAATCCCTGCAGACATCGATTAAATTCTAAAATAGACACAATTGATAGCATTTTCCTGGTAATAATTACCCTCTTCAAATGTAGGACTAGTCACATTAGGCGTATTCTGACCTCCATTTGTGACCTCAGTCCTGTCGTTATTTGGACTGCTTTCTTTACCAGGCTTGGTGTCCTCGGCAAATTTTACAGATTTTTCGGTAGAGTCTCCATCTCCTTTTTGTTGTTGTGGGGAATCTGCTTTAGAATCAGTCTCTTTTTTTGCAACATTTTCTGTCTCGTCCCCAGATTTATCAGGTGCCTTGACTTTGTTCTTGTTTCTTGATTTCCCCATGATTTGTTAGTTTGCCGGGACTGAAAGAAGTGTATAAAGGTACCGGTTATAGAATGTTAAGGGAAAACGCATGACGGTTAATGATACGGTATTACCTTCCCTGTGGTAAGGTACTACTGTATCCATTGGTTTTGATCGATTAGTGCATGCATAGGACGAATAGGCCAATAGATATCTAGTTTCCAAAATGCTAACCAACCTAGGCCTATACATAGCACAGGTATAGCCTATAGTATCCTTCTGGGCATCATTCACATCTAGATCTACATATGTGACTGCAGAGGGGTTTTCGGCGACCTGGCGACCTGGGCTGTTTTCCAGGCGACGTTTCTACCTGGTGCAATAATTTAAGCGACCTGGCGACTTTTGGAAAAATATGTTAATAAGGGAGTGCTCATTTTTTAACAACAGGGGGGGGGGTGGTGTGAGTTCGCGCGGAGCGTGCGAAATTTTTTTTGGGGGGGGGGGGGGGTAAAAAATTTGGACCCCTTGACCCGGGGGGGGGGGGGGTTAAAAAATTTAGACCCCTCTTGGGGTGGGGTCAAAAAAATTCAACCTGTTTTGAGGGAAAAAGCCCGCGCGTTACTATGCTACAAAGGGGCGCGAACGCGCACGATTTTCAGCCTACGGGGGGGGGGGGGGTAAAAAATTTCGACCCCTCTAGGGGGGGGGGGTGAAAAAATTTCGCGCGCTCCTCGCGAAATCTCACCGCCCCCCCCCCCCTGTTGTTAAAAAATGAGCACTCCCTAACAAAAATGTTCTAAAAAAGCAACTTTGTGACCTGGGGCCCTTAGGGAGTGATCATTTTTTAACAACAGGGGGGGGGGCAAAAAAATTTGGACCCCTCTTGGGGGGGTCAAAATAGTTTAACCTGTTTTGAGCCAAAAAGCCCGCGCGTTACTATGCTTCAAAGGGCTCGCGTGCGAGCCGATTTTCGGCCGTAAGGGGGGGTGTAAAAAATTGTGCGCTCCACGCGGAAACCCACCGGCCACCCTCTGTTGTTAACAAATGATCACTCCCTTAATTTTGCCGACTTTCCGACCTGAGGGCCCCCCCCCCCCCACAGATAGGCCCTATCATGGACATTCATGGCCCTATGTAGGCCTATATAGCCAAATTACCAATGATGCAACTGTTGGGACTACGGGTACCTCTACTTGGGATCCATTGGTCTAGGTGTCCCAGCTAGCAAAACTCGTATGAATCACGTTATCTCTACGTCTTTTCTCAACAGATATTTACGGCATTTGATTACGTCAGAGAGTGGCGCCCATTACATACTATGTGCAAATCTTTAAGACGTGTTTTTGACTATGTAATATCCATGTAAAAAAATCATGTGTATCTTACGTAAATAAGTTACATGATGTAGACATCATCATCAATTATATATATGATATATATACACAATGTAATTTAGATGGCAATGGGTGACATTAATCTGATCTCAGCATAATTATGTTAAAAACATGTAAAACTAAAACATTATTTGCACCTATTTTCTCGGTGTGTGGTACTCCATCAGAAGCAAGTAACATCCAGGCAATCAACATAATGAAGGGATTTTTGCCTGTAGACATCACCAATAGTCCTACAGAGATTAAGCACATTGATCCTAGCAAATTGGCCAAGATGTGATGCCAGCTCATGGTCAGTATTTTGATTTGAATAGTTGTAGCAACCACAGAAAAGGTGTGCTCATACCAATCTCCTGGTTCTCCCTTAAACAATCATTCTACAGGAACAAAAATAACATATGAAACATTCCAGACAAAAGTCGGTCAAATTTCATCTTCTTTGGAAGTTTATTGTGTTGAATAAATACTCATTTATGGTCAAAGTATTGCCAATGTAGATTGGATTCTATCGATATTGGTTAAGGGAGACATCTTGTGTTAAAAGAGTGAACCACTTGAAAGGTAAAGTACAGATGTGTTATAGACGTCATAATCTGACCAGATAAGGATGTACCACGTCATAAAGTATACGTAATATTGATGTCAAATCTATCACATCATTTTAGCACGCACCTTAAGACATGAATTTGAGGTCAATGTATTACGTGCATAATTTCTCAAAAAAAAGATGTAACATTCTGATCAAGATTTAACCACTCATTACATCAAATAGTGACCAAATTCAAACGTAGGGATTATATTAAATGACTAATGTCTCTTTCCCATTGCCATTTAGATGTAAATGATACATAAGTTTCCGGTCAAACCACTATGTAAATTGACTTACTCCCTCGAGATGTAATTATGGGGTCGTTTTTATGTATCAACGTGAAAATGACCAGTAAATGACATACTTTTTACATAAGGTGCTAGCTGGGGTGTTACTATGTGTAGCCCGGGTGTGTAGCCTAGCTTAGGTAGCTTAATTAGGTCTATTTAATTACAGCTCTTAATTATTAAACCGTACCCTGTAGGCCTATATACAGTGTGCAGTCAACCTAGTGTTACCTTTGTTACCATGGCAACGGATATATACAACTTTTATTTTTACCCTTTTATCACTTGACTTGGTCAAATGAGAGTTTAGATCTAATGATCATATGCACTTCCAGTGCACTCCAAGAGCTGTGTATTTACCCAATACATTGCAAAACTAAATAGCCTGCCTGATCAGGCTGATGGCTAATTTGCAATGCAACAGTGGTTGATGGATTGGCTTAGCCTAGATTATCGCTCAGTAGGTTACAAACTCCCCAGCTGATTGAGGGATCAAGATCATGATGAAGATGATCCATACATTTGGCAATATTGCATTGGCTTAGTAAACTAGATTAACCCACAAGTTAACAAGTTATATCATCAATAAAGAGTGAATCTGTTGAACTAAGATACACAGTAAAACATACCGTGCTTGGACTTACCTGCGGCCTGCAAATTAAATATTTAATTAAGCATGCATGGCTTCCACACGCGCCTGGACGTGCAAATTTTGTGGTCGCCACCTGGAGGTTTTGGCGGGAACTGGCTAATTGATGACCGTCATATCCGCCAGGGGGCGCCCCGAAACAGAAACAACAAACAACATGGCGGCGTGCAATGAAGATTCTCCTGAATGGAGCCAAAAACAATTCAGAACCTACTCATTTCCCACTGATCCTATCCCTCGAATGAGCTACAAAGACTTCAGAGCAAACGACTGCATATCTTCAGGCGTGAGTACATGAGTAGAATGCAATCAATGCCTAGTCTGAGTCGGTTAGCAGGCACTGTAGCGTCGGGGTGACAACACTGTCACGTTGAGCACACAGTAGGTGAGTTCGGTACCAGGTTTTTATTGACCGGATCTACCAGCCTGCCTACTCCCTGAGCCCACCCCTCACAAACACCCAGCTAAGTTTTACTGAAGCCTGTTCCTTGCGAGGGGTGGTCTGAGGGAGTAGGCAGGCTGGTAGATCCTTCAATAAAAACCTGATACCGAACTCACCTACTGACACTGACACAGTGAGTGACTAGCCTTGTGACTAGCTGAGCAGAGGAGGTATGTGGCCTTCTAGAAATCGGCAGAATGTGTTAAGACAGGGCAGGGATGGTCAGCTGTGGCAATGTCGCAAAAAATGTGCGACAGGGGTCTTAAAATTTGCGACAGGGACATCAGGGAGAGTCTGGGCTTTCTAAGGAAGTGATCATTTTTTAACAACAGGGGGGGGGGTGGTGGGTTTCTGCGGGGAGCGCGCAAAATTTTTTACCCCCGGTCAAGGGGTCAACATTTTTTACCCCCCCCCCCCCTTAGGGTCGAAAATCGGCTCGCGCGCGGGCCCTTTGAAGCATAGTAACGCGCGGGCTTTTTGGCTCAAAACAGGTTAAATTTTTTTGCCCCCCCCCCCCCAAGAGGGGTCCAATTTTTTTTGCCCCCCCCGGTCAAGGGGTCCAAATTTTTTTGGACAGAAATCAAAATTCTTTTCTATTACACACCCGAATTTTTTTTTCTAATTTTTTTTTTTTTTTTTGGGAGGGGTGGGGGGGGGGGGGGTGGCGGCGGGTCCCACACCACACACACATCTAGTAAATGTGGATCCGTATGAAATAATTTGCTCCAAAGATTCTTAGGTTTGCTCCAGCCTATCACAACATGCCCAGCCCTGCAGGGACATATCAGTACCTCCTTGGTCTAGGCCATTCTAACTACAGGGAGTTGGGCAGATTTGTCGGAGAATGACCGATCATTTTTCGACCTCTCAAATGCCCATTTAATTTAGATAATAATTAGTAGATGAGGAAGGGGCGGGGGTGGTCAGGCTGGCAATTTTTTTTGTTCTCTCTACTCTAGTAGTATTAGGGGTGGGGTGATGAGGGGGGGGGGGCTTCTAATTCATTGATCTTTATTTGGATTCATGATCAAACTAATGACTGATGTCTTATTAAAAGATATATTAACTGGTGTACAAGGGGGTGACATAATTAAATTGCCCTCAAATTTTCATATTCAACTCATTAAAGAATAAAAACGGCATACTAACTTATTGCATCATGCGACATGCCCTTGGTCGTCATAATGCACCAATGCAGCACTGGTGAGTAACTCGCCAGTGCTGTATTCAAGCCTCATGCGGTTATTTGTAGTATAAAAATCGGCCAAAAACGGGGTGTGTGCGCTTATTAGGGGGTGTGCGCTTATTACGTCGAATACGGTACTTGTAAAAAGTACAACATATAACCGCACCCCCACCCGACCTTGGGAGAATCTTATACCAGTATGCTGCGCTGGCATTCTGATTCGCACAAGGCGCGGCTTCTCGAGAATTTACGATTATAATAATTTATTGTATTTTTCTTTGCTGCAGCAACCGGTGGTCCTGACAGACTCTAGGCTGGTGGGTTCAGCCCTGCACTGGGACATGGATTACCTAGAGGAGAACCTGGGGGATGGGGACTTCTCTGTCTACCAGTCCGAGTCTCATCTATTCAAATATTATGACGAAAAGAAAATAGGAAACTCAGGATTTGAACCACAGATGACCAGGAAAGAGATGAAATTCTCGGAGTTTACGAAGAAATTGAAAGAAGAAAAGGATGAAAAAAAGAAGTATGTTGGTTTTTGTGCAATTTCCCGAAGATTTGTTATTTCTAAATAATTCTATCTAATAACCTAAAAGTGAATACGTGTATGTATAGTGCTACCGATATTAGCTTGTTCTTTTTTACATGGTGAATACAATTTTTAAATGAAATAAATGCAAAGACCCAGTCAGCTGAGTCAGTTTACATTATCCTTCAATGGTTGGACTTCACTCCACTGAGTCGTATCACACCCACGTGTGATACGACTTGGGTCTGACTTAAACGATTTAAACACACTACAGTTTCATGTGCCCTTTGTATATATATCATACTAGATAAAGCTAGATACTGACTGAAACATGGACACATAAACTATAACTGGTGGAAAGAGTTCTATATGTACTAGATACGGTATACATGTTGTTATCTGGATGAATAAATCAAATCAAATTCAAAAGCCACTGAATCTCTCCAATTGAATTTATCATTTATTTTATTTATAGATTATACCTGCAGCAAACCCTTAACGATGGAGTCGGACGGAAAATTGTGATTGATTTCCTTCAGTTCAACTGGAACTGGGCGACAGAGCAGCAGAAACGTAACAGTTGGGGGCCTCTCACATCCAACCTACTCCTCATCGGCATGGAAGGTAATACATGTAGCAGGTTCACTGCCATCAAGTTTAGTAACCATTGTGTATCCATATATGAGCCAAAAATATATACCTCTATTCCAAGTATAAGCCGCACCACTAATCTGGGAGAATTGTATAAGCCATAGCTGAAGTCTGATTTAGGCCATTTTTGTACTGTAGACTTCCTTTTAAAAACCTTGTATTAGCCGCACCACCTTGGGGAGAATCCTATAAGCCGCGCAAAGAACTCAGCTGGTTCCCCTGTATAACTGACAAATCAAATCACAGAGCCTCAATCTGGGGTCCATACATGAAATGATGATGAGGAAATATAAAGAGTCGCCTGTTAATATGAAGCAACAAGAACAAGGGAAAATATATTGTATGAAGTACATGAAAAATAATGCACCAAATTATGTCTCAAAGAGGGGGTTTACGTTGTCAGATAAATCCTTTCATTTTTTACATTATGATATCAATAATGTTATTCTATGTTTCAGGTAACGTGACGCCGGCGCATTACGACGAGCAGGAGAACTTCTTCTGTCAGGTGCAGGGCCACAAGCGGGTGCTGCTCTTCCCGCCCGCCATGTTCGACTGTCTCTACCCCTACCCCATACACCACCCACACGACAGACAGAGCCAGGTACGCCTCTCACTCTGCACTTTATTTTACACAAAATTAGGATATTTTTTGGAACCTGGACACAATTTTCACTAGATTAATATGAATTGATTAAAAAAAAAGAGCAAAGTAATACCTAGAGATGCAGACTTAAAAAACTAATCCGACCTACTGTACCTATCATATATGCCGCGGTTGAAACACACAATATAAGTCTAATATAATGACAAACCATTCTCAGAGCTTAGGTTTCCAGGCCTAACTTTTCATTTATTTTATCTTGATTAACTTTTATCTGTTCACAGGTTGACTTTGAAAATCCTGACTTTGAGAAGTTCCCCAAGTTTAAAGAGGCGCGAGCGTTAGAAGCGGTTCTGAAACCTGGTGATGTTCTCTACTTACCCATGTACTGGTAAGTTGTATTACTGCCCATGTGCTGTGAAATAAATCCCCTAACAACCCATGTACTGGGAAGTCCTCTTTTTCTTGTGGAGAAACAAAGTTACCATGCTGAAGTACTAAAATGACCGTTCTCCACACCCCAGAGGAGAAACTGATGCTCATTCTCCATGGGCTGTTTCTCCACGATGATGTCACCAAAATAGCTATGAAACCGATCTTTAATTGTATATTTTTATGAAATTAATCAAAAATTACATGAAATAAATACAGAGATCCCCTCTAATCAGTCTGAATTCCTGGTTTCCCCACTCGTGATGAATTGGATTGCATCACACTTGGCTCCGCCTCATGTGATACTATCTAATGCACCACTTGTGGAGAGACCTGTCGTTCGGCCAGATTATCGTAGACCTCTGTCTATTACCTGCCCATGAACTGGGAAATCCCCTAACAGCCCATGTACTGGTAAGTTGTCTACCTGCCCATGTACTGGTATAAATGTCGTTCTCAGGAATTATTCAGTATTTAACCTTTAAGTTTAGCAATTGTCGACTCGTCATGATGCACCAATGCAGTACCACATTTGGGAAAGTATCATAGAGTCGGCATAGTATGTGAATGCAGCACTAGCAAGTTACTATCCAGGGACTAGGCCTGTATTATTGACGACAAATGATAATCGGTAATGCTAATGGGGCACTGTAGTACTAAAGTACGCTTCCTCGTATAAGCCGGACCCAGACTTTGGACACATCCTACAACCCGCAATAAAATGGAGGTTTGGTCTTGTGTACAAATACAAGGTACCCCTTGAATATGATATAACAAATGTTATGTGACTTTTCCCTTTGCCTGCAGGTGGCACCACTTTGAGTCGTTGCTGAACGGTGGGACGACCATCTCGGTGACGTTTTGGTACAAGGTATGTAATGTGTTGTGTAGTAGCCTGACATGTAATAGTGCACCGAAGTCTCGTGAAGATACCGCAAAATGCCCGTAAAATTGTATCCGGTTCTAATAAGGTAGGGTAGCCTAAATTGGTCCTACATCTGGAATTTTCTCGGGCATTCTCATGACCTACTTCCGCACCCTATGTCAAGTACTGGGCTGTTTTCAGTCCGTCTGGTTAAAGTGTGGACAGCCCTTTACTTGACATTAGGCCATACCAAAAAATAATTTGGTCAACGGGTTTCACGCACCTTATTGTCGGAAATTGTCAATGGATTTTGCTCGCTTCATTTTTTCGAAAACAAATCGCTTGCTCTTTCCATCGACAAAATCCATTGACATTAAAAATTTCTCAAAGAATGGGGAAAAAAACACATTTTGTTTGCGCACACGATCTTTTCAATTTGAATTCCATTGACCAACTTCTTTTTTTTTGGTGTGGCCTTAGGTGTGATGACCTCTGCCCTCACGGTGGAAACAGGTCCTGTTTAATATTTTGTAAGCATATTTCAATAACAATAAAAATGGGCACGTGTATAGCCTTTAAACATTGATCTATGTATATCGAGACACAGCCGTGTCCGAGGTTCATATGACATTAACTATCTTTATTGGTTCCTCCAGTCCGCACCGACCGGTAAGATCGAGTACCCGCTGAAGCCGCAGCAGAAAGTGGCCATGATGAGGAACATCGAGAAGATGATCATGGACGCACTCAACAACAAGGAGGAGGTGAGCACCGGGAGGCATCAGAATACTGCATTTGGCTTGTTGATTTGTCTTTTTTTTTTCCATGGTGGGGGGGGGGGGGGGGGGGGGGGGGAGGCGGCCCTCTCACTGCGCTGCACTTACGACTAATCAAAAGCAATATTGCACCTGAGTGCTGTATTTAGTGTCTTTAACTACCTTATATTGAGATTTTGAATTTCTCCTACAATTAAACAGTTTTCAAATCACATCCTTGTAAACCTGCATGTAATAACAGAGATAATTCAGAGATGTAAGTGGTTAAGGATTTCCCTGAAAATAGGGATTTCAAAGATCATTCCGCTGTTTGAATATACACTCAAGATAGTGGTTTAAGCGTAATTGAGTAGATTTTCAGGGATTTTAATGATACCCGACTTACATCTGTGATGTATTGTGTGTGTGCAGGTTGCCCCGTTCATGCGTACCATGGTGCTGGGGCGCTACACGTGACACGACAACGCGTGACGCGCCATGTGACTCGAAGACTACGCATGACGCGACACTTCTCATCTCACCTCTCACTGCGCCCGGTGCTGCCACCTCTCCACAACCAACCACAACATGGCGCTAACCACAGCTACAAACACAGCTTCTACTACAGCCCTTTAAGGCCCTATAGTGCTTTAAGGTATTATGCTATTTGTTGATATGATGCATTCATGCAGCCCTCGCCAGGCCTGCATGAATGCATCATGTCGATCCTACGGGGTAGATACACACCCGTAGGGTCGGCATGATGCTTGAATGCAGCCCTGGTGAGTAACTTGCCAGGGCTGCATTCATGCATCATGACAATAAAGGGCACGGCACATACGGACCTTATTCTCAAGAGCAGGTACTTGTCATTGCTCAACATCGATAAGGGAGCATCCACAATATGAATGTGTGAATGTTCCCTGTGCATCTAATATACTATGATACTACTGAGGGTAATTTCCTATTCTGACTTATCTTGGACCAGGGTGTTTAAACTGACTACTGAGATATATATGTTTCACCATTTAAGGGCGGCATTGTGCTTTAAAGGGGCATTCTCACCACTCGCACCTAACCACATGGTAGACTAGAATTGTGAGTGGGATACGCTCGGTGAGTATGCCACTTTAATGCACTGTGCGCTTTGTCGTAATGATGCATGAATGCAGTCCTGGCAAGTAACTCGACGGTGCTGCATTCATGAATCATACTGGCCCTACGGGGTTGATACACTCCCAAAGGGTTGGCATAATGCACCTATGTCAGTGTCGACGAGTTGCTTTTTGGCACTGTGTTTAACTTGATGCATTATGACGACAAATGTTGCTTCAATGCAATGTCCTTAAAGTGTTAACAGACGACTACAGCACTTTTGCATGTTTATACAGACAAGTGTTTATATACCCAGACTTCTACTACTGCAACCTTTTACATCTACCTAGCCGTCAGAGAGATTCCGTTGATACTGCTTCATCTCGCCGATTCTGTATGTAGTTGTTTTAGTCATGTAACTTAGAATTGTAAATAACTGTCAACACCAGGTTTTGGTGTAAAAGTCTAGTATGTGTTAGACCTGTAAAGCTGCCGTGTGGCTCTGTAATGAATCCGGTCTAAGTTAAACCCTTGAAGGGCCGCATAGTGCTTTCATGCAGCATGCCCTTTTGTCGTCATGATGCATGAATGCAGCCTTTTAAAATCAGTTTTATTTTTCCCAGAATACAATTAGGCTTTCGCCTCTCTGCGTAGCAGCCTTGGTGAGTAACTCACGACGTAAGTTCCGCATTCAAGCACCATGCCGATCATATATTATAGGGGTGATACACTCCTGAGGGGTTGGTATGATGCATGAATGCAGCCCTGGCATGTAGATTAGCAAGGGCTGCATTCATGCATTATAACGACAAAGGGCATAGCCAGTAAGCATCACGTGGTGTTTGACCCGTAGAGGGTCTACCACTCGTAATGTCATCACTGCAGTCAAGCTGACGTCCAAATGACAACTTGGTAAATCATCACTGACGCACAGGGCTTCCGGGATTGCAGATTTCTGAACTATTCTTCATACGCACCCATATTGGGTTTAGTCGAAAGTAGTTCCGGAATCTCCCAGAATCTCCTAATGCCAGTGATGGGTTTGTCAGAATACGATCGGAGTGGGCGAGCTTTTTGTTGCTGTTTCTATACCTTATAATACATTTGGAACTCTCCTGTGGTTTTGGTTTAGGCAGATTGTTTCCTGGCTAGGGACTCTGATATAACCATAGTATTATCAATACCTAGTTCTGTACTACCAAGACATATAGATAATGTGCCTCAAATGTATAAATACATGTACATTGCCATAGTCTCTCTGACTACTGGGACTCTTATTCCAGAACCAGTCGGTATTACGTATTAACTGTTGACCTGCAGAAACTTTACCTGTACCTTGATGAAGGACTCCCCTAGCGAGTAACTCGCCAGTGCTGCATTCATGCTTCATGTCGACCATTCAGGAGTGTATCAGCCCCAAAGGGTCAGCATGATGCATGAATGCAGCCCTTGCAAGCTACTCGTCAGGGCTGCATTTTCATGCACCCTTAAACGGTTAGTTTAACTTATAGTAGAAAACTGCACCATGAATACATTATTCCCGATAGATGTAACCGTGATATGTTCACATGAAGTACATGTAATGAAATGCACCCAAACAGTGCGAAAAGTAAAGCAGTTCACATTTTTATCAGGAGAGGAATCACATATTGCACTGGGATGCTCTATAGGGGTTTAGATGTGAGAAAGATGCTATTTAATGGCCCCTAGTTTGCTGTCAGTCTTTATTGTCGCTTATTGGTCGCACCTGGTATAAGTTATTATTTATGATATATCCCATTATATTACTATTTCCATCAGGACATGAGTAAGCATTTGCAGTCTCTATGAAGCCATTTATAACTTAAAGCTGCCATACTACCTCAGATATATAGAACGTTCACTTTCTGCATATTTATAAAGCGTCTCCTTAGTGCAGTGTACTGGTAAGATCTCAATCAAATTTGTGGCTTTTAACTGTGCTAAATTCAAAGATAAAGATCAGAAAAAATAGAATGCTTCCAGCATTCTATTCAGCACTTAATTATATCAACAAATTGGCGCCATCTGCAGTGTTACTACAGGAAATAGTAGACTCTGTTGGTAAGATCAGCAATGAAAGACAGTCCACTCGGTGCTGTCACCTGATGTCATATTTTAACACTAACTTATCAAAGCCCACCAGAATATAAATAGTAGCTGGAATTAGAGTCTTGTATTGCACATATTAAGAGTCTCTTGTCAAAATAAATGACATATTATAATAGGGAAAGGGTTATGCAATCATCTGAGATACAAATGAAGATACTATAGGTTTGAGTCTGCCAAGTAGTATAGCAGCTTTAAAGATCAAGGGGCGCTACACGTGACACGACAACGCGTGACGCGACACGTGATGCGACACATGACACGACGTCGCGTGACAAGACACTTCTCATCTCACCTCTCACTGCGCCCGGTGCTGCCACCTCTCCACAACCAACCACAACATGGCGCTAACCACAGCTACAAACACAGCTACTACTACAGCCCTTTAAGGCCCTAAAGTGCTTTAAGGTATTATGCTATTTGTTGATATGATGCATTCATGCAGCCCTGGCGAGTAGTTCGCCAGGCCTGCATGAATGCATCATGTCAATCCTACGGGGTAGATACACACCCGTAGGGTCGGCATGATGCTTGAATGCAGCCCTGGTGAGTAACTTGCCAGGGTTGCATTCATGCATCATGACAATAAAGCGCACAGCACACATGGACCTTATTCTCAAGAGCAGGTACTTGTCATTGCTCAACATCGATAAGGGTACATCCACAATATGAATGTGTGAATGTTCCCTGTGCATCTAATAGACTATGATACTACTGAGGGTAATTTCCTATTCCGACTTATCTTGGACCAGGGTGTTTAAACTGACTACTGAGATATATATGTTTCACTATTTAAGGGCGGCATTGTGCTTTAAAGGGGCATTCTCACCACTCGCACCTAACCACATGGTAGACTAGAACAGTACTAGAATTGTGAGTGGGATACGCTCGGTGAGTATGCCACTTTAATGCACTGTGCGCTTTGTCGTAATGATGCATGAATGCAGTCCTGGCATGTAACTCGACGGTGCTGCATTCATGAATCATACTGGCCCTACGGGGTTGATACACTCCCAAAGGGTTGGCATAATGCACCTATGTCAGTGTCGGCGAGTTGCTTTTTGGCACTGTGTTTAACTTGATGCATTATGACGACAAATGTTGCTTCAACACAATGTCCTTAAAGTGTTAACAGACGACTGCAGCACTTTTGCATGTTTATACAGACAAGTGTTTATATACCCAGACTTCTACTACTGCAACCTTTTACATCTACCTAGCCGTCAGAGAGATTCCGTTGATACTGCTTCATCTCGCCGATTCTGTATGTAGTTGTTTTAGTCATGTAACTTAGAATTGTAAATAACTGTCAACACCAGGTTTTGGTGTAAAAGTCTAGTATGTGTTAGACCTGTAAAGCTGCTGTGTGGCTCTGTAATGAATCCGGTCTAAGTTAAACCCTTGAAGGGCCGCATAGTGCTTTCATGCAGCATGCCCTTTTGTCGTCATGATGCATGAATGCATGAAAGCAGCCTTTTTAAATCAGTTTTATTTATCCCAGAATACAATTAGACTTTCGCCTCTCTGCGTAGCAGCCTTGGTGAGTAACTCGCAACATAAGTATGGGGGTCGACCCCTCAAATCGACACGGCGACATGGCCATTTCTTAAAATCGACATGGCGACATGGTCATTTCTTAAAATCGACATGTGACATGGCAACCTAAGCGACATAGCTACATGGGACAGGGTTAAAGTCAGGGTAAGAAACATCAATAAATAGCACCAGAATGGACTACTGCCATTAAGTTTCTAGATTTTCAAAATTCTCCAGGGGCTCAAAAATAAGCCTATTTCAACAAAATGCATTAGTGACACTAGCGACATGGCTTATTCCTTGGTAACATGGGACATGGGCTTTTCTTAAAATCCATATGCGACATGGGGACCCCCCCCCCCCCATCTATACCCCCATAAGTGCCGCATTCAAGCACCATGCCGATCATATAGGGGTGATACACTCCTGAGGGGTTGGTATGATGCATGAATGCAGCCCTGGCATGTAGATTAGCAAGGGCTGCATTCATGCATCATAGCGACAAAGGGCATAGCCTGTAAGCATTACGTGGTGTTTGACCCGTTGAGGGTCTACCACTTGTAATGTCATCGCTGCAGTCAAGCTGACGTCCGAATGACAACTTGGTAAATCATCACTGACGCACAGGGCTTCCGGGATTGCAGATTTCTGAACTATTCTTCATACGCACCCATATTGGGTTTAGTCGAAAGTAGTTCCGGAATCTCCCAGAATCTCCTAATGCCAGTGATAGGTTTGTCAGAATACGATCGGAGTGGGCGAGCTTTTTGTTGCTGTTTCTATACCTTATAATACATTTGGAACTCTAAATATTTCGGTATGGTTGATTAGTAATGTGCATCATATTGCTATGTTCCCGTTTCAATCGCGTATCTTTAATATTCACAGCTCTTTAAATTGTTGCGCTCTGTATTCATATTCATTTCCTCCCTTCGTTCTCAAGAGGAATATAAATATCGATTTTTCTTTCCTCGACTACACTAGTTGAAAGGTCATAAGATAGATATAAACATGTTTTGTAGTTGTACATATAATTTAAGAGATATGGTTTCATAGATGTTTTGAAGGTCATTAAAAATGTAATAAAAAGTTCTATTTTTTTCATATGCTACTTTATGGAGAAGTGCCATTTAGGAATGTTAGTTTTTGAGGTTTGTCTCAATTATAGTGCAGGGAATATGGATCGTGGTAACTAGATATCATTATGTCATGGTCTTAAAAATATCATGTTTCCTAAAACTTTCTTTTAGAAAATATTATGGAAAGAATTTTTATTTCAAAATTGATTTCCCCCATCAGTTTGTCTTGTCCAAGTCAGATTAGTTGAAAAATAAAACAATTTGCCCAGCGTACTATGGGTCAGTTGCACTGTTACATC
This sequence comes from Harmothoe impar, assembly GCA_947462335.1. Taxonomy (NCBI): domain Eukaryota; kingdom Metazoa; phylum Annelida; class Polychaeta; order Phyllodocida; family Polynoidae; genus Harmothoe; species Harmothoe impar. The sequence goes on along the minus strand of OX381709.1, from coordinate 74,351,105 downwards.
ATCCCTGACAGCTTCTTGGAAAAGTGCTGCAATTATTTTATCCAATACCCAATGTATGGGTGCGTATGTATGGTAACTGGTTGCATATGGATTCTAGTTCAGACTGCTGCAATCTCAGAAGTACTCTGTGTTTTGATGATTTATGGGATAATTAAACCTTTAAGGCTGGCATAGTGGTTTATTGTGCTATGTCCTTTGTGGGTATGATGCATGATCCAGAGGGTCGGCATGAGGCAGCAACGGTAAATAACAACGGCGAGTTATTCGGCAGCGCTGCATTGGTGCATCATAACAACAAATGTCACCCTTTAACGACATGCCGCCCATAAAGGGTTAATGCAGTATTCTGATCTTATATGGTTTATGCTGATTTACCAGTCAATGCGCCAGATGACATCAACTTTGTTATGTCCACAGCTCCACTCTGATTATGACGTTTTAATTTGTGTGACATGTATCTATATCTACTGCATAATTCATGAGTGAAAGTGCTATTATATTGACTTTATCTGAACCATTTAAGGATCACATAGTGATTTGAGTTGTGATGCCCTCTTTATAATACATGAATGCAGCACTGGTGTACTCGTGTAGCTTACCAATGCTGCATCCATGTATCATACGATTCTGAAGGGTCGGTACAACAAGGGGTGTATGAATGCAGCCCTGGCAAGTACTATAAATCGCCAGGGCTTCACATTGAAACACTTTGTGACCCTTAAAGGGTCAATCATTATCGTTCAGTGCCATTAGACAAGTCTGTTGCTGTTTTTGCTCCCATGTGATAAAATCAAGAGCATGAAATTTGTTAATATTATGCATTGTTATTCAGCACATTATCAACATGTAATAAAATGTATCGATGTTCAAAACGCGTTCTTTTGTACTTTTGTACTGAGGCAAGGTGGAGGCGGGGGGGGGGGGGAGAATAGGGGGAGAACACCATAGCAAGGACACCTGGTGGTGAAATTACGAACTAAAGGGCACAAGTCTTGGTCTCCAGTTCAGCATACCTTAGAGAACACTGAGGCCCTGTCCTTGTGGGTGAACAAAAGGTTTTCATCAACTACTGAATGGCATATTTCACAAGTACAATCAGTACTGTTCCTATTTGACCACTTCCCCTAGTAGTCTCTAGATGGCAACCCTGAGACAGTTTTTCACTGCAGCTGTAACTCAGTAGACCCTATACACTGGAAATCCATAGGTTGAAAGGGTTAGTCAGTACAGACCAGCCTAGGCTGGTCATTTGAGTGTCAGTCACAATGCAAAGTTATGTTCAAAAATGACCATGGGGTCAGTCAGTAGTGGCTAACCTGGGTTCATCATTGGTGTGTTGTATTTGTATACCACTAGTTGGGGCCACCTGTGATGACCACTCGGTGGCTCCCCCTGGAAATAAAAAGACTAAGGTGGGTTGGTCAGTAGTGACCAACCTGACAATAATAACTAACCTAGGTTGGTCATATAGGGAGCCAAAAATGACTAACTATAGGTTAGGCACTAGTGACCGAGAGATTGGTCGTATAGGGAGCCACCTGAGATATGCTGCCACCTGTGCAGATGTCAATGATGCACTAATGTGTTCATGAATGGGAATGAGCTATCAGGTCTGCATGGGAATATCGTTGAAATTGGTTTTTGCTACTGTGTGGAGATTTTTGTATGGAAATAGTTCTCATAGTGCTTTAATACTTTCACATACACTCTAAAATCAGTGTGTTACGTTTACACACTTATATAACAACACGCTTTTCTGCAGCCACTTTTAACACACATTTTGGTGTAACACACTACCCACTGTACACTCTTTGCCAAACGTGTGTTGATCTCAGAGGTGTGTTGCAAATATGTGTGTGTAACTCATTATGCATGTTCCTGCAACACACTGTTCTTAGAGTGTATGTCTTATGACATCGTCAGGCTTATACCCATACCAGAAGTGAAAATTTGAACTTGAATTATGGGGGGACGAGTTGCGGTGCAATCTGACTTAGGGTGAAAAAGACACATCGCAAAAGGCTTAGTAAAGGAGTGAAATTAAACAGTAAGCTTGGCAAAAGGATCATTTAAATATACAGGGTACGATTCTCCTATTCAATATCTGTATAGACTTATTAGTATGGAAGTTATCATTCTTGGATCTATTGATGCCTGAAAATTAGTCATGCAAAACTTGTACAGGAGCGGCCGACTTCCGGTGAACCTACCCTAAGTCAATACAGAAATAAAAGCTTTTAGTACAGCTTTTAGTACACTAAACATTTATTGACTCAGGGTTACCACCCAGAGTCTTATGCGACGCCTCATGAGGGGTTGCATCAAGATAGTGATAATTCAATTTTACATGTCAATGAAATATTACACTAATTAATTCAAAAAACATAACAATAGACAGATTGGACACTCATGTACACATAACAATAACAAAAGTTACCGAAATCCTATTACAACCATTTGAAAATAAAAAAAGGCACAAAATAACACAAAAAAGTTCACTTGAGCAATTAAACTCTTAAGCACTAGAATCGATTTTCGTCTACATTACAGTCTACACAATTTTAGTGCTAAGTCAATGGGAGATATCTTGGATTACAGCTAGGGTGAGACGTTTTTTGTAAGACCTTTTCTGTGCCCTGCTATGCTATCATCTTAAACTTGAAATATAATATTCTGTGGACAAAAGGGGATATTACAAAGAACACTAGAGTTGAGGGGAGGAAGGGAGTGTTGGCAGAGGGGGGGTTGGAGGGAGAGGGGGGTAGGGGCATGTGGGGTAGGGGTATGTGTGGTTGGGGTATGTGGGGTAGAAGTATGGGGGGTTGGGGTATGTGGGGAAGGGGTATGCGGGGAAGGGGTATGCGGGGTTGGGGTATGTGGGGTTGGGGTATGTAGGGTTGGGGTATGCGGGGTTGGGGCATGTAGGGTTGGGGTTGGGTTTTAATCACTTAATCATCCTGACCCTGAGTCATTTGTGATGTGAATCACACGTTCAATCTTTTCAATACCTTTCAACTTAGATCCTTGTTTTATGTATTCTCTAGAGTTGGTGCCTAGAGATGCAGCATTCTGCATCTATTGAGGTATGTTGAGCAATATCGCAGACAGCATTGGTCCCTCAGTGGGGCCCATTGTGCTTTACTTGGGCCAGCTGGGCTGGCCCATATCTGGGTTCTGGTCCTTTTTGTCCAGGGCTATAGGTGGTAGCCCGGATGGGCTAGCCTAGGAACACTTTATTTTCATAAATACATTGTAAATATTTCAAAACATGCTGCCATCTGATACAATTCCTCCAGAAATCACCATTTATTGTACATTCTTTTAATTTGTACTAAAGTGGAATAATTTTGGGCTCAAGCTGGGTACTTTTAATCTGGGCTGGCCCATATGGGCTCCCACTTATAACCCTGGACAAAAAGGACCATAACCCAGATATGGACAAATCAGCTTGCCCAAGTTAAACACATAAGGGTCCCACTAAGCAATGATGATTGGGATGTAATTACGCATGCGTTTGCCACCAGGGCGGGGCCGCGGCGTTTCCCTCCTCCCCTGCTCCAACTCTAGCATGAAGTTGATGTTTATAGGCTATTCATTTGTTTTTCTATTGGGCAGAACAAAATAACATAGCATAACAGGCTTCTCTATAGCATATTCGAAAGGTTCAAAACACAGATATTTCTCTCTCTGTGGCGGGAGGAAAGGCACCATTAGAGAGGGCCCATGCCAATTTGACATCTTGTGTTAAGGTAGGAACTAAAATGGTTTAGTCTTATATGGCTATTATACTTTGCAGCTAAGAATAATCAGCACGCACTCATGGCCATTACTTTCAATAAATAGGGCAGTATACAATGTATGATTTGCATGATGTTCACAACAGTTGTTGATGAAGATTATGATTGCATAGTTCATATAAACAGAAGGATAGGGAGAGGTGGTTCACCTGATACCTACAAGGAGGCAGCACTGAGTGGCCAAATATGTGCCAATCATGTAGGTAGGGTGGCCGGAGGGTCTGGATGATCGTTCAGTGCGTATCTGATCCTATGTTAAATGACCCTTTTATGATTTGCTCCCATTTTAGCTAGGAGGAAGATTTAAAGATCTAGTAACTTAGTATCAAGAGATCCTGAATGGGTCTATCATATGCAGGCTGGATTAAGCATAATAAATTGTAGTACATACTGTAATTCAGGGTCAATATTGACAGACCATCAGATTTCGGGTCTATTTTGAGCTCTATAACTGGGTGATCTCTTGAACCTGTCCTTTGGGAGAATTTGCACTGCTGGGTGGCACATGTATGTATCAGCGAGATTATTTCTTTGTTTGAAACCTCTTGAATGAAAGTATCCCATGGGAGGTTTTATTATCACCTGACAAAATTATATCTTTTCAGATAAGCTATCTAAGATATTGATTTTTATACTTCAATACTTTTATAGAAACCTTCAATTGCCAATTTACTGAAAACTACTGAAGATAGAGCTAAATTAACTGAAGATGATGCATTTTGAATGGAAATGATATAACCTACCGCCAGCCAGCGCCAGGCAACCTCCTGGGTGTAAGGTGTAGATTCTAATCAGTTAAGAGATATCCTAACACTAGGTGGTAGCACTGATAGACCATAGATTTCTATTGAAGCCAATGGTACATAATTGGGCCTGAGGTCATTAGTTCTATGGTCTTAATGCAGGTGGCATACATGTACAGTGGGAACACTGTATGTGAGGGATTCTTTGAGGAATGGCTGCATTCAAAACCTGTCGGAAGGTGTAGCAGGGTGAGGGGTATTCAGCAAGCTAGAGCTTATTCCGTGTTTACTGTATAGATATTACACAGGCAATATATGAAATGGGAATATCAGAAATAGAAGTTGATATATAAGACTTGTATATTGAATCGTTTTATAAAGATGGTCCGGCCACCCTAATGTAGGCTGAGTGTTAGTCATCCAAGTGTAATTTATTTCTGATAGTTTATGGATATTTTCATCGATAAAGACATTTCTGATTGCTTTAAAAATGCAGATCTAGATGAATACGACTATTTACTAAACACACATGATTCCAACAGAAACAGTTGGAAATGGAGGTGATGTAGCTGCTTTAAACGCAATGTTACCTATTAAAGTTGGTATCCCAATTGGGGTGACTAGAATTGACCCCTCTCGATAATTACATGAAAGTCTTTAATGTACACTTTTGTTCTGAAATGGGTTCTTGATTCTGGTTACAAAGAGTCTTAAAGGCTTTAAGGAAAGTGTATAATAACATCTACATCTACAGCTTTCATGGAGAAAACTCAAGCATTGGCAAACCATCAGAGATATGCTGCCACCTGTAGAGATGTCAAAGTACTAATGTGTTCATGAATGGAGTTGAGCTACTGGGTCTGCAATGGGAATATTTTGTAAACACTATACACAGCTGCCACCTTGTGGTTTAGAAGAGAGGCATCCTAATTGCTTTATTTTTGACTGCTCAGTGAAAATTCATTTTTGCTACTGTGTGGGGAATTTTGTATGTAAATAGTTCTCATAGAGCTTTAATACTTTCACATATGTCTTACAACATCAGCATGCTTATCCCCATGCTGGAAGTGGAAATTTGTCACCGCAATAGTTGGGATACCAACTTTAATGTTATTGACCCTACATCACAAATTTGTCATATATTATCTATATTATTATATATTAATATAATCATATTAGTTACACTCCCTCGCCTTCAGTGAACACAGAACACAATGTTTGTTATGCATATGTCTATCTGAGCATTGCATTTTATTCTGTCTTGTTTATTGGCCACTGCCCATCAATAATGACTGGTAGAACAAATACCTGGTTGGACATTGTATACAACATTATTGCATCGATGCTTAACTGTTGAGGGTTCAGTACCTGTGCTCCTATCAGATAAAAATATACACTTGCTGTCTAAGTACTTGGTATATATAGTTATTATTATTATCAACATTTTCCCACTGCTGACCAGTAGTATACAGTTTTGTCAGCCTCTATGTATATAATCACACAACAATCTCCGTGTATTTTGTTAAAGATTTGACTCTTTGTCACAGACTGTACAAACTCTCCTACACCTAGACTTCATAATACTTCCTAAGAACATACACAATTAGCGGCATGCCTCTTGGAGCATGCCTTCTCTTCATGTCTGCTGTGCAGTTGCCTAGCTTTAAGACTACGTAACAGTTCTATAAACAGTTCAAGACCATGCCCAGATGAGGGCAGGGGTTGACAGTTATGGTCTACACTCACTACACCTACCATTCTACACACTCATTATTGCATCACACACGTCTCCATGGCAACCAGTGGCCCTGCACTGATCACAACATCAGGGGTAATAATAACTAGGTTAACAACAGTGACCAGCATGGTTTCTCATCTCTAGCATGACCAGAGAAATGAGCTGAAAATTAATGAACGTAAAGAGTAAACCAGGACATCTTAACATCCAACATCATTAACAGAAGAATCAGAATTACAGTCTTTTAACAATAGATCTTGTTTAACAATGTCTGTGAAAATCAATTGCTAATATATGACGCACTAAATAACAAGGAGTCAAACATGTGTCATTACTTAACCACTCGCTGTTCCTTTAACATACACTCAACCAAGCAACACAGTCTTCTTTGAAAGACACGGTCGGCTGGACTAAAACCTCTCAACAAATAATATGACAAAGGGGAATGGAATTGAATGGAATGGTTTGGTATGTAGCTGTGCTAACCACTGTACACAAGGCAACCTCGTTCATAGACATGCTAAGCTTTGTCATCTACAGAGAAACTCAACATTGGGTAATGTAAGGGAACAACCTTGGGCTCGATAGTATAACAGTCATCGTGTGTTATATATATCTATGTAAGACACTACAGGAACAACGTATATGTATATATGTGTATGATGAGCTATTGATACCAATACACTCTACCTTTCCTCATCAGTTGGTGCATTGGTTCATTTTGGACAACTCAACTTTTTTACACGATTACTTGCGATGAAGGTCGACCATCTCTCAGTATTGCTATCAACTCTGAATGCTGTGTCCAAATACTATTAACCTCTGCATGATGAAACTGAACCTGCTCAATTGACACATACGTCGTCCTTGTTTTAGGCACCATGGGTTTTGAGATGACTTGCATGAAATCCGAGTCCCATATTGTAAACACCAGAGACCTGTGTTATACCTTCCCCCCACTGGATGAGCTTACCTCTATGTATAGGCCATCTGTCCATTTCTTCATGTTTGATGTATGCTAGATACCACGTCTTAGGGCTGGTAGGGACCATGGTTTGAGTGTGGTATAGACTATAGTTCATGGTAGTGACCTTTGTTTGTTTTAAAGCTACCTGTATCAGCAGCATCAGGCCAATCAACATCCAGTGTCTTTAGGCCAAAAGAAAGGGTATGTTTCAGGTAACATGACAAGAAATATAGGGTCGGTAGGTCAGATTTCCTTTTTTTTTAAACTTTCTTTATCTAAACATGAAAGTACCACCCAGCCTCTCTGAAAACCCTAAAATTGACCAAAAAAGGGTAAAAATACGAAATTTTCTTCGAAATTGCATAAAAAAAGAGAGTCGGCCCCCTGTTTTGATAGGGTTGGTCGGTGACCTGAAACAAACCTCTTTTTTGGCCTTATATTCAAATTCCTCCTCAGGGGCTGCCTATTGTTTGATACCAAGTATATGAATGTGAACCATTCTAAAGGGATCTGTCGATGAGTGCAGGGTATAACACGTATCTTACCTACTCCCTTTGTCAAAAGGATGCATGTGATGTATTCAGTGTGCACTAACATAGTGCATTAAGTAGATTACCCATAATAACCAATCACTATGTGGCAGCTGACTCTGACCATGGCCAAGGTTACAGCGCCAACTTGGTCATTCTATCAATAACTGTTGACATTTTGTGGTGATGAAGGGTATTAGGTATCTTAAGTTTTACTACCTTTTACTTTTCTGAGGAATGTACCACTTTGAGAGGACACAGATCTCTTCAGATAAGCAACAGAGGATGCGTGGAAACTGTTGTTATACACATTGAAATACCTAAGGAATGTTGTGGATTGAGCAATATGTAATCATAACAAATAGAAAATGATCAGCATTTCACAACTTAGTTCGATCAATCTGCCAACATTGATATGAAGAGAGTAGAATTCACATTTCTTTCTAATAAGTAACATCACGGTCAACATAGAAAGCAGTAACCTGTTTATCGATAACCAACATCGTGAAACAATTTACTCAAAATGTTTTTGTTGAATCAAAAATGCTTGCCAACTATAGAATTCCATATTTTAAAAATATAAAGTAATATAACTTCATACTACATATCAATTTCGTTGTGATTGAAATACAGAAATGATATCAAGTAAAAGTGACATCTTTTTATCTACTTTTCAGCTTTACTCTAAATATCGCCATGTACATCATATGTTCAAGTAATAGGATAGGCTCCACCTCAAAAGAGTTTACCAGCGTTTTTTTCCTTTTAAAGATGACATAGGGTTGTTCCTTTTTTAGAATAGGCAAGAGTCAAGACTAAGCTGATAGATCCATAATTTAGTTGAGCTTTGATCAAATACCCTTTTCTCAAAGTCTGTAGTGCAAAAGAGTTTTTTCATCACTAAAAATATGGCCTTTGTTGGATTGGTTGATGAACAAAAGTACTAGTGAGTAGAAATATGAAGACCTATGTGAAAAATCATCATGCAGGTGTCTAACATCCACAATCAATGCAATTTGAATTGGCTGGTTTAACAATAATCATTATTGAACGTTAGAACACATTTTCATAAGCTTGTTAGTGTCGAAGCATGGTTCTTTCTTGCTTTATACACGTTCCTAAGCAGTAGATAGTATAGAATACATATCCCAATGGTAAATAATGGGTTATCTCACATCATGCTTCATCTGTATAATCATATATCTTTCATTTCACTAAGCCATCAATTCAAAGTGAATTATATTCTCTTCTATGTCTCTAATATGTATATACTTCTGCATCCCACTGCAGTTTAATTAACGATGCAGCATACTGCATGATGTCCTATATCTCTAGATCTATACAGAACAGTCTAGTCTATAGTCTAACAGCATCGATGCAACATCTATATATAATATGTATTCATTTGACTTTTGATACCTGCAACCCACAGACCGTTATGGCGGTCCGATCACAGTTGAATAGTGTTACTCTATATTTGACAGTTGAACAGGTAACACGCTAAATTCTAGTTTCGCTAATATACCGACCACATCTACCAGCACTGTTGCTTTTTATCAGGGGCCTATACTACCTATGTACATGTTGGGATCATCTCAGCTACACTGATGCATCACACATCTACTCGCAGTCCTGCTCGGCGTCTTATTTCTCATAGTAGACATAATTCCTATGCACAATTCATTATCATGACAGTTTGATTATCGTGAGTCTTTTCTGTATGTGTTCATCATGTGTACATTTATACATATAAGTATGTGTGTGGTATGGTCTGATCATCTACACTAAATACAATGGACATTCAATATGTACAATTTTGATAATATCATGAACATTATAATTATTATTTATTGCCATTTACCTGTTATTAGGACGAACACTGAGGCAAGTTCTCAGCCACAGCTCACTCCTAATGCAGCAAGCTGAAAGCACCTCTGGACTGTTTCTGACTAGATAGAATCAGTACCTAATGATTGCAGTTTAACAATATCAACATCATACCCCAACTAGTGACACCTTGGTGGGTGTCCTCTGTCTAGTGTCCGAGCAGCATTCTTTGGCATCAGTCCTTATGATTGACTATTGACTACATCAACAGGGCGTGCGATAGGCCTATAGCTTGTACACCAACTAACAAATGGCTCCCCTATCAGTATACATTTCTGTACAATCGACTGTGATATATCTTACATATGTAGCTACAACAGTACCAGGGAATACTTTAGTACAGCTATTCCTAAATGTGTTGCTTTTACATGGAATCACAATTTTTAAAGAGCTTTTATGGTTTGATGTTGGGAAATTAAAATTATTGCAAAACCACATCCTCCATAAACAAATATATGTACATAAAAATGTTGTAATTATTTGTTAGTCTATGTTGTACCAATGATAACATAATTCACATTTAAATAGCTTGAGGATACTAGTCTTCTTTCAGAACTAAGAATATTTCGGAATAGATTATTGCACATTTTCTATGATGTCCAGTTTTTTTCCCTTCAGATTACAGCTCAAATAAGCATCTTCAATATTGGCATGTCAGGAAGTTCAAATACAGATTTCTATCATCCCATCTCATACCCTATTACTCTATTTCTCAAGTCCATTGGAAACTTGTGGCACATGGGACTATGTTGTATTCACTCTGGCACAGGGATTGACACATTTCTGTTTTTGTATAGGTACAATAGTTTGCTGTGACCACTGCCTGCATTTTATGAAAACACCCATAAATCAAGGTTATAAGTAAGATAGCCTACCGCTCTTGTGTTAGATAATGCATAGATACACTATGAGACTGCAATGGTTAGAGACACACGCTACAACCCATCCCAGGTGCCACAAGTACCATTGCTCATTCACCAAACCGATGACCTCATCATCACACTCCTCTCAATTCAACAACCCTGTTAAGAAGTTACTGGATGTTCCCTTCTTTGAATTATTTTGTCTTTCCATGACTCATCATTATGAGTTACAGCCGTACCTAAACAACCATTTTGCTACCATACACCGGTCCTTCAATGCACAAACCTGTGGGGGCCAAACCAACATCTACAGATTCAATGACGTTGTATAATAAAGTCTTTTGCTAGGACCTACTAGTGTGACTATGTTTCCCTAAGCTATACTGTGTTTTCTATAATTCACTATTTTCCCTACTATGAGTACTTTAATGCAAGATTAAGAACCTTCCAATTCAAAGAGATCCATTTCATAAGCCTCCTGTGACGAAATTCCACTGAGTTCTCGCTTCATCTCAAAATGTATAACTGTTCCAGTGACCTAGGCCAAGTACTTTATTGCTCCGGTTTGGATATTAATCCAGGATTTCAACACCATCAGTGCAGTCCTCTCAGTAATAAATAATATTCCACTCTGATGGCATGATTACATTTCATTTTGTCCCTTCCATAGCAACTATTCCAAACAGCGACGGCATCATTCACATTTCCCGGTCACCACTCCTGAAGTCAGTAAATTTGTTCTCCTAGCATAAAATTGAACTTTCAACTCTCACAGCCGAGGGCTGAAACTGGCTCTGATGTATCTATGATTTGCAAAGGACACTTTTCCTGATGATCGTTCGTCATTGACACACAAATCAAACACGTACTCCAAATACCAATGACACCATTGCACTGTAGACAGCACATTGTACTTCCTCCACCTCTGCCAGGTACAATACCACCGCACTGCGGCCACTCACAAGCCGTATACACAAACCTGTGACCACACATAGTCACACTCCAATCCACCATTACCACGAAGACCAGGTCAGACTCTTTCTTATCTTTAAAACTCTCAGTTATTTCTTTTAAAAAGAAAGGGAGATGAAGAGGTAATCATCGGTTACAAGCCAGTCGTGTAGTCACTGTTATAGCCCGGGGGTTGGGACGGGGGCTGCTCCATGGTGGGAGTCACCTCCAGCCCCTTGTTCTCATGCCCCACCCCTGGAGGCCCCAGCAGGCAGGGCTCAGGGTCAAGAAGCTCCTTCTGGGAGAACTTGAGCGCCGGGTTGATCTGTCCATTGGACTCAGCTTTCTTGGCATTAAGAGATGTTAGTTCTCCTCCGACATCGTCATCGTCGTCACGGTGGCCATTAGAGTGTTCCTTGAGCGCGATGATTTCATCTGGTATATTCACTACGCACATGAAGATATCATAGTGCTTGGGTAGCTTACCATTCTCAAATATATACTTGGTCGCATAGGAGACAATGAGAATGAATGAGAAGCTGACCAGCATGCACAAGGTCTTAAAGGGAAACACCTGAATGTTAGTCACGGGGTCGTAACCCGGGTAGTGGATAATCGCCGGTAAGAAGATGAGAGGTTCGCCGCCCATCATTCTGAACATGAGGCCTATGACGTAACCAGCCAGAGAGCCGTAAGTGTTTGTGTCCTTGATGTGCACCACTGACACTAGTTGTGGGAAGAGGATGACATAGACCAGGTCGGCACACAGGTACCACAGACCGTAGATGGTGGTGATGGTGATGCCCATCACTGTAGCCAGGGCTCCCACTCCAAATATACCAAACCGCATCACCCATATCACCTCGCGTTCCGATGCCTGTTATAAAGAGAAATGTTTTTTTGAGTTTGAGTTTAGATTTTTTTATTATGCAATAATTAATCACATTTCGCGGGGCATCTCTCAATTAAAGCCAAGTACAAATATACATAATAATACGCAATCACTTATGTGCTGTATTTCACATGTGGAATGTAAGACTCATCAATTAACAATACAAAGCTTCCAGAGCTGTGATTAGGATATGACTCGCTCTAACTTATTGCTGTAAAATGACTTTTTACTTCAGAAATACTGTATACCATCAGGGTTTTATCTTTCCCTCTCCCTCCCTTCATTTCTGTCCCTCTCTTGCTACATTGTATTTGATTTATTTTAAAAGCTATATTTAATTTGTAAAAAAAAGAAGCTATTTAATGACAAAACAGCTGAGGATAATAGGAGCCAATATACATGTTCAAAAACTGTGAGATCCTTACAACACATGAGTTGACATGGTCATGAGATCTCCAGTGCGGCTTATAGGATCAGCCCAAAGATTTGAGATGTATGCTACATTATTAAATAGCCATAACCCGATGCCCTGATTGGTTTACATGATTCTCCAAAGATTGGGGAGCGGCTTATACGCAAGTTAGGCTTATACGCGAGAGTTCATGGTAAAAATTTTCTGAGATTGAATGATCATGCACAGGCAAAATCTCATTTCAAGAAAAAACAGATTACTAAACACGTCTGGCAGACAAACCACTTGTTTTAATTTTTTTTTTCTTGAAATCAGTGGTTTGTCCGCCAGTCGAGTTTAATAATCTCATTTCCTTAAAATGAGATAATCATTTTGGCTGTGTGCCGTCTAAATCCTCACCTTTTGTCTGAATATTAGTTTGTACACATTGCGAGCAAACATGGAACTGGCGGAGAGTACAGAAGAGTCGGCAGACGACATGACAGCTGCCGAGACGGCGCCAAGTCCGAAGAAGGAAACCCACGGAGGACACAAGTGCTGCATGACCATAGGTAAAATGAGTTTCTGGTCCTCCGCCGGGATGTCGGGGCGACCCCACTCAGTCTGATTCCAATCTGTAAAAGAGGCAAAGAATTTAGACATAAGAACCTCTATCAGAAAGACATCTATGAATTCAGCATCTTTGTTTTGTTTCTTTATTGAGAGCCGGCAATGCTGGAATCTCATTGTAGATGCTGGACTCTGCCAAATGGCTGGGAGTCAGGCAATGCTGGACTCTCTTGGCATTGCCAGAGTCTGGTGATGCTGGACTAATGGAGTTTTAAAGAGAGGCTCTATAGAGTCCATAATTATCAGAGTCAGAATCTGGGAAGAGAGTCCAGTATTGCCTGACTCTCCACTCATCTTTCTCTCTACATAAATGTTCCATTTCAAATCAATCCAAAAATCACTCTGTGATAAGAGTTTGATGGCTTTTTTGATGATGTAACAGGCTGTTGAGAAAAGGTGTCAACTATGTCTCCCACGTGGCTCTGGTAAAATATAGAGTAAAACTGCTAATGACTCTGATTGGTGAAGGATCAAATAGAGTTGAATCTGCACTATCAGTGTCAAGTCAGGTTGAGTCAGTCTAGGCAGAGTCCATAGCAGTTTGACTCCATTTTTGCCAAAGCCACGTGGGAGAGTTGACTCCTTTACTTTTCTCTGTGTAGGGACCATTTCCATATGGTGGTTTGTAGGGCCTGTCGGTCAATGGGCCCATGATAACCACACTAGGCAAACTGGTTTCTCAGTGGTTCGTTGTGCCTCTACCAGTCGATAAGATGTATAAAACGGCTAATGGAAAATGACCCTAAAGCTGAGAATCCACTACCAGGTTTTGTTATCAGATCGGGGATATTTCTCACAAATCAGATGCCCTAATGTAAACATAAACAATCCCTAATATAAACATTCGTTTACGATAGGTTTGTGTTACCACAATCTGGCAGATTTTCTATTGTAAGAATGGGCCAGAAAACCAGTTAGTGGAGCCCCAGCTATAGCATAATGAGTGAGTCTGCGTACCTGCATTCCTGGCGATAGCACCAATAAGGACAGACGGCACGGCCATGACGACGCAGCCGGCCGCCGCGATGTAGGACAGCAGTTGTGCACGCACTGCCGACTTGGAGGACAGCACGCGTTGGAAATATACCTGCAACATTCACATACTGTTATAACACAGGTGTCTGGGAGAATACATTTTGAGAAACACCTTGTGTGTATATTGCATATAAAGCAATCAGTAGATATAGTGGTATAAGTGAGATATAGGGCAGGGACAGTCTATGTATGTGTAGGGGCTAGGGTTATGCAGGGTTTATATGACGGGTTCTGTTGGATGCTGTGTTGCGAACTCCGTCCCAACCCTTCAGCCCGACGGCAGGTGGCAGCATCTGCTTCGGGCTTGGGGTATGGACAGAGGTCGCTATAGGCTTCCGGTCTGTGTGTGCGCCCGCAGGCTGGCTGCCTATATATACCCAGCATCCGATAGGACTCATCGGTTACGCTTGATCCACGCTTGGATAGAGGCCCCGCGATCACATCAGCTGCATAAGCCTACTGACCCGTTCCGAACTCTATAGGGAGTTTGCACTGCTAGAGCTTTGCCTGTCTAGGTTACTGAATAAACCTATTGATTCGCAACCTGTAACACTTGATCCGAACTGTGTTGGCTTTGTTCCTTTACTTAATACTATAACAATATTATAGAGGACCAAAGTATCGTTTATTACATATGCATTATAACAGCTTATGCATACAGGGCTGTGACTGTACTATATCTACTCTCACAACCTACTCATGTGGGAAAGCCATCACTGCAGATGACTGTAGCTCCATCCATTGACCACGTCCCAAAGTTGTCATATTGACTAGGCCCTTCCTATTCATCATATTATCATATTACAACCACTAGGGAGGCTTACTATTAACAAATGTATATTCTATGAACTGTTCTGACTAATAGCTATGTTGATATCAATCATAAAAGCTACACTGCACATATATGGAAGATGTTAAGTATGTTTCATTTAGACTCTATAATAATATGAGAAACTTTGGTCTGCATTTAGGTAGGAATTTATTTTTTTAAGGTAAGGAACCTTTTTTGTGTGTAGCTAAAAGTATTAGAAATTACCGTAATTGGTAATACACATGGCTTTTTGAGGGTGTTAAAGATGGTTTAATAGATGGATGCAGGGTGTTTGAATGCCGTCCCTAACCCTTTAAGGACGGCATAATGCCTTAATGCATCATACCCTTGGTTGTCATGATGCATAAATGCAGCCCTGGCGATTAACTCGCCAGTGCTGCAAATGCCACCTTTTAGCGCTAAAAGGGTTAAAGGGTTAACAGACTTTAAAAGCTTGCCGACCTACCTGCCAGGGTATACCGCCAAAGATGAGCAGGAGGCCTGTGTCTAACCACACGCCGATGTCGTGCACGCTCATCTCGCCCACCCATAACGTGGTGTTGACGGTGATGTCGCCCACGATGGGGTTCACCATGGCGAAGGGCACTGAGATCCACTGCAGACAAGAGAGTAATGAGAATGGTGAATAGGTTGTACAATGTAAGAGGTTTCATGGTTCTTGTTACCGAAAAATCTAGCTACACTGATATTCTATACATATACTCGCTAACAATTCAGTCACTATAGTGCTTAACCTAGTTGGTCATTTTCCGGCTCCCTATACGACCAGATTGGGTTAATTAATAATGTCAGGTTGGTCAGTACTGAACAACTCACCCTCGTATTTCCATTTCTATGAGTGTTAGGCTATGTCTTTTTAATTAGGGCTTTGGTCATATTTTGTTTTGTCTTAGTCATTTTTGAATATCATTCTGGCTGCTGTTCACTAGTTCCTAGCCACCAGCAGAAATTGACCTTGTGGACATACCACCTGTTTTACGTCCTACTAGATTTAAAGTAGACAGGGTCTGAAATGAGCCTATCGAATAATCACCCTTGGCCCATTGTATTGAAATAATTAATGCACTATATTTTGGTATCGTTAAAGCAACTTATGTGTATACGTACCAAACCCACAAAGATACAAAATAGTTGGATGACATCGGTGTAGGCCACCGAGTAGAGCCCTCCGAACAACGTGTAGGCCACGGCGATGAAGGCCGAGCACACCACCGCCGTCGTGTTGTCGATGTCGATGATAACCGACAGCGTGGCTCCTGTTGGAATATAAAATACGCAGTTTATTAGTCAATAGGTAATTGCACTAAAACTTTTCAATATTGTGAGGTTAACGAGAAGAGCATACAAGATGTAACAGCATCACATCTATAGTCACAATCTGGATCACATTTTTATCACATCATCGGTATCACATTTTACTCACAAAGTTATTTTTGTTTAGGCTACATTAGACATTGGCATCCAGTTTACATCATGGTCATGATCATTATGTTGCCTCTATATCCCAGTGGGCACAAAATTGAGTTTAATGTTGAATAAACGTTAAATCAACACTGAATCAACATTGACTACCATTTATCAATGTTGATTCAATGTCCTGTGCCCAGTGGGATGGAGCCAACTGCGTGACTGATCTTTTCAAATGGATGAAGCTTATGTTTCTGCCAGGGCTGTATTCCAGCACCGTGCCTACCCTATGGGGTCGACATGTACACTCCCAAATGGTCAGTGCATGAATATATAGGTAGACTCGCCAGGGCTGCATTCATGCATCATGATGGCAAAGGGCATCGCGTTTATTCAATGAGAGGCACTATATTTGTCAAATATGTTCATGAAGGACAACATCTAGAGTTCGAATTCTTAGCAAAGAGGCGAATAACAAACATTACAATTTATGAAGCCACTTAGAGTTATATTGATTGGGGACATTGATTCATGAATTCGACACCTATGATAAGGAGACCACAACATACCAAGAGCTGAGAAGATGGCGGCGGACCAGAATACCTCCCCTAGCAACGCCGGGATGAAGAGAAGTCCGCCCATGCGCTCTCCGTACTTCCGCTGGAATGGATCCAGCATGGTGACGTAGCCCTCTGTCCGCATCTTGTTGGCAAAGAACGCCCCGCCTGAAGGTAAAGCAACATGGTGGAATAAGTGTGTATGATTCAGTAAAGTTAGCAGTTGGAGGGCTAATGTAATATATTTCCACATAATGTGTATTGCCGAATTATGTGCATATAGTTTGACTGTGATCATGTACATAAAATGGATATGGATTACCCCTAATAATGATGTTATTTAAAAATAGGGTGTAGCGTTCATCTTCCATTTTTTTGTGAAGACTGCTTCCTCATTTCATAGATGTATACGTTCTTGTACGGAAGTCACAGTAGAGTAGTAATTCGTATTTATAAAATTATTGGCTCATACATTTTTATCAAACGTCTACCGTTCAGCCTTCATAAGCTTACATATACCATATAGTGCTGCAGCATTATAGAGCTAGGGGCAATATTTCTGGCGACACCCATCACCAAAAAAGACTAAAGCACCACATATACCGTTGGAAAGCTCTAGTTTTGGGCTTTTCAAATATGGCGGGGGTTAAGAAAAATATTGCGAGGGTTTTGGTCAAGGTCAAGGTCAAAGGTCAAAGGTCAAAACTGATAAAAATCCACGTTAAAGTTTAATTAGCCGCATATATATCAAAGAATATTTCACTTGCAGCTTTAATATTTTGAGAGCATAGACATCTCCCAATGGCCAATGGTCACAAATGATTTGGTTGACCTTGAGGAAGGTCAAGGTCACATTTACAGGGGTCAAATCAGCCAAAAGTGGTTCTATAGGGACATGTAACTCCAGAACATTTTTATATGGTCCTTAGTTTAGACTTAACATTTTCTGCCTCCATGAAAATAAGTGCTGAAGCTAAAGGATATTTATCAACAAATTGCTGATAGACCTAATATATATTGACCTTGACCTTGGTCAAGGTCAGGGATCCATTACAGCACCCTAGGGTAACATAGTGTATTATATATAGTTGACTTCTATCTCAGAAAGTCCCTTTAAAAACATGCAAAAAAATCATGTTTTATTCACTATAACTGAATTTGACCTGATCTTTGACCTTTATTTGACCTTTATTTACAGCCATCTTGACTTGATTTGTGTTGAACAAATAGAGAGAGGTATTCTAGCATTACAATAAAAAACATTATGACCATTGGTTAGGTAATGGTGCAATCGTAGCCTACTATTCCCTCCTGGGAGAGACAGTACCTAAGCTTGAACCCTGGCACCACCTTATTTCACATTGGCCCCCTTCAGGGATTTAAGTGTACTAAATGGGAAAATGAGGAATAAACTAAGACATACATGTTTAAGCATGTTATGGAAATCTTAATTCTTATAATTTTTACCGAAAAATAATATGATATTTTTCCTGAATTTATTGTCTAAAAAAGCAATTTCTAAAACTATTTTTATCTGAATACTAAACTGAGTTCTGAAACTGAATGCTGGCTTGGTTACAAGGACAAACAGAGAGGATTTCAGAGTGAAGATGACATCTTCAACATCAACAGTAATTGAGAGCTATCCAAGTGTAAGTATTGATAATCCATCTTTATAGTTTTCTTCTTAATGTATTCCTAATAAGAGATACCACTTATGTCATGCTTAAGTCTAAATAAGGTTGAATCTAAAGAGAAATGTTGGTTTAGATGTAAAAGTGAGTGATAATAGGGGATTTCCTGGCTGCAACAGTCAGATTACCAGGAACAAATGCCAGAATACCACCCACGGTTGCTGCCATTGGTCAGTGATTAGTTTAGGCTATACAGGTAATCCATATACCATGTGAAAGGTCAGATTATGTAGAACATGATGCTTTATGCACTATAGCAATTTAGAGAATGCTTGTCATCCATAGAAGCTATGAAAATGATAAAGAAAGGAATAATGGTAAAGAATATGACCAATTTACAACCTCCCCCTGCCCCCCTGTCCGTGTACACTATGCCAGTGACATCCCTAACCCCCCTACAACCTCCCCCTGCCCCCCTGTCCGTGTACACTATGCCAGTGACATCCCTAACCCCCCTACAACCTCCCCCTGCCCCCCTGTCCGTGTACACTATGCCAGTAACATCCCTAACCCCCCTACAACCTCCCCCTGCCCCCCTGTCCGTGTACACTATGCCAGTAACATCCCTAACCCCCCTACAACCTCCCCCTGCCCCCCTGTCCGTGTACACTATGCCAGTGACATCCCTAACCCCGCTACAACCTCCCCCTGCCCCCCTGTCCGTGTACACTATGCCAGTGACATCCCTAACCCCCCTACAACCTCCCCCTGCCCCCCTGTCCGTGTACACTATGCCAGTGACATCCCTAACCCCCCTACAACCTCCCCATGCCTGCCTGTCCGTGTACACTATGCCAGTGACATCCCTAACACTGTGTTCATACACCTACCTGTAATGAGATAATACTACATGTATTACATTTATATCATGTAACCATGTGTCCTTGTCCATGTTCAACTGTGTACTGGTTCAAACTGCCCACTCAGGCCTGCTGCTGTGTTCCCATTGGCTGTATTTATAATGTATGTGGGTCACATGGTAGCTGCAACAATGCTCACTATAATTAATGTGGGCTGAGACATATTATATGATATAAAAAAAACTCTAGATGCCGTGAAATTCATGTATAATAATGTTATGAGTGACCCCTAACTCCCCTGGTCAGTATCACGGGTTTACCCCTCCAGAAGCCTTAAAATAATGTATAATAACGGGATGAGTGCCCCCTAACTCCTCTGGTTAGCATCACGGATTCACCCTTTCAGAAGCCTTTAAAATAGTGTATAATAACGGAATGAGTGCCCCCTAACTCCTCTTGTTGGTATTACGGGTTTTACCCCTCTAGATGCCTTTAAAATGATGCATAATAACAGGATAAGCGTCTCCAACTCCCCTGGATAGCATGACAGGTTGTTCTCCTCCAGAAGCCTCCAAAATAATGTATAAATAACGGGATGAGACTACTTTAACTCCCCTTGTTGGTATCACAGGTTGTAACCCTCTGGGTATTGTCAAAATAATGTATATGGACATATTTTTCTCTCTCCTTGTGATGATAATAAGTAATGTTATGAGAATGCACTAATTTAGCTCCCCTGGCTAGTATCACGGCTTGTGTCCCCCATATCATATGACATTTCCAATAAATAGAGGGGGAGCTTCAATTCATCAAATATGCCAAATGTGATTTCCAGGAAATTTTAGTTTACCTTAAATTACCTGGAAATGCCATATGAATTAAGAAATCTTAAATTTCACGGAAATGTCAAATGATATTTCCGGTAAATTTAAGTAGAGCTTAAATTTCACGGAAATGCCATGTTGACATTTCGGGTGAATTTAAGATTTCTTATACTTCATGGGAAGGTCCAAACGACCTTTCCGGGACATTTCCCCATTATTTTAGTACACTTAAATATACTATGTATACTATGCCAGTAGCACCCCTAACCCCTCTACAACCTCCCCATGCCTCCTTGTCCATGTATAGTATGCCAGTAACATTCTTACACTTTCTGGTATTCAGAAACTACGATGCAGAGATGTCATGTTCAAGAGTCATCAAAAAGACCACAAACAATGTGCTGATGGTACTTCACAGACAACTCTAGATCACCAATCCTGTTTCCTATTCATCTATATCACGTCATCTATTTGCCTCTGAGAGCATATAATAATCGGCAAAACTACTCATACTGGAGTTCTCCTCAGATCTATGGTAAGTTCCTTTTTTGTTATACCGTACTTTGAAATAAACATTATGCATTCAATTCATTTAAATGTTTAAGAAAAAAGCATCCTATACTCAATGTTCTTACTTCCTGAACATAAGTCATTATTGGTAGTTTTTTTCAATCAAAGCTTTTGTCGCCCAATGTTGCCTTATTGTTCTGATTAAGCAAACCATTTAAAATAATGTTCCCCTGTGTATACCTATACGTATGGTACTGTGCTATATTTATAATCAAATCAAACTTTTATTTTTCAGAGGTTGGTGTGAAATTCCTTGACAATGGCAGAACCTCTCTTCACTGTTACACCATCAAAACGGTTGCGCATGAGCCCGTTTAAAGATGAAAACTGTGTATTTTGTTCTGTCAAATTCACTGCAAGCAAGCCTGGCGTACCCCCAGATTCAGACAGTCTACAGCAGATTTTTGATGCATGCAGGAATAGAGGAGATGATATTGGACGCAAAGTGCTTCGCCACAAACAAGAAATAACCGATGGTCATGTGACCCCTAAATACCACAAATCATGTATGGACATATATGTCAGTAGCCAGAACATTGAGCAAACAGTAAGTG
This sequence comes from Harmothoe impar, assembly GCA_947462335.1. NCBI lineage: Eukaryota > Metazoa > Annelida > Polychaeta > Phyllodocida > Polynoidae > Harmothoe > Harmothoe impar. Next base: position 74,329,443 of record OX381709.1, on the reverse strand, counting down.
GTTTTGTATCTCTTCATGGCATCAGTGGTAAACCGGATCCTGAATGTAGTTATGGTGGTAGTGGTGACATGGTAGGAGGTGATGGTGATGCTAGGACTTACACAAGATCACAGTGTAGCAGCACAGACTTTGATTGGAAAACCAAATGCTTCATATGTAGTGCAAGCTGCAGACCAAATGATAGGTACTCTGGGCAAAGGAGCTGGTCAATGGTGACTACAATACCAGAGAAACGGCAAGATGAAAGCATCTATGACAAGGTTTTGTCAGCAGCCAACCAAAGAAATAATACACAGATTCTTACACGGCTACAAGGACTACCAAATGGTGATTTAGTGGCTGCGGATGCCAGATATCACCAAAAGAAGAATTGCTTGGGACATTATATCAATCCACAGCGTATCATCAGAGCTAAACAAGAGCCAAAAGGAGAGGATCACATCAAATCTCTATTGACACTTATGATTGAAGAACTCAGTCCTGCAGTAGTCATTGAAAAACAGGTGTTTTTGCTCTCAACCCTGAAGAAAAGACTCTTAGAGTTAGCAGAAATCAACAACATTCCCCTTAAGACCTATAGAACTCACCTCTTTAAAGGAAGACTGTCAGAAATGTGGCCAGAACTTATTTTCTATGAACAGCGTGGCAAATCTGACTTAGTCTGTCACAAGGACATTTCTATCTCAGAAATCATGGCCAAGATGGGTGAGATAGCAGCCATGTTACATAAAAGTTCATCAGAAAGTGAATACACTGAAACTGCTGAGGGTGATGAAATGGTAGCAGATGAGGCAATAGTGCATAGAGCTGTGGGGATTCTGAAAAAGAGAACCAATAACTTTGTACAAAAGATCAAAGGAGAATACCTTTCTGCTTCAGAGATGACTCCAGAAAGTGGTCTCAAATTCATTGATCCTCTCTTGTATCAAATGGTCTGCTGGATGAGTGATGATCACCTGTACACAACGGCATGTGCCCCTGAGAGCATAGACCCAAAATCCTACAATATTGCGTGTGACATTTCAACTCATATCTCACACATTGCTTCTCCCAAACATTTAGGACTATCTCTACACTTGCACCATTCCTATGGCAGGAGAGACTTAGTAGAGGATATATACTCTCTAGGCTATGGTGTATCCTACACAGAGGTTAGGACATTCATGACATCCGCAGCAGTTCATGTTGTATCATGCTCAGAGCCCCTTCCATCTGGGGCACTTCTCCCTCACGAGCTGAAAAATAAAAAAGGGGGAAACCTCATTGTGGGAGCAGCTGACAACTGGGACCATAATGAGCAAACTGTAGATGGCAAACGAACCACGCATGCCATGACAAGCATATTTGTTACCATAGATGATCATACTGATTCAGATGCTGAGCAGCAAACAAGGATCAAAAGAAGTTCTAGCCGTGTCTTCGATGTCCAGAACCTACCAGGTAAAATTCATTTGATTATAGGGACCTTTAGCAAAAATAGGTAGGTCATTGACATTTGCTAAATTGACATAATTATGGTCATTATGTCAATTTTTCATATTGATGCTTTTGATATGTTTATATATTCATGTCAACATATGTCTCATCACAAACTATTGGTTGGTACTTTTCAAATATGGGCATAATGACAGGGTGGTTGTAATAGAAGGGTGGCCATTAGGAGGGAGTCGCCTGTATTGACATATACTTGCAAGAAGTAAGCATTAATCAGTTGGTTTAATATAGAGACATTTTATGTTTTCAGGTGGAAATCTCTGCAATGTGAAAAACTATGAGAAGCCGAAGAAACGTCCCGAACCAGTCATTGTGCCCCCTCCAACCGTAGGTGAACTGAAGCCGGATTTAACAACACCTGTTGCAGAAACTGCACAACAGAGGGAACTGGCTTATCAAATCTGCCGCTATGTCACAGCAACAATGAATGACTTTCCTCCCTGGGGGCCATTTCATGTGTCTATTTCGAACAAGAGTATCCCCATAGCAAAGGTGGTTTATAACCCTATCCTTATGGCACCTCCTACTGACTACAGCACCATCTACACAAAACTACTGCGCAACAAGGCGATAGCAAATGAAATAGGACAAGAGCACATACCGTTATACTTTGACATGGGTCTGCTTCCCAAGGCCCTAGATATAACGTGGGCGAAGACAGAAGAACTAGCTGGCGTAATTCCAATGGAGGGGGGAATGCATCTTCTATTCGCGGTCATTGCTGGGATTGGTGCCATTTATGGTACAGCTGGACTTAGTGAGCTGCTCTGCAACTCTGGTGTGTATGCTGCTGGAACTGTACAGAACATATTCAGAGGGAAAGACTTTGATCGGGGGCTTCATGCATTGAAGCTTCTGCATGAGGTTCTGTACTCTCAGTTCTTCAGAAGATTTGAGGACTGGTGTGTTCAGAAGCATATCGAAGCTCCCAATTATGATGCAATTCAGAATATAACAAAGCAAATCCAGGAAATATGCATGAAGCAAAGCCATGATCAAGACTCAGAACTACAAGATCTTATTGAGTCATTGTGTCATGTGATAGAAAAGGAAATGACAGAGAAGATTGAGCTCTTCAGAGAAGAAGGACGAAAGGCCTCTGCGACATTCCAATTCTGGGATGACTACTTGCAGAAAGTCTCACTCCCATTAATGATGATGATATCATCTTCCCGTGATGGAAACTGGGCTGTTTATCAGCAAACAAAGCAGCAACTCTTGGCACTGCTATTTGCCTCAGGAAGGCATACATACGCCAAGTACATGACTGTACAGCTGTTGTTACAGAAGCGCCTCCCTTCTGAGGTTAAAGAAGCATTCATCTCAAAAAGTCAATTTGTAGCAAGGCTGTCTGAAGGGAAGTTCAATGCAACATGGCATGACTATACCCTTGAGGCCACCGAAAACAAGGAGCTCAAAGGCACTGGAGGAATCATTGGCCTGACTCTCAGAGGATCAACCTTGGCTAGGTGGTTTCTAGCCAGACCAGTCACTGCCCAGTACTCCAGTATCTTTCACAACACAGTATGCAAGACCAAGAACGACAAACACAAGCTCCCACATCACAGTCTGAGCCCCTCAGAGATGGCACACTGGAATGCCAGTGTTGTGAACATGACTACCATGTTTGAGAGTGGAGCCTTCATCAGCCCATTTGATGTTGAAAAGCTACCAGATGGTCTGGCAAATTTTGCCACAGGTTCAGTGGCAACACCAGAGGTCCAGAAAAGCCTGTTGACCGCACTTGACAGAGGTGAAACAATGACAACTGAATTTGTCTCTGATAGGTTGATACCTGACAAGAGTGGAGTCCCATCGAAAAGCTTCCATGCCCCACTTAGTCGCCAGGCCACCACAACAATGGCGGACATGAGGAAATGTGTCAAACTGAAAAAGGGACAGGTTTCAATTGATGGGGAGGTTATGTATCTCCGCCTCCTGGCAATAAACAACCTCAAACGAGTGCCATTGGAACGGGTACTATCATTTGAGAATGCACCTGTACCTTTGAGCATGTTCCACATAGATGGAACAATGGTGAAAACACAAAAGGCAGTGTTCAGGAACAAACTAGAGGCAATGCTGACCACTCCGCTGCCTGAATGTGTGACTGATGTTGAATGTTTTGTACTTGATGGCAATGCAACAATCAGGACTTTACCCAGTCCCAATAGCAGCCTCAACAATACATCCTACTCTGGTATGGCACAGATGTTTCTTGATCACGTGATCAGGCTAAGCAAGAGTGCTTGTGGACCTTCCTTGAAGCAGATACATGTAGTCTTCGACAGGTACTTGGAGGACAGTATCAAGACCAGTGCCAGAGAAGACCGGTCAAGAGGGGATAAAGGACATATTCAAGTTGTAACTCCTGATGCCCCAATACCAAATGACTGGCAACTGTTCCTCCAGCGTTCAGAAAACAAATCAGCCCTAGTGGCCTTGTATTCAGATCACATGCTCGAGAATGCAGGGCAGCAGCTAAGTCCAGACCAAGCACTTTATATCAGCGGAGGAGATGCAATGAAAGCACATAAAGTGACTGCAACCATGCACACAGAATGCCATGAATTGGTCTCAAACCAAGAAGAGGCTGATGGACGACTGGTACTGCATGCAGTGTATGCCTCACAGTCTGGCTGTGCTAGAATTGTGGTCAGCAGCCCTGACACAGATGTGCTTGTTTTGCTACTGCACCACTATGACAACATCTCCGCCAATCAGCTGTTCTACCTCACTGGGCATCAGCAGAAGCACACCTCAGAGAAGCGATTCATTCCTGTCAATCTGCTGTATGATCTCCTCACACCCTCTCAAAGACTACTACTGTTACCAGTGTACTGCATAAGTGGTTGTGATACTGTTAGCTCCTTTCATGGACATGGAAAAGCAACCGCCTACAGGTAATTTTTAATATTCTTAATACATATATAATCCTTTAATGAGATACAATCAAATGATATCTGAGGATCATACTGGCTTGGCCCTCAGATTTATGCAGGTTAAATATTTAGCAGTAATAGTAATAGGTGCTATTGAAATTATACAAAATTATAGGAACTATAGTATCTATATCAAACAAGACCCAAACTTAGCATATCCATGATGGATATATTGGCTGCCAAATATTAAATCCTTATGCTTTGATGCTCATTGCAGACTACTGATGAAGGAGGCTGATACATTTGATGGGATGCAACATTTGGGAAACGAACGAAACCTATCCAATCACATGAAGTCAGCATCAAGGAAGTTTATCATAAGAATGTACGGAAGCAAGCAACTTGATGAAAGCCTGAACCAAATACGTTGTACTATGGCTGCATCACAAAAGTCTAAGGTACCTGGTAAGAAACTGCCACCTACAGAGGACAGTTTTGGGCTACACCTCCAAAGATCTGCATATCAGCTCATGATCTGGAAGTCAGCCAACATCGGACTCCAGGAGCTGCCTGATCCCACCAAATGTGGCTGGGAGTGGAGCGTAGGTACTCTGGTACCTACAATGATGAGGCAAGGTTGCAGTGCTCCAGAGCTCCTCAATGACCTCATCTGTGACTGTAGTGATACATGCAGCAGTACATGCGTATGTGCCACACACAAACAGCCATGTGTGCCTGCATGTGGCTGTTCAGGCAACTTAGATGACATTCGTGACACAGACACATGTAGAAATGAATATTCTTTGCTGCCACAAGCAGTTGAATCAGATGATGAGTGACAACTTGGACATATATTTTAGGTGATTTTCAAAACCTATGACCTGGAATCATCCGCTTTCATGCTACAACAGATACTGAGTGTAAATATGTTGCAAATGTACCCCTAGCAAGTCGGACTAAATCTGAATCTCTGATGTGAAATGATAGATAATGTGTCATCTGATGAATATGCTGGATGAATATGGATATCTGCTGTGTTTATACAAACACCAAGCTGGGAAGGTCATTTCTTAGACTTTACTGCCATGCACCCCTTACCTTTAACAAAGTGTTGAGGCACAAACAGGTATGGTCGCCCTATGTTTCTAGACCCTACTACTATATTATCTTTAACTCAGCTTAGTTATATGTCTAATAAGCAAAACTATATGTCTAATAAACTGCTATGGATTCAAACATGGATTCCACTGATGACCTCCATGAATACTGATGTCAACCTCTGAATATCAAACCAAAGGAGTGATTATTTATTAACAGCAGAGGGAGGGTCCAATTTATTTTGACCCCTGAACATAGGGGGGAGGCAAAAAATTATCCCTTGTTTTCAGCAAAAATGCCTGCCCGGTACTACATATGCTACAAAGGACGCACATGCCAATTTTGTCTCTTTGACTGGGAGGGGGAGGGGTGAAAAAATTCACCTCCAACCCAGTTGTTAAAAAATGATCACTCCCTAATATTATTAAAGTCAGAACATTAAATGCCTGTGAACCTAGATATCAATTTCTGGCACTGTAAAGTAAGGATTGTAACTTTAGAATGTTCTGGAATTGCATATTCCAATAGAAATAACCACTTTTGGCTGATTCAATGCCTTCAAATGTGACCTTGACCTTCACCAAGGTCAACCAAATCATTGGTGACAATTGGCCAATGGGAGATGTTTATGCTCTCAAAATATCAAAGCTGCAAGTGAAATATTTTTCGATATATATGCCGTTTATGAAACTTTTACTTGGATTTTTATCAGTTTTGACCTTTGACCTTGACCTTGACCTTGACCAAAACCCTCGCAATATTTTTCTTAACCCCCGCCATATTTGAAAAGCCCAGAACTAGAGCTTTCCAACGGTATATGTGGTGCTTTAGTCTTTTTTGGTGATGGGTGTTCACCTACTGTAGTCCCCTATGCTGCAGCACTAATAGACCGTATGGTTAATTAAGGTATTTAGTAACTTGCGGTCCTTAAAGGGTTAATATATGACAGCTTGTGCATTTGTTTTCTACTCACCAAAGACCAGACTGAGAGCATAACCGAAGGGCGCCTGACACCAGACCAGGCCTGACGAGTAGATGATCTCGGCCGTGCCGTTAATGTAGCCGCCGCCCACCCAGGTCGCTGCAACACACAACACAAGGAACAGGGTTAGAATTATTTTCAGAAATCAATTTGCAGACACAGATTCTATATTTATATTTGGGTTAGAGGCAGCGTGTCCTGACTTGAATCCCTTGTTCCCGCACTCTAAGACGAAAGTGACATGCAAGCTCGTTCCCAAAAACGAGAATAAAGGTTTTCTTTTTTCATTCTCTTCTAATGTCCCTGTAATCGAGAAAACTGGGGTCTTCGAATTCTAAAAATTAAATGGGGTCTTTTTCCAGGTTGAGTTCTTGGAATTATATAAAAGGGCGTTTTACGTAGCTATATAGGCTGCTTGAATATGAGATATGATATTAAGATTGTTCCTTCCAACTATAGAAAAAACATAGGGTAGCAGGTTCAATGTTTAGACCCACTGCTACCGCTCCCGAGGGTCATGTGGCAGTGGGTAGCCAGTTCAGTTCTGAGTGCCCTCCCCGGTATAGTCAGACTGCCATCTCCCCCATACAGATTAGCTGTCGGAGGCTGCAGGCGCCGCCACCCATCAGGCTCCATTCACAACCACAGAAAGCCACCCGCACAAGGAGCTCCCCCTGCCACACCAACCACCCTGACATCTGTAACCCTGTAAGGGCGGCATGATGCCTCCACACTGATATTCCTAGGCTCCCTATACGCCCAACCTCTCAGTCACTAGTGCCTAAACTCATTAGTCATTTTTTGGCTCCCTATACGACCACCCTAGGTTGGTTGATATTGTCAGGTTGGTCAGTACTGACCAACCCACCTTAGTCTTTTTATTTCCAGGGGGAGCCACTGAGTGGTCATGACAGGTGGCCCCAACTAGTGGTATACAAATAAAACACACCAATGATGAACCTAGGTTAGCCACTACTGACTGACTCCTCAGTCATTTTTGAATATAACTTTGCCATTATGACTAACACTCATATGACCAACCTAGGATAGTCTGTACTGACTAACCCTTTCAATCTATAGATTTTCAGTGCAGGAGTCTTCTTCATGTGTCGGCATGATGCACAAATGCACCACCGCCGGCACTGTATCACTGCATCATGCCGACATGTCAGCACTGTATCAAAGCTAGATAATAGAGTTGGCACAAGGCATGAGCGCAGTACTGGTGAGTTACTTGCTGCATCGTGGTGTTATGTGTATGCATCATGACGACAATTGACATAATGCATTAAAGCACTCTGCGGACCTCACAGGGTTAGATGTTCTGTGGGGAGGGGGTGGGGTTTGGTGTTGGGTGGCAGGGACTTCCTTCATTGGCCGAGGCCCTTCCCACTCAGACGCTGCATGTTCCTTCACGGCCATGAGCACACTCTAGGAGCGCCCACTCTCACTACATGTGCTGGACATCCCTACTACACTACATCCCTGCCCCAAACGGATGCATGTTTAGTGCATAGAGGGTTCTACCTCCTACCCTTATTACACATCCCAGAACAGCCTGAATCAGGAATAAAGTCACTGGAACTGTTTTAACTGTTAATCTAAACTTGTCTTGGGGACAGGGGGTGGTGACAGAGTATTGGCTGTCCTAATTTCTTTATTTTATTTTTCACCCCCTAATAATGAGTGGTGATATTACTAATGTTAGTGCATAGACGGGAGAAAGGCTGCTGAGTATAAGCGTTCTACCTCCTACGCTTATTACACATCCCAGAATAGCCTGAAGCAAGAATACAGTCACTGGAACTGTTACAACTGCCAACGTGGACTGGTCTGTGGCTTGAGGGAGGTGGTGGTGAGAGAGGATGGGCAGCCTTGCTATATTTTCATTTTTCACCCCCTAATGCATGGTGATATTTCACATGAATTATGCTAATCATACCAGGCCCTATACATATACGATACGATATCATGAACAGCCACACACTATAACCGAAATGAGCAGTGAACAAAGTTCAATTCGACTGTCCCTTTTCAATATGAACATGCAATTTAAGGCAGAGATACACGGGGCAGGTGACACCAGAGTTGTCTGTGAGGAGAGTGGCGGGAGGCAGGGGGGGGGGGGGGGGCAGGTATCTGATACCCGGTCGGTGAGTACTCCGGGCGGCATGGCGGTCCGGGAGGGGATCTCACCAATCTAAGACTCTACAGGGAGATAAAAAGCCCTGTCTAGTTACCTGGATGAAGGATCTCAACACGTCAACAACCCTGCTTCAGGATGACAGGGGGCAGCTGAGGGAGGGAGGGCGACATGTTATTTAGCAGGCTACTACCTAGTGGGCACAGAACATTAAAAACTCGCTGTCAATGTTGATTCCATGTCGATCCAACGTTGATTCAATGTTGAACCGAATTTTGTGCACATTGGGTATTATCTGTCTTCACCCCATTCCGAGTTAACAGAGATATGTTATCTTACGTCAAAATGACGTTTTTAACGTTATACAACGTTTGGCCATGACCAGGGGCCTTAGAGAAACGTATTGAAACGTTGTATACGTTTTTTTTTGTTTACTGGGTTTAAGTACAACACAGTGCTTTAATGCCCGTTATCATCATGGTGCATAGATACTATCCTGGTCAGTCGATACTAGCTAGAGCTTCATTCACGTATCATACCCACCATGTTGGCAGTCTACAAGCTAAAGGTTTACATGACACAGGAATGCATCATGACAATACGTTATATATTGTACCAATAACGTAAAGATTCCAATTCCTATAAGGTAATATCAAACGTATTCTGTCCAACAGAGACTGAGTGTGTGAATGTGAAGGGTGTGGATAGAAGTGCTGAGTCATGAAATGAGTTACACCATTGAATAACGAGGCAACATGGCGGCCACTATAGTACGTGTATTTCCAAAGGCTAATTACAGTTTTTTTTATAAAGGCCAAAGCTGCAGACGCTTTAACATCCCAACTTCTAGAGTCCATACAAAATAAACCATTCCTCTTTGCTGGCGTCCAATTACTTTACTTTTAATTGGCAGCTAATATTTCAAAACTAATTACCGTTGGTCTCGTCTCTAACGCTCTTGACGTAGTTGAGTTTCAAACAAAAACAATTAGAGACAATGGAAAAGTTCATTTTGCGGACGAATGTAAGCCTCTCATACTATCATGGAGGAACATATTGCATATTATAAGCACAATATGCGAATAGCTAAACTCAACTGTTTTCAATAGCCGATGATGCGATTGTGTTGACGATTTTGTACGCGTGCGGCAGTCAGTAGTATATGGAATGACCCTACACAACAGGCAATGTCAAGTCGACCTGCCAGTAGTATATGGAATGAACCTACGCAACAGGCTACAAACTGTCAGTAGTATATGGAATGAACCTACGCAACAGGCTACAAACTGTCAGTAGTATATGGAGTGGACCTACGCAACAGGCTACAAACTGTCAGTAGTATATGGAATGAACCTACGCAAAAGGCTACAAACTGTCAGTAGTATATGGAGTGGACCTACGCAACAGGCTACAAACTGTCAGTAGTATATGGAATGAACCTACGCAACAGGCTACAAACTGTCAGTAGTATATGGAATGAACCTACGCAAAAGGCTACAAACTGTCAGTAGTATATGGAATGAACCTACTCAGCAGCCTACAACATAAGTTTAGTATAGCTACTAAACGTGTATCTATTCAAATAAGTCTCTCTGGATTTGTTTAATATAGGTCATGGCCTATTGGTGTGAGTAATGACCTATAGGGGGTAGAGTCAGGAAACCTGCACTTTATGTGTGCCATGATATCATCCGCGCTAGGAGAAACGCAAATAAACGCTAATATTTCTTAGCATGTGTTTTTACAGAGAGTTCGTGGACATTAGAAAAGGGTACTCAGAATCATGTGTGTAAAAGGGTTGAGTTTATGATATTTTTGAAGGAAATGGGGCAGTTGGTTTGTGATTATAGGTATAGTTTTCAGGCCCAAGAAAATAGCGCTTTTACTAGAAATAAAGTTCCCTTTAAACACAAAAATCCATAATTCATTTAGCGAGGATGGTGTCGGAGTATACACAGAGTGCAGGGGCCAGGCAGGAAACGAGGTTTCTGCGTGGAGGAAGTGCGTGAGGGCAGCAGCACCTAAAACTAACGAGGGGCAAATCCACGTGCGACAGAGCGGGGCTTTTGGCTGGTGCTCGACATGCGCGCTAATAAATACCAATCTGCGCGTCCATTTATCAGCCGAATGTCGTCTGCCTCTCTCCCACCAGGCGGCGCCACCTACTCCACTAACCCAGGTTGACGTTCTTGGCCAGCAGCCTGATGTATTTACAAAGGTCAAGGTCGCACTTATCGTATTCCGGTTCCGTTTCCGGTTTCGGTTAGCGAACCCATTTACCTACCCTAACACCACCCTAATCTATGATAACTACAAAAAAAAGATTCAGTTATGGTTGGCGAACCCTTTTACCTACCCTAACGTCACCCTAATCTCTTTTAGAAATATTTACAAAGGTCAAGGTCACGGGTTCCGCTTCCGGTTCCGTTTCCGATTGCACACGAGGCGGATGGCCTAGTGACGCCAGGACTAACCCACATACTGACGGGGGAGGTGGGGGGGGGGATAAAGGGCGTGATAGGGTGGAGATACGCGAGAGAGAGTCGAAGGCAGGGGGAGGGGAGAGAGTCACAAACAGAGGGGTAGGGGAGAGAGTCAGACTGAATCAGAGACAGTGGGAGAGGGGAGAGAGAGTCAGAGATAGACGGAGAGGGGGAGAGCGTCAGAGACAGGGGAGAGGGGAAGGGGAGAGAAAGAAAGAGAGAGAGAGAGAGAGAGAGAGAGAGAGAGAGAGAGAGAGAGAGAGAGAGAGAGAGGGGAAGGGGAGAGAGAGAGAGAGAGAGAGAGAGAGAGAGAGAGAGAGAGAGAGGGAGAGAGAGAGAGAGTCAAATACAGGGAGAGCGGGAGGGATATAGAGAGATAAGTACTTACGGAGAGACAGAGAGAAAGAGACAGAGGGAGACAGAGAGAGACAGACAGGGAGAGAAGGACATGAATGGGGAATGGGAGACAGAGACAGAGGTAGGGAGAAAGGAAAGGAATTGATGATTTAGGGGCATATTGAGTAAAGAGAGACAGGCATAGACAGGTCCAGGAAATGAAGGGAAACCCTCCCCAGAGCCGTTATTTACACCAGTGTTAATTTTCACAACGCAGGTAGGTGTGAATACACTGCAGGGCTCACTGCCTACTGGGTGAAGTGGAGGAGCACAGAGGGAAAGTCTATAGAAAAAGCTTATTTATATGTTATTTCATGGCAATCCCATGTATGATTCACTATTCCACATGTATGATTCAAGAGCATACACTAATCTATCTTATGGGATATAAACATTTAACAGCAAATTGATAGAAAATTCAGCAAATGGGTTATAAGAAAACCGTTGCTAATTTTAGCCCTGTTGTGTTTATGCTGCAAGCAAAACTGTTGCTAATTCTAGCCCTGCAGTGTTTTCACACCTACCTGCGTTGTGAAAATTAACACTGGTGTAAATAATGGCTCTGGGGAGGGTTTCCCTTCATTTCCCGGACCTGATAGAGACAGCACATGAGACAGGAGAAGGAGAAGATCAGAGAGAGATGGTCTACACGATTTGTGTATGTCATCGGCAGAACTGAGTTGACAGGCGGGTTTGAATGCCTGAATAACCGCACTTCATTTTTTTAGAGGAAACTATCCAAAGTGGTAAGGTCAGTGCCATATAGGATTTGAAGGGGTTTCCTTATTGCGGTATACACTGACCCTTTCGTAACATGCGTTATCATATTGGTAAGACAGTTAGTCCGTAACGAGTTGTTTTTCCAAGCTAGTTGGCCATCATTAGGATGTCGGTAAGGGCGCCCATAGCCCAGGAGGAGCGGCGCTTGTTATTAAGTACCTCCAGTACCTCAGGCAGGCCGCCTCTCTGATTGAATCTAGGCGGCATTAGAGGGCATTAGCCGTGTCTGCCGGCAGAGGGCGTGCCGGGCGACATGAACCCACCTACCGGGTTAAACACCGTAATGATATTAGGATTTATTGGCGGCTCTGACCGCGGCCAAGCCACCCCAGTCCCCACCCCAGCGCCACCCGAGAACACAGCTCGGGTAGTTCAGGCCTGAGTCACCAGGCCGCAGCACTGCAGCTGCCCTTCTGCAGCCAGGAAGTGGTCAGACCGCCATGTTTGTTAGAAATACAAAAGGTAAAACGGGACCCCTACCGCAATGCAATGCGATCCCACTCTCACACCCAGTGACCTACCATGGTTTCTTTCAATCTTCCCTGAAATCAAATCGGTTGTAGGTCACATATACAATGAATTTGTGCCACCTTCGTATTGATAATTTCTTTTCTCTATATTTTACTTTACATCTTCTGTAACTATGACTTGGTATTTGGCGTGGAGGCTAGCTACTTCGCGGAGCGGTGAGGCAATCCCACAATTCACTGCGTTACGCGACTCTAGACTGATGTAGGCCACTGAGACGCCATCATTTTGCTGCGCGTGTGGTGGAGCACAGTGAGATGGCGGGGGGGGGGGGGGGCGCTGGGAATGGGAGCTAGGTGCCCGTGTATGTACGGAAACATTCATACTCATAGACGTAGGCCCTATTCTCAGTCTACTTAGCCCTTAGCCTAATTTGCGTAATATAGGAGGTGCAGAGGGGTCCCCCCCCCCTAAGGTCGGAAAGTCGCCGAAATTAAGGGGTCCAGGTCGCAAAGTCGCTTCTTTAGACCATCTTTACAATGGCCAATTTTTTCCAAAAGTCGCTAGGTCGCTTTAATTATTGTAGCAGGTCGCCAGGTTGCCTGGAAAACAGGCCAGGTCGCTAGGTCGCTTTTGACCCATCTGGACCCACAATATATATAGGCCTATAGGCCGGTAGGCCTACGTGTAGACTAAAACTTAAACTTCAAGTCGTACTCATTTAAAGTTTGCGTGGTTGGGGGAGGGGAGGGTACATACTCATCTGTGTGTGTGGGCGGGGGCATTATGTTGGGGAGGTGTATGCTTGGGGCGTTCTCTTTATTTGGGGAGAGGGGGGATTTAAGAAAAAGGGCTTTGGGTTGTTAAGGGAGTGTTCATTTATTAATTACAGGGGGGGGGGTGGTGAGATTTCGCGCGGAGGGGCGAAAAAGTTTTACGCCCCCCCCTCGAGAGCGCGTGTAACGTTTCGCGGCCCCCTCGCCGAAGGCGCCGAAAATTGTTCGCCCCCCCCCCCCTTTGAACTATAGTAACGCGCGGGCTTTTTGGCTAAAAAGGGGCTTAAATTTTTACGCCCCCCCTCAAGAGGGGTCAGAATTTTTTACGCCCCCCCCTCAGAAGGGGTCGGAAATTTTTACGCCCCCCCCCCCAAACCCATCACCCCCCCCCTGTAAATAATAAATGAACACTCCCTAAGGGGAAGGCCTATCCAATATGTGTTTATGTATGTGTGTGGGGGTGTTCCTTTTGTGGATTTTTGTGTGTGTGTGGCAATGAGAAGCCTTAGGGGGTACTAATTTTGGAGGTGTGGATGGATATTGCGGGGGGGGGGAGGGTGTTGGAGAGGGTCTACTCATTGTGTGTGTGTGTGTGTGCGGGGGGGGGGTGAAGGGGCTCTGGGAGTTTTGTTGTTTGTTTGTTTTCGGAGAGGGAGGGGGGGCTTAAACGGGGTGCTACTTTTGTGGATGTGGATGTATGTGGGGACTGGGGCAATTTTTTTGGGTTTTACTGTAAATTATTTTTCCAACTGTCCACACATATGAGGCAAATTTCCCCCCTCCCGGCGCCGAAGGCGCTGGTTTGTAGAAACAACGGTAAGCTGGTGTGGAATTCAGCCCTAAAGAGAAAGCCCTCCAGTAAGATTCGGAGTGTAGGCATGGTGTTCAGCAAGTCAGCATTCCCTGGTCAAGATGATTGGACAATAGTATTGGAGGAGGTTACTGCTTATAATAATGCTGATCAATTGATATAAGGCAGGGAGCGCTGTTTTCTATATGTTGCAATTTGCAGATGTTGCCTATAATGCCCAATAAATAGTTCAAATGAGCGAGAGCAGGAGCCACAATTAAGTGTAGGGGTTACTGCCTAATTATAACGTTGCCTTCGTCGATCCCATCCTCTTACAGCGAGGCTGCATGAGAATTCATTTGCACAAATAAAGCACAAAGCGAGAATAGCAGGAGAATTGGAGGAGGAAAACTTCTGAGACCCAATCCAGCCAAACTAATCAGGAATGGTTGAGGAGATGAGGGTGGAGGGGAATGGCGTCTTCAGTTGGCATTCCTGTGACTTAAGCAGGCGTTAGTCTCAGAGATCTACCAGCAGCCTCCAGGCAGACCCCGCCCGTTCTTCAGACCCAACCTCAATTCCCATGAATTTTATGCTTTTCATGTGTCTCTGGTCCAAGCTAGAATCTCCTGTGTCTAGGGTGGAGAAAAGAGACTGTCCTCATACGCTGCACAGTGCGCTCAACTATATATCATAACGGTTTAGTTAACCCTAAAGAGGGTTCAATGTAAAATACATGAAATAAATAGACAGTAAGATCTCGTTATAAGGAAGTCCTGGAGACCAGACGAATTTGCTCATGTTAGCAAGTCCCTTCTATCAGGGGACAGACTAGTCTGGAATGTATGGCAGAACAGAAATTGGTGTAATTTTCTTTTGGCAACACTGTATTAACGAAATCGTTTGGGAGCCGTTTGCAACTGTCTTTCCATATGTATTTTGTAGCAATGTCCTCAAGACGAAATCTTCTTAAGAAATATCACTTTTGAATTACATCACAAACATATTTTGAATGACTTAGCAAGTGAGTTAATTATTGTAAATGTATATATAGTACATGTCTATAACCGGAGGTGGTTGCCTCAATCAGATCTATATTTTTGAAGAAAAAATATCAGTGCAGGATGCCATTAAATTAAATCAAATTAAATGCCCACATTTTGGGGGCCCCTTCACTGACTTTTAGAAATGCACCCTTTTGTCACTAAAGCCATTTTCTTATGCTAGTTAAGTGAGTCACGTTTTATTCTAACAAATTCGTCTACTGTTCTGCAAAACACGCCTGAGCCGTCCCTTCTTTCAGCCCCCCCCCCCCCCCCAGCCTCCCATGCCCCCGCACCCAGTCTCTTCTCCTCCCCTGACAATTGGCCAGACTCTGTCTCTCACGCAGGGACAGAGTAGAGGCAGGGGTAAAATGGCCCCTTCCCAGGAGCTAATTAAAGGGCAGAGCACCGGGAGGGAGCTGGGAAGCTGCTAAACATAAACAGCATCTACGTATAGTTTTGGCAAATTCCTTAGTACACATATAGCTAACAAGAATATGTCATTGTACGTCAAGATGACGATTCTAACGTTATGTATGTATACGTTTGGCCATAATAAGGATCCATAGAGAAACACCATGAAACGTTGTACAACGTTGTATACGGTAACGTTTCTTTGTTAACTGTTTTGCAATGTAGAAAATGTCAACGTTGAAAGCCCTCTATAGACTGTTTCTTATGGTGTATCTTTGAGAGGACATGACTATGAGAGGACACGTCTGCGTCACCTAATGTAGACATGTCATGTAAATAGACCTACATCTACCATTTAGAAGGTTTAGGCTTTGGTTACATGTTACAAGGAGTATGTGTCCAGGGCAATGGATGCCAGCAGAAGTGAGGGTTCAGGGCAGTGGATGCAGCCCAGTCAGCATTGCTTAATGGGTCCAGCGGGTCTGACAAATGGCACACACCACCAGATTTTTGTTCTTGGCTGCCAAGTTGGCCCTTCGTACCCCTTCGCCCAGATACAAACCACTTTGACACATCATGGAAACTGCACCTCATGATGTGAAACAAATGGGTATGCTCCCAAGTATTTACAATGTAATCAAACGAATTAAGTTGATGTGCTAAGCCTATATTGGTTCTTACTGGCAGTGCTGGGTAATAATGACCAAAACCCAGATATGGGCAAGTCCAGATCTCCCACCTAAAACCCATGTGGGACCCATCAAACAATGCTGTCCTGAGCCATTCTGGGTTCCAACTGGCAGTGCTGGGCAATAATGGCCAAACCCCAGATGTGGGCTAGCCCAGCTCACCCACTTAAAACCCATACGGGGCCCATCAAACAATGCGGTGTGAGAGGCAGGTTGTACAGTATTGATCCGTCCCAGGACCCCAGGTCGTTACGCCCTTACAGCGGACCCTGAGGGACGCCCAATCTGCTGCCGAACTGTCCGACATGTCCCCGCGGGTACCGCCCACTGTGGGCCGGGAGGAGGCCCTCACTGGGTCGTCTCTACTCTCTATAAAGATCCCACAAACAGGGCAAAGATATCTCACCCCCAAAATGTGCTGTACTGTGTGACAGCACCGTTTGGAGCCCTCTGATGTTAACTTTAAGGACGGGACCGTGGATTATGGATTATGCACCGTTTCTACACAGAATGAAACACTCACAGTGTGTTGCATAGAATTAAACCCACACACTGCCAGGGATTCCGCGCCTGTACCACCGAAACGGCAGTGGGGAATCCTGTCAAAATGACGGACAAGATGACAGCTGTATACAGTCCACCCTTGGGACTGACCAGTCTAATAGAACGGTACATACAACAAGCCCATGACGTCAGAGGCTGTATGACGTCAGAGGGACGCTGGTGTGGGTTGATGCTAGGAAGCCGATAAGAACCAAGATGCCGCAGATACAGCTGACTTCTGACTGGTACACACGGCCTGACAACAATGCCCAACCTCAATGCTGTACACAGGGACGAGTTCATGCCCTTTACCACGAGATAGCGGGGCAGTAAATTTCAGCTTAGCAGCGCCACTGAGCAATAGAAACCTTTAAAATGGGTCAATCTAGGGATATATTGTGTTTTGCCAGTTTCCTCTTTGACCGTCATCTCTGGCCGAGACGTTGGCTATTAATTGACATCATCAGAACATACAGAGCTGTTGAAATGTCTAGTGGTTGGGCACAGAACAAAACAGGGAGGGCCTCAAACAATATAGCAACAAACTTTGCTATGTCTTCAACTAAACAACTCTATATATTATATCTAGATTAAGTCACAGCTGACATTTTAATATCCAATAAAGGCACCCACTATGGAATTGTTTCTTATCTAAAGTAACTCAATAGTTTATATCTAGGTCCCTATAGTTGCTCCTTTGTCGATAACAGGGGCTTGCAGAAATACTTGTAAGCCCCTTTTTTAAAACAAAGATTTGATTGCCAAATATTGTTTTGTGTTGTTATAGACGGATCTCACAGGAACAATAGATCTTGCAATAACTTCTCTTTATCGTTGCAGTCACATTTGTCGCTGTTTAAAGTAATAACAAAGGGTGCCCCCATGATTACCGCCAGGCGCCGCCACCGTGTCACACCACGCGTTCCACTGTCCTCATTTCACCGGAAATGCGTCGTGTTGTGACGCTCTGCGCATGCTCACGTGGCGCCGCCTGCCGGGAGGGCCGGAAGTGATGGATGGCGGGTTGGGGCTTCTTTGTCCCCCACTGCGAGCATGTTTTAGCCGAGAGTAGTGCAGTGCACAGTGGGGAGGGTAATGGTTGTTCCCCCACCCCCCCCCCCACAACCCCCCCCCCCCCCCCCCACCATCCACATCCACCTCCACGGCGGACAAATAGCCCCCGCGCCAGGAGACCGGTCGGCATCCCGAGATGCATTGCACTCACAGCTGACTCACCCCCGCCTGTTTCTAACCCTGTAAGGGCCGCATTGTGCATCCATGCAGCATGCCCTGTAAATTATCATGATGCATGAATATAGCTCTGGCGAGTAACTCGCCAGTGCTGTATTCATGCATCATGAGGACCCTACGGGTTGATACACTCCTGAAGGGTCGGCGTGATGCATTAATGTAGCCCTGGCGAGTTGCTCGTCAGGGCTGCATTAATGCATCATCATGTCATGGCATCAAATGCATTAATGCACTATGCGGCCTTAAAAGGTTTCTAAATACGGCGCCAAACACAAATCCACATCCTTCCTCCCCGCTCTCATTACGTGCCTTTTAAATCTAAAATATTTCCATCTGGACTTCCTCAGCTCTTCCTCTCCACTCCATAGTTCCATCACTCATTATCTGTCTAGCCTTGCCCGTGTCATCAACTCTACTAATGTGTTTACACCCTCATGTCAGGCACATGGTAGCACATGGAAGCCTACAGAGGGAGGAGAAGGCCCTGTCTAAAAATAGGGGATTATATATATATATATATATATATACAAAACATTATATGCTAATAAAACAATTAATAAACAAACAACCAAATTAGCGGTAAAGTGTACATAGTATCTGATTATCAATAGTCAGAAAGATTTTTACACCAATTACCCTATACCCACACAAATTGCATTACTTAATTACTATCTACGTACGGTAATGGTCACAAACTCCCACAGTAGGCACTAAGTGATATTGTAATTCAGCACCACCCTATCCCACCATTAAATTTAGAGGAATCAACCACATGTATTAAACATGTTAACCTTTACCACCCTAAAACACCCCCTGTCATGTCCCCCACCCCGGCCTTCCTGGTGTGTATGGCGCTCACACGGCAGGGACGGGTGTATTATGTAAATACAGCAGACCCTTCTCCCCCAGTCACCCCTCCTTCCGGCTGGCCGCGCACCATCATCGCTGACCGGAAGTAAAGAGCCCCCAGCGCATAACATGCCTTCTGTCGTGTACTTCCGGTTCCGTATTGTCGCGGCGGTCCCAGAGGGAATGCCAAACCGGAAGGGTTCAGGCACGGACATGTCTCTCCCCTTACAGTATGTGGGAAGGGCAGTGCTGTGGTGTGAGCCTGTATAGCATCACATAGGTGTATAGCATCACTAATGGTATAGCATTATATGTCATGGACTTTTTTACTTTTCAGGCCTATGCGTTTTAATCACCAATTTGGCATGGAAGATATATCTGTGCTGTGTATAGTTATACCCCAGTCGGCTGGAAGAACTAAAGAAACTGCCTGGCTGTACATGTATAACACTTACAATCCAAAAACAATAAAAAGAAAAAGAAAATCACTCGGTATGAGTCAGATATGGATACGTGTGATTACCGGGTATATGAATAAGTGTTATAAGCCTTGGACTATGGTAATTATCCGCGGCTGACGCTTTGGACAGCTACCCTGTCCTTTGCTTATAACACTAAGTCTTATACATCGACTCACTTGTACCATATCTATAGTACTAATGCACTACTTAATAATTACCAGCAGAATACTGATAACATAGTGACATATATCCTATCCATGAACATCCTGAATTGCGTGAGTCGGATCCTCACTCCCCTATAAACTATAGTCTGTCTGCTAAAGCCCTCTGCTCTCTAAGGACCTCCCACCAGGGGCCCTCCCTCAGCACCCCTGGGTGTTGTTGAGGGAGTACTGGACGTGTGCCGTGGTGCCCTGTCGTCTCTAACACGCACCCCCTGACAGAATGGTTGGGCACCGACGGCAAGAGTGGGCGGCGTTATGGGTTTAGGTAGGTAGGGATTGGGGGAGGAGAAGGACAGTGCTAGGCAGGGCCAAGCTTTATATATATGACACCTTGTGGATTAATCATCTCTGGCCCAAAAAATGTGTTTCAGGTTACATGGTCTGAAACATGAGGGTAGATATATCATATCTTTTGAACAACGCTTTTTATTTCAACCATCCTTTTTCCTTCTGCAATTGCTCGGCCTGCTACCGAATTTGGTTAAATCTAGCAAGACTCGACGGACAAAATTGAGTCCATCTGTCCTTCCATTGTAGTAATCTTTTCTTAGAATGATCGGTGTCTGTTCGCCCGGTGGATTTAGCCCTCTACACCATGTACAGGTCTATGCGGCGCCCAATGAACGTTAGGCCGATGTAAGTAGTATATAGGGATGGGAGTATGTTTAAGGCACACTGTGGTAGTAGCATAATGGAAGTGAAGTTATCCGCTGGCATTCCCTCTGTAAATAAACACTCCAGTAAACAACGAACATTATACAAAGTTTCAAACCCCTCTCCATGGCTCCTTATTATAGTCAAACCTTGTATAATGTTAAAATCTTTATTTTGACGTAAAATATTTTTGTTACCTAGGACATCCACTACTCCAAATTGAGATTGTTATTGCCATTCTCTTAATACAATGGAATTACATGCACATCTCCCCATTTCAAGCGCCGCAATACACAGTAGTCCGACATTCCGAATACATAAAACTCTAACTAATTAACACTTTAGTGCTAAAATGCCAAGTTTATACTCGCGGGCGGACACCTAACAAGGGCCTCTTGGTAAGTGTATTGCAGCTTCTAATCCCTTGATTAATTTTCTACACTAATTGGGACACATTACGCGGGGCCCTGTGCGCCCCTCTAACACTAAATCCACCTTTATCCTCCTACACAATGCCACGAGGCCAAACAACGCTAAAGCGTGTTTCAGGTGGCTTATTGCAGTAATGTTAATTAAACCCGCTAAGGGACGGACGGATAGTGCCTCAACGTGTTATGCCCTTTGTAGACGTGATGTTTGATTGCATCCCTAGTTAGTCTCCTAACCAAGGCTGCGTTCATGCATCATACCGACCCCTGGGGAGTGTATCAATCACATATGGTCGGTATACGGTCAGTGCTGCATTCATGTATAAGGCGGACAATGAGCATGGGCATGGGGTCTGACCCCAGAAATGCTAGAATTTCTCTATAAATCTGGATGTTATTTCTGTACCCCCCCCCCCCCCCGCAAGAAATAATCTCAGTCGGTCATATTTTCCCTGCGCTAGGTGGCGTGACAAGAAACATCCCCTTGTCTTGGCCTGAACATTAAGAGGCGTCTGGGTAATAACCGTCCATCAGGCACCTTTTTAATTCGGATTAATAGAATAATGGAGCTCATCAATATGAACCCCCTAATTACACCAAACACAGGACTTAGTCTCACCAGATAGTGAGGGTAATTTTTGTTTGGTAATTTAACCTCTCTATTCAAGGGAACAATTGAATTCCCCTGTCATTGTGAGAGCCGCATTTGATAGACTTTGCCTTAATTGGGTTGAATACAATGTTTAATGTCGGCTCTCTCTAACAATTGAACAAGCCAACAATCGGTAAGACGCGGAGAGTAGAAGATAAGTCCCTAGGCAGAGCAGAGCCTGCATGGACGTATTTACCGAAAACATTAAAGTTCTACCAGGAAGGTCGTCACTCACTTCCTCCAATTTGGAAAACGCACGTAACAATATCTGAGGAAGCTAATTATCTGAAGAATTAAGTCCAAATATAATGGAACATATAAGGGCACCCTGTTCTTGCACCCCTGCATATTCATATAGGATTATCCAAACCTTGTAATGATTGTACTCGCCATGAAGTAAAGAAAGCATTACTCACCTGTCATAGTAAAGACACCGACCAGCATGCCTATACTTCGTCCCGCTAACATGACATCCTCACTGTCGGCCTCGCCGCCCTTCCCCTTGCGGGCCGCCCAGCAGCCCACCAGCAGGATCATCAAGTAGAACACAATAATGGCGATCAGTCCTCCGATGTGGAACGCCATCTTTCTTTTTGGAGTGTGCGACAAGCCTGCAACAAGAAGATGACAATTATATTATTGGTGAAACATATATGATGTATACATTTAATATATAACAGCAACATATAAGTCCTTAAAGTAAGACATATTTGTGTAGATATAGAGACCCGTCGGAAACTGGTGGAGGAAGGGGGTAACAGACCCACCATTGGACACTAACATATATATCCACTATGTTTGAGGTCAAACTCCTTGAAAGATAGACGTAGTTGGAGCGTGTATCTGCGTTTCACATAATGTACCATGACAGGGTTATATGTTGATACATGAATACCTGTTGTTGGACAGGGGGCTTGGGAAGGTATCCAGAATTTTGTAAAACTAGACTACCATAAAGCTTTGTGCTGCTTGACGGGGTGATAGATGATCCTCATCGAGCCAGAAAGGACTGAATCAAAAGCTAGTACCAGAGGTCTCAAGTTTCCCAAGTAGCACAGGGTAGAGTCGCCATGATTTGGACACATAACCTGGGATGGACGCTACTATTCGTGGTTATTCATGTATATTAGTATTTCTAGTGATTCCTTTTTGGAAAGAAAGACACTTGAACTTGACCATTTTTCACAAATAAAGAGTCAAGAATACTTGAATAAACACGAATTTATGTGTCCGTCTCAAGGTATGCGTCCGACTTACGGTGCATCTACCTTGATACACACACTGAAAGTGGCAAGGGAATGGTCAGGAGTGGGGTTGCCGCGTTGTTACCCCACCTAGTGCCTACAAGCCACAACCTGTATCTTCCCTTTACAAAAAGGCAGCTTAGTTATGTAATGCATTATATTATAGTGTCCTTTGTCGTCATAATACATGAATGCCGCCCTGGTGTGTAGACTCGACAGTGCTGCATTAACCAAGCCTACCCCACAGGGTTGTTACATTCTCGAAGGTTCAGTATGATGCATGAATGCATGCATGTCGTACAAGGTCTGTATTCAAGCATAATGACAACAAAGGCTATACTACAGTATAACGACTATGCGGCTCTATAAGGGTATACCTAACACCGCAGGAAGGCATCACCCTTACACCATTGCCAACACAGATAGCCTTTTTCCGGTCTGTGTGATAACACCATCCACCAGCGCCCCCTACACCCCCCCCCCGCCGTGCTGGGAGACCTGGCGCCTTACCACACCTAATTAGAGTAAATCCCCAAAAGACGTCTCTTCAAGTTGTATCGCACCCCCCCCCCCCCCCCCCACGCACACACAGTAAGCAAGGGACCTTCCCACATCAAGGGAAACAACATGAAGTGACATTCGTGGAACTCCCTCTTTACTAAGATACAAGCTAATCTTTTTTTCTACAGGGACCATATAGCCAGCCTCTCGTCGAATAGTTCGGTCAGTGCTGGCCATGTGAAGCTGTGAACTAACCTTACGACGGTCGGTTCAAAATTAAATTCTTGCATGAAGCTTATCATTTAATTAATGCTGAGCTGTCAATACAATCCTGGTCATTATAGAGCCGGTGCCATAGCATCCCCTTGCATCGTTAAAGAAGAAAGTACATACCCTAGGAAAACTTATACTATGTAGAGCAATACTATATAATCTAGATGATTCAGTTTAGGTTTTTTATTCGGGAAACAAAATAGTTTTCAGTGAGCGGTGGTCCCTGGGTATATTTTGGGCTGGGCTGTGCCCCGGTCGATAGCAGTCTACTGACCACCCCCACCCCTGCCCACTAGCACCTTCCTCAACCCCCGTCTACCCCTTACCCCCCCCCCCCCCACCCACACACACCCACACACACACTCAGTCTTTGATGATGGATCTGTGAAGGCTAGTCGATATCACCATGGTGATCGTTGCCATGGCTACTGAATTGAAGATGTGACAATGGACGTGGCCAACCTGAGAGGACTCAAGCCTCCTCCCCTATGTGCATTTCTGTCTCTATCTGTTCCTTCCATCTCTCTCTGCCTCTGTCATGGTATTTCCTCTGTCTCTGTCTCTATCCCTGTCTCTCTCCCTCTCTATCTCTTTTTCTCACTCCTTACTTCTCTCCCTCCTCGCTGTATTTCTCTCCTCGCTCTGTCTTTCACCCCTGCCCCCCTTCTGTAGGTCTTCCTCTCCCCCTTTCTCTCAGTTCCTCCTATCTCTCTGTACAGCCGTTCTCCTCAACTCCCCATCTTCCCCTCTCTCTGTCCCCCCCCCTCTCCCCTCTCTGTGCATAAAGGGTAGAGGGAGTACCATCCATTAAGTATCAACAGTGCCATATTTAATTAGAGGGATGTCGGCAAGTGTAGGCAACTTCAGCTGAATGTGAATCCTCTTACTAAGCACCCCCTCCTCCCAAGGGCTGAAGCAGTTGGCAAACCCGCTGGTCCTTAAGGAACTCGTGAATATTGATTTTATTCATCGGCACATCGCTCTATTTTTAAATTTACAGCCAGATAAAGGAGCAATTTTACCGCCTTTTGATGAGGAGACTTGCTAATTGAAAGCCGCCATCGAGGCAGACATACCGGCGCCATGGTTGGGTGGAGTAGTTGCCTGCTGAAGCTAGACAGACTGTTGCTAAGGGAACATATATATATATATATATATATATATATATATATATATATATATATATATATATATATATATATATATATATATAGCAAACAACCCAGTTGGCTCAGAACATTGAATCAACATTGATATATGGTTGTCGATGTTGATTCAATGTTGATTCATCATCCATTCAACGTTGTACAGAATGTTGTGCCCATTAGTAAACGGGAAGGAACATGTTCGTGGGATCACCATGTGTCCACTGGCGAAGCCAGGGAGGTTGGCTCTGCTCTCGGAACGCAGCTTGCTCTGGGAAAGTTATGGTGCGTGGGTATTTGGTACCAGGCTAAATCTCACGAGATTTCCGGCAAGGTCAGAAGTAACATGGCCGCGCAATTTATCACTATATATACACATATCTTCACCAGAACCTCTCCGAACTGCTTGTATTCTTAGGGCAAAACCAATATGGCCGCATACAGCCAATCATCCTGATTTATCTTCATAGTCTTCCTGCCAGAGGTGGGAACCAATGCCAGACTTGCCTCCCACTTCCTAATTTGGCAGTAAAGTCACTCCGTGGCTAGTGAGTGAGGAGGTTGGGAGTGACCGGTCAGCAGCGTTTGCTGTTTGACGAGCTGACCAAACTCCCCAAGTCTCTCACACCCATCCTGCGGTGGAGAGTGACCGGAAGCCGCCCCCTCCTCCCAGACACAGCGCCCTCGGCTGGAGAGTGGCCGGTATTGTTGTCCCAATCTGCCGAATCGCTGGCGGCCATTCGTCACTACTAGTGCCACTTCCTGCCGCTGCCCGGAAGCGGCGCTAGTAGTCGCGCGGCGCGCCCCAACTGCCCATGTTGTCTATGGCGTCTCCGTCCTACTGGATTAGCTGTGACCCCCTGGGTAGACTAGTGTGGCAAGCCATTTGTTCACCCTCGATATCAGAGTTTCTTATTCCGATATCGGAGTTTCTTATTCCGATATTGGAGTTTCTAATTCTGATATCAGAGTTCTAATTCTGATATCAGAGTTCTAATTCTGATATCGGAGTTTCTAATTCCGTTATCAGGGTTTCTAACTCCGATATCGAACTGATTCTAACTCCGATATCAGAGTTAATTACTCTGGTATCAGTGTTTATTACTCTGATATCGAAGTTTATTACTCTGATATCGAAGTTTATTACTCTGATGTCAATGTTTTAAACTCTGATATCGGAATTGGAAACTCCGATATCAGCGTTAGAAATTCCGATATCAGAGTTAGAAACTCGGGGGTGAACATATCGCTTGGCGTGTACACCTCCGGGGTATGTCCAGTATAGGGGCAGGGGGGCAGGGGGAGTCATAAAGCCTGGTACCACTTACCTAATGCCTCAGGGCTATCTATATAGGGTGTCTCTGGCGACGGGGGTATCCGTATATCAACCCTCAGATGGTGCTGGGCTGGCGGGTGGGAAGGAACCAGCACCGACATTACTGTTTACCCCCTTGCTCCCAGACCATCAACTATGCCACCCTATCTCATGGTTAGACACAGAGGTCAGTTGTGGCAATGGTCAAGGACACGGTGACCCTTTCACATACATGTATTGGAAAGGACAATATACTCTACTCTGACCTTCTGCTCAGTTCCCTCTACCATTCAGGACTTCTACTTCTGATTATGTCTAGATAAAGCAAAATAGGCACTGGACTGAGATGCCCTACCATGTTTGTCGCACACTGAACTGCTCTGCTTAGTATTTTGGCTGTACCATGAGTTGCTCTACCCTGTTAGCAGGTCCGGTAAATGGAGGAAAACCCTCCCCAGAGCTGTTATTTACACCAGTGTTAATTTTCACAACGCAGGTAGGTGTGAAAACACTGCATGGCTAGAATTAGCAATGGTTTTTCTTGTAGCATAAACACTACAGGGCTAAAATTAGCAACGGTTTTCTTATAACCCATTTGCTGAATTTTCTATCAATTTGCTGTTAAATGTGTATATCCCATAAGATAGATTAGTGTATGCTCTTGAATCATACATGGCCAATAGTGAATCATACAGGTGATTGCCATGAAATCACATATAAATAAGCTTTTTCTATAGACTTTCCCTCTGTGCTCCTCCACCTTACCCAGTAGGCAGTGAGCCCTGCAGTGTTTTCACACCTACCTGCGTTGTGAAAATTAACACTGGTGTAAATAACAGCTCTGGGGAGGTTTTTCCTCCATTTCCCGGACCTGGTTAGTTGCTCGAAGTCTGAGCTGCTCTACCCTGTTTGTTGGTCGCAGCCCGAGCTACTGTACCCTATGTCTTTGTCACACTATGCACTGCCCTGTTTCTTTGTCGCATTGAGCTACTCCTATTCTGTTTGTCGCACACTGAGTTGCTCTGGGCTGTTTGTCGCACGGTGAGTTGCTGGTAGGTGTCCCTCGGTGTGGGCGGCACTTACAGCCTAATTGTCGCTGGCACGAGGGGGGCCGCGGCCGCCGACTTGGGTGCCAACATTCGCCGCCGCCTCATTTGTCAATCATGCTCATCACACCTGCACCAATCAAACCACTTCTGTCGCCCCTCCTGCGTCCCCCTGCGTCCCCCCTGCGTCTGGTGGTGAGGCGCCACCTGATGCCTGCCGCACACACTACTCTAGTCACAGGGGGCTGGGTCTGGGGGCAGGTGTAGGTACTAACCGTTCAGGTGCATCCCCCCCCCCCCTCAAGTCTCTGCTCCAATTCCACTACCCCTCCCCCTCTGCTGTTGATGACTGCTTCAAGGAGGTAGGAAAAGCAGCATCTGGTCAGAACATGTTCAGCCTGATGCAGAGTCACAAGGGTGTTAACGACCACACATATACTTGGAGAGTGCCGGCATGGTGACTCTGATGCTGTCTGGGTGTGGGTGGGACATGCTGAGTGCCACATGTGTTACACTGAAGTATGTGTCATTATGAAAACCATCAAGCATTGAGTTTTATTGCTGAACGTCAGGGATTTAAGTACCTCGAGACTCCGGGCCATAAATGTCATTTGCAAAATACATCAACTATGCCGTCTCTGAGCGTATACAAAATGTGCGTATCAAGCATTATATGGACGGGTCACTCAGGTTGCTAAAATGTATATAAACCTCGGCCATTTTGCTCCACACTTAAAGGCCCAAATCTCGGTGCCCTTACAGCGATAGTCGAAGTAAAGCCTGGACAGGTAATCAGTCGCAAATATAAGGGCGCTGGGGGGGGGGGGGGGTTAATGTCATTGGTTAATGCAGCAGAAATAATGAACAAATTGTTTAACTAGGGTAGATATAAGCCACACAGACGGCAGATCACACCTCCCCCCCTCCCCCCGTACCTTTCCTGTTTCTACTCCGTCCAGTGCCTGGAGAGCAGGACGTGGTGTTGCCGAGACAAGGACTCTCTGTCACCTCCCCCACCTCCCCCACCTCCCCTTACCCCAACCCTTAACGTCCCCATGTCCAGTTTCAGGTCACCTTCCCTAACGTAGGACAGGGTCCGGATATCCTATACCATGAGATATCAGAGCAGAGTCATTGGTTGACTCCCTTCTATATTGCCGGGGTCACGTATAGACTCTTAAGAACAGATAAACTTTTTAACACGCTTTTAACAGACAATTTTAACAGACATTTTGGTGTAACACACTACACACCTTTGTCAGAAGTGTGTTGGTCTCAAAGGTGTGTTGCAAATATGTATGTGTAACTCCTTATGTGTGTTGCTGTGACACACGGTTCTTATACCAGTATTTGACTGCATGATACCTTTCCCGATTTTGCATTCGTCACTAAGATCCATTTAGGGCCGCATGGTGTTTTTAAAATTAATAATGCAGTATACACTTTGTCCTTATGATGCATGGATGCAGCCCTTGCGAGTAAGTTCCAAGGGCTGTATTCAAGCATCATCCCGACCATACGGGTTTGATACACTCCCGAAGGATCGGCATGATGCATTAATGCAGCCCTGGCGAGTTGACCCTGTAGGGCTGCATTCATGTAAGGTAAAGTAAAGTATGGAATCACCAATAAGATGGCGTTGGTGTCGTCTAGTCTCCATATACAGCGGCACCCAGCCTGTACTGCACTCATCCCCCACACCTCCCCCACGATTGGAGAGGTGTGGGTCAAGCAGCGGCAATCAGGCCTGAGGAGGGTTTGTGAGGCCCCTATCCCTCAAAAGGCCCCTATCCCTCAAAATTGGTCCGTTTGAGATATAGGGACCAGGTGAAGTCCCTATGTGCTAAACTGCCCCTATCCCTCAAAACGGTTTGAGACATTTGGCCTATGTGAAGTCCCTAAGTCACAAATATGTTTAGCATGTCCCTATCCCTCAAAAGCCACTATGCCTTAAAAGCATCCCCTTGGTTAAATATGTGCAATAGATAGATCATTTATAGGAAATTGGATAATATTCCCACTACCACCCCACCATTAGTTACAAGGTGTTTGGTAGGCTCGGGAGGGGTGTAGAAAACGTCAACCCCTCCTTCGGGAGTGGTCAAAGGGGGGTTGGTGGATTTGAGTGGGGGGAACCAAAAAATGTGGACCCCTCTTTAGGAGGGGGACCAAGAAAACTAATCCCCCATTTAGCAAAAAAAAGCTTGCCCCTATAGCACAAAGGGGTCAGCCACACTCAATTCAACCTGCCTGAGGGGCGGGGGACCAAAAGGATTTGGACCTCCTTCTTTTTAGCCGAACCTTGAATGATTGTGTTTTTGTGAGGTATTCTTTCTTTCTGCAGAGGTAAGAAATAGTCCTCAAAATTGATTACAAGTGCTTTTGCAGGATAGGGGTTTTGATACTCAGGGATATTTTGTAGGATAGGGGCCTGACATGTCCCTATGTCTCAAATGGCCCCTATCCCTCACATTTTTGTGAGATAGGGGCTCTTTGAATGTGGTCCCTATGTCTCAAATATTTGTGGGATAGGGGCTTTTTGACATTTAGGGACTTCAGATGTGCCCTAAGTCTCAAAAGGCCCCTATCCCACAAATATTTGAGGGATAGGGGCTTTTTGAGACTTAGGGGCCTCACAGGGTTCACTTACATCTAGGGTGCCATTGTATCACCATGGCTGAAACTCATAGCCATCAATGGTTGGGGATTTTTTTTACACGTGTTTCACTACTATTACATGTAGCTGATTTGTTTTGCAATTGGTAAAATTATACTCCCATTTTAATTTTCACTTAGCAAAACGATCACGATAATGAATTAACTGTATTTGTAGTTCTAAAGACAAAAGTGGAGACAGTTTATCTAGGTAGAAAATGGACGAATCAAGTAACTCCATGCCGCATACCCCTCCCCACCAATTCGAAATTATTACTTTTGATTAGTTTAAAATAATATGTCTACATCATAGCAGTATTGTGATTAACAATCAGAGACAATGTGAAGATATGCGACTCGCTGACAATTTCTGCTCAGAGTAATCTTAGTTGCAGTTAACTTTAACACAAACTCCCCTCTTTCTCCTGCTTATAATGGCAGGCACGATGGCTTACTGCAGGTTGTTTACGGCCAGGGTGGTTGCAGGCAATCAGGCTCCATGGATGTCAGATTCACACAACCAATGGGATCAACGCCCCGTGAGCCGCAGTGACGCCCCGGTCAGGCCATGCATGCAAAGCATTTGCCCAACATGTCGGCGAGCAACTCACGGAGCAGCTCACGGAGCGGCTCTGGGCGGGTGTGTGGTGGAGGTGGCAGTTAGAACACCTGGTGGGTGGTAGCGTGCCACACGCTATTCTCTAGTACTCACCCCCGCCCAGGTAGTACCCACAGCCCCCCATCCAGCCCCCACCTCCACACACACCAACACACATGCTGCTAGTCGGCCTTCTCACCTGACTCCTGTAGAAAGATCCGCCTTCTGGCACTCTTCATACAGTCATATTTCTTAGTATGGCAGTTTCCCAATGAGTCTCCGCTCAATTGATGATAATTATCCTCAATGTATGGAGGAAAGAAAATGTTCCTAACCATGTCACACAGCACCAAAATGCCCCTACACAAAAACACCCGTTGATCTTCTCCATCGCACTAGTAAAAATGATAGGTCAAGTTCATTTCGCACACACTGGTTTACATTTGCTTCAGTCAGCTACTATACATTCCCTTCTTATATGAGTACAGCATACATATTTTGAAGCTAAAACGTATTTTGGGACATTTTACAGGACCAACCCATCCATTTGCCAGTGTTTTAAACAGTGACGTAATTGTTGAACGTTCCCTATAATAAACAGAATAATATATATGATTAGGGATGTACTTAGATGGGATCATTAGTTAATAGAATATGTAAGCGAATGTATCAAAATGGTCTAATTCATGTTTATAAGCTATATTATATATGACTAGAAACCTGATATAGTTATAAATCGACCTACATGAGTGTGTGCCAATTTAATACCGAGGAACAAGCAGGGGGTGGAGCGGTTTGTGAAAGGATTTCTATGCTATCGGCCCCTGATCTCAATGATGCAGAAAAAGATGAAGTCTGGGGATTTGCCGATACTAAAGCCGGTGCATGGACAACGATCTCAGGAATTATAACTCTCACAAGAAGACCCCAATGGGAACAGTCTCACGTGCTCGGCTCTGTTTTTAATGAGGTACCCAGGAATAGAAGGAGGAGAAATCAATCAGACGGCCCTGGAGATGTGTACAAAAAGATAGGCAGAAAAACAATGGTCACAAGAGACTGGATATTCTACCATATCAGTCATGTAGCTCCACCACCGGGTCTTTCCTTCATACATGGTATCTCTCCGTTACTTGTGTTATATTATCGATTATATTTCCTATGCACAAGGTAGCTACATGTATTTTGGTACATTAGTTATTGTTATTGGCCTTCTGACAGGATGGTTTTATAGAATAAAACACAAGATGAGAGACACCGCAATTAGAGACTCTGGTAACATGCGTGAGATGAGAATACTCTCACGGTCAACGTTGCTGTGGGAGAACAACGATTATAATGCGTGTATAATAGTTTCTGAGACTGAGTTTAAGTCCTTCTTGAGACAAAGGACTTCGTACAAGTTAAGAGTCAGCCAGTCAGTCAGGCAGTGCCTGCCTCTCAGACTCGCCACATTGACTCTCACATGTTCCCTGTGAAGGTTACTAGAGCATTTGGCAACTTGTACACAAGTGACTCTACTTCACGGGGTCCTTGACAAAACCCTGAAGATCACCGCACCGTGTGGGCGATAATTGGTGCAGCACTCAGAGATAATACGTCATCCTCATGAGCTGCTCGTCACTACACATTGATTGTAGGCAGCTCTGCCAAAACTGAGTTCTCTACGAAAGTGGCCCTCATCAGTTTGTTGTCCATGCACTTGTACCACTTGTACTGGTATTCTTAGCTTACCCTATTACTCTACTACTATTAGTAGGGTGGCCGGACCATTTTCATAAAACGATATGACATAAACATGATGCATATTTACTAATAGCCCTAATATTCACATTTCTAAGACTACTTTTGTCATGGTGATGCAAGAAATAGGGAATTAGCTATAATGCTTTGAATCAAACTGGTGCCAAGGCCAACATTACAGCTCATAGCAGTCTTCTTACTGTACCAATATGCCACCTGGGGTGTATCAGCTGAAACAATGGCCTTCATGCACCATTGCACCCCATAGACCCCTGTGTTATAGAGTGCTGCCATCTGGTTAAGCACCATGTCTGAACTGATAAGAAGCCTCATATATATATATATGACCCCCAGGAGATGCCCTGACGCTGGCAGGTGGTAGGCTGTATCATTTCCATTCCAAATGCATCATTTTCACCTCATTTAGCTCTATTTTCAGTAGTCTACCGTAATCTACCAATTTAGGAGTTCTAGAAAAATAATTGAGCTAAAAATACATAATTTCAGGAGGCTTATCTATGTTAGATATAATTGTCGTAAGTATCTATAGGACCTCCCATGACATGCCTGCATACAAGACGCTTCAAACAAAAAAAGAATTTCATTGATACATGGATTTTCCATCAAACAGTGTCAATTCTCCCAGAGGATAGGTTCAAGAGATCACCCAGTTATAGAGCTCAAGACAGACTCAAAATCTGAAGGTCTGTCAAGATTGCTCTTAAATTACATGATGTAATACAATTTATGGTGCTTATTCCAGCTCATGTATGAAGGATCCATTCAAGATATCTTGATACCAAGTTACTAGAGGTCTCTATCTGCTCCCTAGCCAAAATAAGAGGCTATCATAAAAGGGTCACTTAACATAGGATCAGATATAGATTGAGCATCCAGCTAGAGCCTCCGGCCACCCTACTACTATACAAGGTTGTAAGTACTCAATATATGTCTAACTTTACCAGAACTAAATCGAGTTCGGTAAGAGAAAATTGACCAGGGAAATACATTTGAATTGAGCCATAAGTTGCTTTCCATATTGTTACAATTCGTCTTTGAGATCCATAGTGATGATCAGATATTATTTATTTTGGGGTTTTGGTCACATTTTAATAGCTCCTTCCCAGTCGGCTTCAAATGGGGGGAAACTGGGTGTGATTTGATGAGAAATACATATAGAAGAGATGTAAATTGTTGTCTTACACTTGGAGCACGGGATGAAGTCACCACCACCCAGCTAACAAAAAAACGTTATTTTACGTCAAAATAACGTTACAAAATTTCATATGACGTTATGCCATAGTAAGGAGCCTTAGAGAAACGTTATTTAACGTTATATAACGTTATAAAATGTTGTATAACGTTTTTTGTTCACTGGGCACACCCTTAAGAAAACAGTATGGCTGATTACCCCAGTTATTCTTTTGTTAGTGTCCCCCTCCTCTCTCCGTCGATGGAGAATACAGACCTCGTATCTAACCCATTCATGCGGACATTGATGGGAAATAATGCCACAGAAGTGGGTTGCTTTTCCCTCTCTTCAACAAGGCCTCCAATTATTTCTTCAGTTACATTTCCTTGGCTTTCCAGCTAAATGATTCCTGCTGCCGCCGCCGAGTGTCGCTGTGGTAGCGTCTACACAGGCAGCCAATCAGCGGGCGGCGTTCATGTCACGTGAGCAGTTAGACGCCTCTTCACGGTTGAGTGACTCGTGGAGCAGCTCTCTCTAATGTCGGACGACAACCGACGGGAGCACTCCAGTGTTTAAATCAAATAAGCAGCGAGTATCGCCGCCGAGAGCCACCCTTGGCACAGCAAGAGTTGCCAATACATCTTAAGAGTATTTGATTAAATAAAAGATAAAAGATGCAAAAGCGATAAGCCAAGACCAAGGCTTTGTGGAATGGCAAAAAAGGATATACCATCGCACTTTCTCCTGCAGCTACACTTGCAGAGGAATGTGAATAGAATTCCATGAAGCCTTTTTACTGAATGGGACAACGAGTGTTGGAATATGGTAGGCTATTCATAGTGTGGACGTTAAACAATCTCTAATCCATACTACAGCGACGAAACGTCACAATAAGTTGTATGTCAATTTTAGAATGTGTGCACTGACGCAGTTAAATGATTGATTGAACAGCCCACATTAAGAAGTCACATTTACATCATTGTAACTTAACATGACGTGTCTATCAAAGTGCATTTTATGAGACAAGTCTCCAAGAAGCAATGACACGCCTAACCAATGCTAATGCATGCACTTCACATTTATGTCATGTCTAATGTAAGGCAATTAAGCTTTCACACCAGGTCCTTTAAAAGGTGTTTTTCATGTTACCCGACCCTACCTTATGTTTTATAAAATGATGACAAAAAAGGGTTTTGGGCTATTTTGGGGCACTGGGAGTCAATTTGGTAGTTGGCGATTCTACAGGGTAATTTATCATTCCTGGATACCTTTTATCCTGGGCATATATAAGACATAAAAGAATCCCACGCCCTATCTTCCGACCATGTTTCTTGAAGTACGACCTATTTGGGAGGTTTCGCGAAGGGAACATAATTATGCCCCCAAGTATGAATGTATGGTTACACTGCAGATAATATCATTGGTAATATGCATAACATTTCTCACAATTATTAGATAAGTTTGTTTCTCGATCTATAGCTTAGGAATGGTGACCAGTATGCTATCCATCTTAATTCTCCTCTTCAGGACCAGTGGTGGAACAGTTAAACTGCAGTACAATACTAATATTGGGATATAAGGCGACGCAGGATGTGCAACATAATACCTGACAGGGGTGCCTGCTGCTTGATTAGACATGGGGTATGTGGCATGTAATTTGTCAGAACATGACATTGCAGGTGACGGTAATTTGAGCGCGTCCACGCAGGGTGTGTGCCACCTAACACGGACGTGTGACAAGGTCAAGGTCAGAAGTGACAGAAGCAGCAGCAGTAGTAACAGCAGCAGCAGCAGTAACAGTAGTAACAGCAGCAGCAGCAGTAACAGCAGCAGCAGTAACAGTAGTAACAGCAGCAGCAGCAGTAACAGCAGCAGCAGCAGTAACAGTAGTAACAGCAGCAGCAGTAGTAACAGCAGCAGCAGCAGTAACAGCAGCAGCAGTAACATCAGCAATAACAGCAACAGCAGTTACAACAGAAGTAATGTCAGCGGCAGTAACAGCAGCAGTATCAGGAACAGCAGTAACAGCAAAAGCAGTTACAGCAACAGCAGTTACAACAGCAGTAACAGCAGCAGCAGTTAAAACAGTAGCAGTAACAGCAGCAGCAGTTACAACAGCAGTAACATCAGCAGTAACAGTAGCAGCAGTAACGGCAACAGCAGTAACAGCAGCAAACAGTAACAGCAGCAGCAGTAACAGCAGCAGCAGTAACATCAGCAACAGTAACATCAGCAGCAGCAGCAGTTAACAGCAGTAACATCAGCAGTATCACCAGCAGCAGCGGTAACAGCAGCAATCAGCAGGAGATATAGCGGTCCCCAACTATTCCTCAACCTGAGTTGCTCGTCACCTTGGTGACAGCATCATAACCTCTGACGTTGATGGCAGCGTCATGACCTCTGACCTAAGCCGCTCAGCAGTTCGTTCACCTCCCGCCAGGGTGCTGCGGACTAGGCATGCGCAGTGCGACGTCTCCGTCTACACAATGGCGGGCGGCGCGGCAGCCATTTTTACCCGTCAGCCATGTCGCGGGGACTTCCGGTTCCGAGGTCAGGTGACTCAGACGGACGGCGTCGACGATCGGAGGCAATCAGCTCCGTGTCAACACGCCGCGGGGGGAGGGGGGGGGTGCCGGGGGGGGGGTGAGGGAGGGGGACACAGAAGGGGAGGGGAAGGGGGGGGGGGAGGGGACTGAGGTCAATGCTGACCGTGTTCAGCCTCCCACCGCCTGGAGGCCCTGGGGGAGGTGCTAGGGCAGGGAGACGGGAGACTGGAGGCCTTCTGACAGGCGTCTCCATCCAGCAGCCTCCCTCCTACCCCGACATGTGGACAAACCTCCCTGCCACCGCAGCCATTACCACAACACCCCCTCTCACAACACCTCCCCATCCTCCTCCTCCTCCACCTCCCCCAATCCTCCCCCAGCCCCTTTCCCAATTTCACCCCTCCATCCGTGGCGTTCCTGTGAGACGCGCACTCGTTTGTTCAGCTTCCGCTTCCGATGGACACAGCGGCGCCTGCGCGTGTTCCATAACCGCCGCAAAAAGGGGGCAGAAGGAGGAGAAATAATGATAAAACTACGAGAAGGGGAAAAAGAGCCTCGTCCCATCTTGTCAGCGGAACAAGGGTAGGAAGAAGCCTCATCGCCGGCTAACCCCTCTAGGGCTGCATAATGATTAATGCATTATGTCCTTTGTCGGCATAAATGCATGGATGCAGCCATAGGAGTGACTCGCCAAGGCTGTATTCAAGTATCTGGATTGAGACCCAATCCTTGAAGTTTGAATGTCTACTCGGGTATACTCGCCAGGGCTGTTTTCATGACGATAAAGAGAATAATACATTAAATCACCATGTGGCCCTTAAAGGGTTAACCAAGACGTCTGTGGGCCTGTAACACATTAGACACGGCTATACTGCGGCGCTAGGCACACAGGAGAAGGGGTAGGGTAAAGCCTGGCCACAGCCTCACAGCCCCACAGCCACTTTTTCTCATTGGCAGACTCCAAACGTGTACAAACAGCCCCTGACTACACAGGAGGAGGCGGGAAGAGAGGCAGGGAACGCAGGGGGAACGCTGGGGGGACGCTGCAGGGAATGACATTGCTAGTATCAAAGGCTGCGTCTCACTTTGTAGTCCGTGACGACCTTTGTTCAGCATGGCGGCGTCTTAGTGCCAGGTGTCTCCCCCTAGTGGCAGTAATCCATACTGTATCAGGGATCTACTCACACGGGGGGGGGGGGGGGGCTGGATGCTGTAACCCTGATAGGACCGCATAGTGCTTTAAAACGTCACCCTCTCCACTGTACAGACCGATGCATAAAGAAAGGGTGACTTTCTCAAGATTTAGTTTTTAAAAATTTGCTTTAGCAGAATCCTCATAACATTGTCTCTACTAATGGATATGTCTACAAAAACATCTCATATCAGGAGGTTCACATGACTATTATATTTGAAATAGTGTATATTCAAATTTCTGCTAAGTTATAACCCTTTCTTGCTGCATTGTACTGCATTGGTTCTAGCAGGGTCTCGATCTCTGGTACTAGTAAAACTTCATGTTGACCCTCGGTGAAATAGGCTCTTTAATGTGATGTGTCCTTTGCTGTCATGATGCAAGAATGCAGCCCTGGTGAGTCTACCCTTCGGGAGTGTGTCACCCCTATTGGGTGTACATGATGCTTGAATACAGCACTGGGGTGTCAATGTCAATGTTACATGGTCAACATGGTCAAGTCGGCAGCCATGTTGGCAAGCACCTGCATAACCACAAGGGTTGGAGCCGGGTTTGTTCCTTGACCATGATTCCTTGGCAACGTAAGTCCCACTTAGTAATCATGATTACATTTTAGGATCCCTAAGAACAAAGGTCCTGGCCATGGCCGTGGTCAAGGTAACTGTCATAGAGGCAGGGTGACATGTCCATATTGCAGGGTGCACCGTGCCTACCACGTGCACGAGACTCACGTGAGAACGCCATTAGAGACCCTTTAATGACCGCATAGTGCTTTAATCTGCTATGCAGACTTTGTTGTCATGAGGCATGAATGCAGCCCTGGTGAATCTGCTCTAATCACCAGGCCATGCATGCATCACGCCGACCCTTTGGTACTGTATCAACCCCATCGGCATGATACTTGAATGCAGCACTGGTGAGTTACCCACCAGGGCTGCAATCATGCATTAAATCGACAATGGCAATCCTGCATTTCAGCACCCTGCGTCCCCTTTAAAGGGTTAGAACCCCACGTGATGGGAAATCGATCGGCCGGTGATTGGCATCAAATGGGGCTTATTTGGTGGGAGCGCCTTAAGCCGGAGGCAGGGCAGGGTCTGCACGGGCAGCGAGCATCAAAGGGACGCGGGGGACAAACCATTAACCATGTATGGGCCGCATGGTGCTTTAATGCAGTATGCCCTTTATTGTCATGATGCTTGAATGCAGCCCTGGAGAGTAACTAGCCAGTGCTGCATTCAAGTTCTCTGGCACGCTCTCCAAGGGTCGGAGTGATGCATGAAGGGAGCCCTGTGGAGTAGCCTAGATTTAACAGGGCTGCATTGAACCATCATGACGACAGCGGGTATAGCAGATTAAAGCAGCATGCGGCCCTTAGAGGGTTGCAGGGCGGTGAGACGGAAGGCATTACATGGGGTAGTGGAGGGTCATTGTTATGGGTCAGGTAGCGGAGGTGTGAATGGACCATGAGTGGGTGTGTGGACGAGGCAGAGATGGGGTTAGACCCAGCTTACATGGGGAACACTGTAGGTTCTAGACCATCCATTTAATTTATGACTAAGCTCCACGAGAGTGCTGTTGTTGGAGATTGTTGTTGGCAATATAACTGCTTTCAAAATGGCTGCAGGCATTAGAGGTATAGTGTATCTGCCTCATGCAGACCAGGGTAAGGGTCTGATGACACGTGATCTGCTTTACATCCCAACCTATAGATAGGTTGTATTAGGGTACTAACCATAATTTGGGAGCTATGTAGCGCAAACTCCTGATATTGTTATGGCCTATAGATATATACTTATATAATTGGACTGATTCGGAATCGAATGTGATATTATATATGGCTGCATCAAATAACCTATATATGGCATGGGGGTGTAACATGTATAACTGCACTCACTTT
This sequence comes from Harmothoe impar, assembly GCA_947462335.1. Taxonomy (NCBI): domain Eukaryota; kingdom Metazoa; phylum Annelida; class Polychaeta; order Phyllodocida; family Polynoidae; genus Harmothoe; species Harmothoe impar. The sequence continues at coordinate 74,290,593 of OX381709.1, read as the reverse complement.
GATGAGGGGTGTAACATGTATAACTGCACTCACTTTGATGAGGGGTGTAACATGTATAATTGGACTCACTTTGATGAGGGGTGTAACATGTATAACTGGACTCACTTTGATGAGGGGTGTAACATGTATAACTGGACTCACTTTGATGAGGGGTGTAACATGTATAACTGGACTCACTTTGATGAGGGGTGTAACATGTATAATTGGACTCCCTTTGATGAGGGGTGTAACATGTATAAGTGGACTCACTTTGATGAGGGGGTGTGTAGGCGCTGGTCTTGTTATCGTAAGAGACCTCCTGTATTTCCGAGGCGGGTGTCTTGAGCTGCTGGTGGAGACACGGCGGGTGGTTACTGCACACTGCTCCCTCTACCGACACTCCTGCCAACCATACCTGCAAGACATGAACATATACAGCCTTAAGTACATGTGTAGAATGTGCTTTATATAGCCTTAAGTATATGTACTATGCACACAGACACACATAGCCTTAAGTACATGTGTTATTACTTTATATTGCCTTAAGTACTGACACTAGTACCTGCTAACTGTACCTGCAAAACACATAACAAAACACATATGCCTATAGCATTAAGTACCTTTCTTATACACACAGGCAAATATAGCCTTAGCCCAGTGGGCACTAAATTCAGTTCAGCGTTGAATCAATGATGAATCAACATTGAGTTAATATTGGCAACCATTTTGTCAATGTTGATTCAATGTTCTGTGCCCACGGGGAAGTGCACTCCTACCAATCATACCAAGAAACACCCTGAAGTAAATGTGTAATAAGTAGTGTTTAACCTAACATGTCAACCTTTCCCGGAGAAGGCAGAGCACACATAGACTTAAGTACCGACACACCTGAATATCATACCTGTGCACACAACATTATATCTCCTCAAGTAGATGTTTGTGTTTCATTAGGACCTAAAAAAAGTGAGGAAGACTATGGGCGTTTACCCAGGTACATGGCCAAACATGTTTGACTGCTGTTCCAGTGTACTAAGTAAGAAGCCTGCCCCTAACTCCCATGTCCATATACTACTCCCTCCATACACCATGTCAGTATACTGGTATAATGGCCTGCCCATAACCCCCATGCTAATATACTACTCACTCCATATGCGATGGTAGTATGCTGGTATAAGGACCTGGCCATAATGTCCATGTCCAAATACTACTACCAACATATACCAGTGTATACCAAGGCAGTATGCAGGTATAGGAGCCTGCCCATAACTCCCATGTCCATATACTACTCCTCCATATACCAATGCAGTAGGGAGTAGTATATATGGACATGGGCGTTATGGGCAAGCTTCTATACTAGTATACTGCCATGGTATCACCACAGAACTCCCATTTCTATATATTACTACTACTACTACATGCACTACAGTACTACCACCGTAGAACTTCCATTTCCATACTACTGCCTGGGCACAATTCCCATATACATATACGGCTGCCTGCATGGAACACGACAGTGTGTGTATGTGAACTCGGACGGGACTGCCTATTTACGGATGTTTCTCTCAGTTTGGGCACCGTGGGCTATCAAAATAAATCAAAATTCACAGCAGCCTTGGTATTTCAATCTTATCTTATCTAGTCGGTCAGAATATTAAAACAGACACTAAAATGGCATTAAACTACAAGATGTTGCAATTTGATTACACTGGATTTGCTTTGCGTTAAAATCAACATTTCTCGGATTCTGTCAGGAGAAAGCAGTCTTTTAGGCTAGGGGCATAGATCTGGTATGAGAAAGGAAATGGCATAATTTAGTCCTACAGTCCACACTGTTAGAGGTAACTGTAGCTGAGCAATAGAATCTACTGTAGTTTTACAGTTTATGTCCCGGTATTACTGTTAATAAGGGCAGTAGAATCTACTCTAGTTTTACACTTTATACTGCACTGCTACTGTATTAGTGTACATGGGCAGTATGATCTAATGTTGGCATATGTGTACAGTACACATTTCTAGGTTCACTATTTACAGTCCACGCCCCAATTCTATTTTACAGTAGTGCCCGGGGCTATATCCCGGCCCCGCCCCTCACACTACCCTATGCCGCCCGGTGCCACAATAAGCCCCGTTTGTCTATGCTAACCACATTGTGGGCCCTGCCGCTGGGCACAATCAAACAATTATCTGCTCCACCTCTCCCACCTCCAGGCCCCCTCCCCTCCGTCCAGGCCCCCTCCGCACTCACTCTCCTAGCACATAGCTGGTCCCCCTTGTGCTTGGGCATTCCCTGCACAAGAGGGTCCTTGTATCTGTATAGATACATGTTATTCTCCGTCAAGGGTTATGATATGGTATATCTGAGCCCATCTGAGATTTTTATCTACACCCCTGTATGTAGCAAACAGGCCCTGGGCCTATCTTATACAGTCTGAATAAAAGAAATTTCAATTTAATTCAATTCAATCTAACATAAGACTCTGCCCAAAGGCTCGGACTACAGGAGCTCTTCTATGCAAGAAGGGGGGGGAAAACGGCACCACTTTGCTGCTCTCATATCCCCATCACACATTGCGGCCTCCTTACACGAAAAATAGTTAGGAATATCTTTAATTTCAACCATAAAAACCTGACCAATACTTCTGCAACTTTCAATATTTCTTCTGCATACGTCCCTTTAATTATTTGAATCGATTGATGGTTGTATATAATGGTTATGTTAAAAGCATGGCGTTGGTAAGTTTTCAGGATGATTCACCGCGTTTTGGCAGAGAAGAAGTAGTGCCGTAGTAGCCGATAGCGAGGCTGGGAGATTGCTCCGCACCGTCCCCGGGCGCTTACCGCGCATTGATCGTGTGGAGGTTAGCAGGCCTGAGGCACCGGACGTACTGGACAGGTAAACACCCCCCCCCCCCCCCCCAACACACACCTGCTCCAACATGAGCTGACCAGGACATCACGGCCATGTAGAATATTAAGCTCTGGCCCCGAACCTTGATTATGAAGGCTCATGCCCATCGTGAGTTATATATCAACAGAGACTCTCGACGTGAAGAACATCGTTTTCTATTCTCTACATAGAACATATATGACATTAGAATAAGTGGTATTTTAGTAGAAAGAACACGTATCACATATCCTCACACTGTATAGTATGCATGGCACTGTGCTATATACAGATCACGCATCACGCAACATCACATTTAACGCTTTAATGACCGCTTAGTGCTTTAATGCAGAATGCCCATTTGCAGTCATGATGCATGAATGCATCGCTGGTAAGCAACTGACATTCATGCATCATAGTACTGGGTTGATACATTTCCGAAGGGTGGGCATGGTGCACGCCACCCGCCCGGGCTGCAAAGATGCATCATGTAGACAAAGGGCACAGTGCATTCAAGCACTATGCGACCCTTTACCCTTTAAGAACGAGATGATGCCTTAATACATCATGTCCTTGGTCGTCATGATGCATGCATGCAGCCCTGGCGAGTAACTCGCCAGTGCTGCATGCAAGCATCATGCCGACCATATGGTGTTGAGACACCCGTGGAGGGTCAGCATGATGCACTCATGCATCCCCTGTGAGTTACTCACCGGGGCTGCATTCATGCATCATGACGACCAAGGGCGTGATGCATTCATGCATCACGCCGCCCTTAAACGGTTAAGTGTGAATACCAGCTAAGTTACAGGGTATCAGCTCCTCCTTACCTGGCTCAGCACGAGCAGTGCCTGCAGCACCTTAAGGCTTATCTCCGTCATCTTGTCTCTTATCTCTCTAACACCAATAGAATCCTGTCCTTCAGCACTAACCCATCCTCCTCCTCCTCCTGCTCCTGCTCCTGGTCCCGCCTCAGGTGATGGTCTCCCAGCAGTGACCATACAGCGGCATGCAGCAATACGCCCCTGCTCCTGCCGCGAGCTGATTAGTCCCAGGTTTCATTAGCAGTATTTGCAGAGGTTGGGGTGGGAGTGGTGGAGGGAGGGTTGTCAGCGCCTCTCAGTAGTCACTGGTCTCTGGGTGCGGCTGTTACTGAGGTATCCTTATGGTACTACACTGATATCATATGGCTCCCTGTACGACCTCTCAGTCACTATAGTGCCTAACCCTGTTGGTCATCTTTTGGCTTATAGTTCTACACTGATATCATTTGGCTTCCTATACGACCAACCTCTCAGTCACAATAGTACATAACCCCATTAGTCATTTTTGGCTCCCTATACGACCAACCTAGGTTGGTTGATATTGCCAGGCTGGTCAGTCCTGACCAATCCACCTCAAGTCTTCTCCATTTCAATGAGTTTAAGTCCTTTTGAGTAAGGCGTTAGACATATGTTGTTATGCCTCAGTCATTTTTGAATAACACTTGGTCATGCCTGACCACTGTCTCTGGTGCCAACCTGGGATAGCCACTACAGACTAAGCACCGGGGCATTTAGATTTCCTGTGTAGAGATATGGTTCTATAACTGGCTGCTGCTGTAACCCTGGTGGTGTGATCCAATACTATAACTAGCTGCTCCTCTATGTGGCGTGATCCATCATGGGGTAACTCGGCCCTTCCTGCTGTCTGACTGCTTGATGCCTGCTGCTCCTGGGGGTGGTGGTTCATACTGATATCAATGATTCCCGGGGGTTAATACTGATACCTTTGACTTCCCGGGGGTGGTGGGTAATACTGATATCAATGACTTCCTATATATATGTGTGATACACAACTGTAGTGAAGTGTTGGACGGTGTGTGGTACTCAGTATTGAATCAGCAGATGAGGTGATTACTATATATCCTCACTTTTTGCACAATTCACATGTCAAATCAAACTTTGAATTCAAATCCTCCTGTTTGGTTTTGTGTGATCATCCACCCTTCTACATTTACTGTATAAAACAGGTGCCATCATACAGGTAACAGCATCACACTGTCATTAATACTAATACTCTCATTAGTACTAATAGTATACCAGTACCTGCACATGGTACCTACATCCTGTGGGGAGGTATGTCCTCCAGTATGAACTCTACACGTCCTGCAGTGGCACCCCCAGTCCCAGCCCACCCCAGCCTGGCAGCAATGTGCCATTATACATCAGCAGCAGGAGATATTTACTTTTCCTTGAATATCCCTGCAGGCGGGAGTCGGCCCTGGTAGTCAGACCTATCAAAGTGAATCTCCATCAATGTGCGCAGCCCCTCCAGCTAATACGGCCTCCATGGCCACTGAATGTCAGACCTCCAGTGGCTGTAGAAGGGTAGGCTGGTATAGACCTGGGGGATCCATACACGTCCTGCCTTATGTAATGTGTCAGTCAGGGCGCCTCCTGGCGGATTGGCCGTGCGACACGGGGCTTGGCGGCTATTGGGGTTTATAAATTGAATTATTCACGTGGTGATGTTGGAAATACGGTATGTACAATTCAATGGACGTGTGCAAGAAATAAATGCAATATGAGATATGTCAAGATGTGAATCACAGCTCGGGTATCCAGATAAGTGACCTTTGAGGCACTGGCGGCGGCGTCAAAAGGTACGGGTAGTGGCCTTAGAAGTACGGGAGGTGGCATCGGGAAGCTAGGTAGAGTTGGTGGCAGATATTACCAGGTTATAAAGAGGCGCACCACAGCACTGCGCCCAACTGCAGCCCACCACTGTAAACCATGTAAATACCGATATGCCCTCCTCCTGCCGCGCCTCCCTGCTTCTGTTTGCTCCGAGCTGCTCCGAGAGCTGCTCCCGTGCTTGTGATGTAGGACCGGCGAGGTGGCCATTCAGACCTGGCCAAATTATCCCCTGGTCCTCTCTGACGTCCAGCGGAGGTGTGGGTGGGGAAGAAGGGGAGTCCGGACGGGCTTTTGTGGGAGTAAGGCTGGTTGGGGTGTTATTACTCAATCAATAGAGTGAACTTGGATTCTCCCGCCGAAACTTATTCACTGGCTCCGTGGTAATGACCAGTGCCCAGCGTTCCGCCTTTTATACTACACTGGTCCCCGAGCTTGTCCTGAGCTGCTCCCGGCCCCTGAGCTGCTCCCAGGGCCTTCCCTAAAACCGGCCCCTGAGGGAGGCACCCGGTGATCACGCGTCAATGGCCATTCACGGCCATGTGCAGCCATGTGTAAATGACCATAGCGGCTTTGTCCTGCAATGTTCTCCTATTATCGCTCACGATAAGGCAGAGTCTTTCTCCAGTCCAACCTCCTCCTCGTCCAGAGGCAGGCTCTCTTTGAGCTGCTCGGAGCTGGTAAGGACGTCGTAAAGGCACTGTGTGGGTATAAGGGAGGCCACTTAAGTCTTTAAGGACCGCACAGTGCTTTAATGTGTTATATCCTTTGTCGTTATGATGCAGGAATGCACTTCTGGTGAGAAATTCCATTGCATCATAGCATCATGCCGATCTCATGGGGTTGATACACTCCCAAAGGGTCGTCATGATGCATGAATGCAGCCCTGGCGAGTAGATTCGCCAGCGCTGCATTCATTCATTATGACGACAAATGGTTTCATATAATAGCACATTAAAGCACCATGCCGCCCTTCTAGGGTTAAGTCTTTTACGGCGCAGCTCCCCGCTCATACAGCGTCTATGGAGCGTCTAGTCGGCGTCCGGGCACGTCCTCTGTCTTCGATTTCTCGGTATGCACTTGAGATTTGACGTGAGACTGGCGGCCGGCCGACTATAAGTATAAGGTTAAATCTGGTCCCTCTGTATGCGCCGCCATCTTGGTCTCCCATCTCGGAATACCTCGTGAGATTTCGGCTAGCACCAGACTCCAACAGAGCATGATACGCCAGGAACAAGCTGCGTTCTAAGACCAGAGCCAACGAGATCTGCTTGTGTCAGCGTACAGCTGGTGATCGCGGGAACAAGTCGCGTCTAGTTTCAGCCTTATAAATATCCCCTACACCATAGACTGGTGGTGGGAGTCTGTGAGTGGGGTGGGGCTATATCATTCATACCCCTCCCCCACGCCGTCATCCATCTCGGCGTGTTGTTCCTCCATACCTCCACCCTGCACCACGTGCCGCCCGTGTATTACACGAGTAACTCCCGCGAGCTGCTCTCTCCGGCCTACCCAATCTCTGCGGGTTGATATAAGCCGGGCCGCACCAATCTCCCACTAAGCCCTTAAAGGGCCGGATGGTCCTTTAATGGGTCATGCCCTTATGTATTGTCATGATGCATTCATGTAGTCCCTGTGAGCCTAAAGGCCAGGTCTGCATTCATGTATCGTGCCAACCCTTCTGGAGTGTATCAATGCATGATATGAGGATACAGGCTTGGCTAGTAACCCACCAGGGCCACATTCATGCATCATGTCAACAAAGGGCGTACTACATTAAAGCCCTATGCAGCCCTTGAAGGGTCCTAAGCCGCTGGTGCTACGAGGCCAGTGGCCGCTACCGTCGCCTGATGCCCTTGTTGCCGTTTCAATCATATGGCAAATTAGGGTCAGCAGAGCTGCTCGGGATCTCTCCTTGGGGTGAGCTGCTAGCCTCCAGATTAACCCTTTAAAGGCCGCGTTCTGATTTAATGTGTTCTGCCCTTAGTCATCATGATGCATGAATGCAGCCCTGGTGAGTAACTCGCGAGGCTGCATTCAAACATCATATCACCGACCCTATGGGGTTGATACACTCTCGAATGATCGGCATGATGCAGCACTGCCAAGTAGACTCCCTATAGCTGCATTCATGCATCATCGCGAGAAAAGAGAAAGCACTATGCGGCCCTTAAAGGATTAATGATCTAGCCCCATCCAGCTCGGTGACTTCTCCTAGGCTATTGTTCTAGTGGTATAGGGGGATGGGGCCGCTATCAGTGGGTGGGGGATGGAGACTCCTCCACTGTGGGTAGGTCAAGAGGGTCATGGTGCAGCCTGATGGGGTCCCCTTATCTCCTGAGTGGTTAAGGAGTTGCACTCTGCTTCCACTTGTGGTGCACTCTATAGTTGGTCACTTTTATCTCTGCCCAAATTTGCGAGTGTTCACATTAGAAAGTGATAATTGTGTTGCTAGTTAGACCTTTAAGGATGGCATTGTGATTTAATGTGCTGTAGCCTTTATCTTTACATTAATCTTCATGTTGCATGAATGCAGCCTTTGTACACTAGTGATTTATTTACCATGACTACATTATGGGGTTAATACACTCCGTAAGGAATGGCATGATGCATTATTGCAGTGTAGGTGTGTTACTGGCTCACGCTGCATTTCTGCATCATGACGTCAAATGGGTATCACTAAGACTAAGAACTGCTCTTATCACAGCTCTGAATGTCCACCACGTGTCTCAGACGTATGAAGTATTAATACTTGATATTGGAGCACACATACTACTCGGGAATATGGGACGTATTGATGTGGTGGGTTTTACCCTTTTAGGACGGCATGATACCTTATTGCATCATACCCTTGGTCATCATGATGCATGAATGCAGCCCTGGTGAGTAACTCCCCAGTGCTGCATTTAAGCATTATGCCGACCCTACAGGCTTGAGACACCACTCCCCAGACGTGTGAAGTATTGCTACTTGATATAGGGGCACACATACTCCTCGGGAAGGTGTGAGGTATTGATGTGGTGTATTTAATGCTCACTACACTTTACCCCCCGGGGAGTCATTGATCACGCCCCTGGCGGCGGGAGCTGGAAGCAGCTCGCGGGAGCCGCTCACCGCCGTCTGAGCAACTCACAATGCCGTACGGCCAACCTGCAGTCACATGACTGACGACTAGTCACATGACAAAGGGCCTCCAGTCCCATGACAAAGGGTTCCCAGTCTAGCCCCGCTCGGTGACTCAGCACCTTTCACGTCTCACTCTGTGCAGTCGGCTGCACCCTTTTAAATCCGCTGCACGGCTATATAAAAGGCTCAGAGTATCGGTCTACGCTTCACATCTACTCTAGGTGGAGGGTAGTAAGAGTAGGGCCTCCTTGTGTAAATCGTGGATGTAGGGTAGAGCGCCCATGAGATGACTAGCTAGTCTGTTGGTACCTTGAGTAGACACGTACACGGATCAGGAGCCCTGTGGACAATAGACCCTATGACGATTGGCCCTGAGGACGATCAGCCAAATGTCTATGAAAGCACTGTGGAAGATTGGCCCCATGATATATGGCACCCTGATTGAGACATATCAGTCCATTCATGGTACTAACAGGCCAGCTAGTCATCTCATGGACGGTCTACCCTACACTGAATTGGTTTGATATTCATCAGGTGTTGTGGGTTAGGCAGTGTGGGGATTGGTTTCGGCCTATTATCCACCATTTGCAGCCCTCTACGTCATGTCCCTATTGCGGAGTACAAGGCAGACTGACAGTAGAGTTTAAACTTATGTTTTGTTCGTAGTATTCGTCCCTGGTGTGATCTTTGTCCCTCTGGGGGGGGGGGGAGGGGGGGGGGGGTGTTGAACCACGTACCTACTGCATACAGGCCCAACACTCTACCACTCATCACTATCACCCTTAGCAGAGCATGCCTTTTTTTGCCATCACTACGCTCATTCATTAAGTACATCCAAATAATTACACGGGGGACACTTCTGATTCTATCAAGCATCACGCTCCCGATCTTAAGTGATTCTGTGAGTCCATACAAGACTAATACAGCGGCTAAAAAGCCTCAGCGGCGCCTCTGCATCAATCACACTAAAGTGAAGCAGGAAATTGAATGGTGGCCCATCTTTCTGCAATACATTAACCTGAGTATAGCGCCAGTAAAGTGGGCTCCTTCCTGGGAGCAAGCCGGCAATATGGGAGAGGGGCTGCGTGCTAAAGCCGGCTCCACTGTGTAACATACCAATCAGTCTGCTAGCACTGTACTGTGGGGGAGTGACATTCTGGGTGAGACACGGGGGGTCAAATAACGTCTCTGAGAGGTACAATTCTGTATCAGACGCATCATTCTCACAGCACAGTCTTGGTATAGACTGGAACTCAGTTGCACGAATTACCACACTTTAGCCACCGGTGGCTTAAGATGTCCATTGCCATACAGAGAGGTCCGTAGCCCATGTGGCGCAGCCCTTCTTACAGAATAGTAGAATGAGCCGGTCTGAGTCTGGGGCTAGATTACAACACTGTGTCTAAAGCCGACAAATGGCCACGTCGACAATTGAGGAGGTTGAACGGGGCTTTGGGCGTAAAGCGGAATCCGTACGGCTGTCTTGGGAGATGGATGCAGCGGTCGGCGTACCCCTGGGGGAGGGCCGACTCTCTGGTAGTGTGGGCGAATGGTAATAGGGTAAAATGGGCGTGGGAATACAGTAGGTTGTATGCACCAATACTGATATATGTTATACTGGACCAGTATGAAGCGTGATAGGGGGTTATATATGGAAGAGATTACATAGGGGAGAAAGAGACAGACAGACCGACAGACAGACAGACAGAAAAGACAAGCAGAGAGACAGAGAGACAGTCAGAGGCAGACAGTGACAGACAGAGACAGACAGACAGAGAAAGAAAGAAAGAAAGAAAGAAAGAAAGAAAGAAAGAAAGAAAGAAAGAAAGAAAGAAAGAAAAAAAGAAAGAAAGAAAGAAAGAAAGAAAGAAAGAAAAGAAGAAAGTAAATGTGAGAGACAGGACGCAAGAGACAGTTTGTGTGTGTGTAGGGAGAGAGGTAAAGGGAGCTAGAGAAGAGTAGTTAGGACAGAGGCAGAAATGGCCAATTGGAACCAATAGATAGGACACGTACCTTTAATGGCATAGACCATTAGTACCTTGAGGAAAGAGGGTACATATATACAACGGGGACAGGGGATAAGACGGGTATTAAGTAAAAAGACAGGGGGACAAGGACGAGTAGAAGAACATTTTTATGGATGTATCTAGAGTGACTGGGTAGAATGTAATATTCAATAGTCAATATGACCACACAGGGCCTTTGGCAGAGACGGCACTTTGATCCCCCTGGTTTCCTCTATAGTATCGGTAATCCACACGGCTCGACCAGGCCCCCCTCTATATGGATATGGTTGATTTCCTGCAATCCACTTAGTAGTGACGCCCCCTGGAGGAGGCATTGACCGTGTCCAAAGAGCAGTTATAGATTTAGGGTGACACCCCCCTCATCGTCAATACACTTCCTCCTGTTAACCCTTTAAGGGCGGCATGCTACTTTAAAGCAACACATTTGTCGTTATGTTGCCCCAACGCAGTGCCGATGGTTAACTCATTGGCAGTGCAGTGGTGCATCATTTTGATCTTGCGGGAGTGTATAAAACCCTGTAGGTCCAACATTCAGTATGCATGAATGCAGCTCAGGTGAGTTATGCATCGTGGCAACAAAGGGCATAGCCCATTTGAGCTTTCCTCTTGCACTGCGGTATAGCTCAGGCTAAATATAGAGGCTTTGCATGACCCTCATTGGGGGAGGGCATATCAATATCGCGGGGTGTATGGATAATTGCAGATAAAAAACACCACATGGTTTGTCTATACAGCTCAACCGCGTGTCCCTTCTAGCAGTGACCGACACTGGCGACCGGTGGCATAGGAAAAGGGGGGGGGGGGGCAGGCCCCCCCCCCACCCACATCACAGAGGAGGGGGGGGGCTGAACATGTTTGGGCGCCCCCAAAATTTGCAAAGACCCTATAGAAAAAATACATGTTTACCTAAACCTTAGCTCTCCCACATAGGAAAAACGAATGACCGAGGGGCCTAGGACCAAATCAGAACCAAAGGGGCCTCAAACACTTCTTTTCTATAAGATGTCCATAAAAGTATGTGTATGGACCATCATGTAAAATATGATGCTTAAAGCTGGTGGGGTTGGGCACCCCCTGGGCCTTCCCAATAAAGATTTCCTTCCTACGCCTCTGCTGGCCTAGCACTCAGCCTAGAGCTGTATAGATTATAAGGTCACAGTGTAATGCAGATACTTGTCCTCCGTGGTGGGGCAGTGTCACTGTGTATAGGGTAGTACCAACTGGTGTCATCACGTCTGCGTCTCAGCATTAAACTTTCAACGTCTGCATAGTGCTTTAACCCTTAAAGGACATATGTCGCTAAAAGATGACATTTGTTGTCATCGTAATGCTCCAATGCCACCCCAGCGAGTAATTCACCGGTGCTGCATTGGTGCATCATGTCGACCATTCGGGAATGTCTCAACTCCGTAGGGTCTGCATGATGCTTGAATGCAGCATTGGTGAGTTACTCGCGAGGGCTGCATTAATGCATCATGACGACCAATGGCATTATGCATTAAGGCATCATGCCGCCCTTAAAGGGTTAATACATTATGCCTTTTGTCAGCCCTTCTAAGTAAAGCGCCAATGCTGCATTCATTCATCATGATATTCATGCCGACCCTGTGGGGCTGATATACTCCTGTTGGGTTGACATGATACATGAATATGGTCCTGGCGAATTACTCACCATGGCTGCATTCATGCATCATGACGACAAAGCCCATATTACATTGAAGCACTATGTGGCCGTTAAAGGGCTTTAAGCGGCTCATCGATCACGCACTAAAACACAAGAGCACCCGTATTGCTTCCGGAAGAGCAGTGGATCGCTCTGGTACTTGTTTTTGCTGTTCCTTCCGTGTGGTTTCTTAAAGGTGCACTGATGGTGAGGAAGGGGATAGGACATGGGTCAGCTGTGCTTAGTGGGGTTTCCCTGCATCATAAGTGAGGGAGGTACCTAGGGCATGGGTAATCTGTCATTAGCAGGGTTTCCCCGCCCGATCCCCAAGGGAGGTATGACATGAGTCAGGGGTCCTTAGTAGCGTTTCCCTGCACCACCAGTAAGGAAGATAGGACATGGGTCAGGGGTCCTTATCAGGGTTTCCTTGCACCACCAATGAGGGAGATAGGCCATGAGTCAGCTGTCCTTAGTAGTGTTTCCCTGCACCACTAGTAAGGGAGGAACTGGGCCATGAGTCAGCTGCCATTATCAGGGTTTCCCTGCACCAGCAGGGGCTGACGTTGTGAGGAGGCGGCTGTAGTCACGGCCCTGACAGTCTCCAGGCACCGTTACAGACAGACAGCGGCGTCTGGTGCCACACCACGCCTGTCACGGCAGCCTATTAGCCGCCACACTGAATGGATGAGTGTCAGAGCCAACTAGCGCCGCCTGTAATAACCTCCTACCCGCCCCCTGGGGGGAGGACGGCGAGGCTTCCCCCGTCCTTCAGAAGCCGCCTGTGATATCCTCCTGCCGTCACCATGTTGGTCGTGGTGACCAGCTGGGAGTGATGCCACAGTCAGCAGAAGCTCCTATCTTAACCCTTTAAGGACCACAGAGGGCTTTAATGTGCTATGCCTTTTGTTGTCATGATGCATGAATGCAGCCCTGGTAAGTAACCAGTGCTGCATTCAAGCATCATGCTGACCATCTGGGAGTGTAAAACCTCCATAGCGTCAGTATGATACTTGAATGCAGCCCTTGTGAAGTACTTACCAGGGCTGCATTCATGCATCATGACGACCTTACAGCACTATGGGGCCCTTAAAGGGTAAACAGACCATGTTCACACATCACCATCAGTAGTCATGGTGACGCTAATGGCAGGGCAGGTCTTGAGGGTGGCTTCCCTACATTACAACTGGGTTCCTGCTATTGACAAGCTTTTGGTATCTGCCTCTGTATATGGCTTCACCTATGTACACCTAGATATAGCCATAAGGCACTGGTATATGCATGATTATATGTATATATATATATTCTATTTCTAATGTATCATCTACAACACATGGCTTCTATACCTCCTGGGTGAGCCATATATGGCTTCTATCCTTCCCGTGTAGTCCATACATATGGCTTCTATTTCTGCTGTGTTGTCTATATATACATGGCTTCTATCTCTCGTGTGTCCCTCTTAATATACATATACTATTATACACACTCTTGTGTTGTCCATGATATGGCATCTATCCCTCCTGTATTGTTCATATACACATGGCTTCTATCACTTCTGTGTACCTCTTATCTATACACATGGCTTCCAATCCTCCTGTATTGTCCATATACACATGGCTTCTATCCATCCTGTTATTGTATCACATGGCTTCTATCCCTTCCGTTATAAATTCACATGGCTTCTATCTCTCCCGTGTTCCTGCTATAAACACACATGTATGGCTTCTATACACATGGCTTTTGACCCTCCTGTTATCAGATCACATGCACATGGCTTCTATCCTTTCTGTGCTCCTGCTATAAATGCACACATGGTTGCTACACACATGGCTTTAGCTCCTCCTCAGTCTTCCTCCTTTAGCTGCCCTCAGCTGCCTCCAGGGCATGCAGTGAGGCGCCGTATACTGCCTGACTGTACCACCACAGTAACACCCGGACAGCGCGGCCCCAGAGGCGGGAATGCCCCACCACCACCACCACCACCACCACCACCACTGCGGCTACCCCTCCCGACACTGGGTGGAACATTATACAATTAAGCGCCAGTGAAGCGTCTCTGGTTGGCCCCTCATCTGTGTGTGCATAGCCCCCGTACAATGCTGCCTGTGCTGGCAGCTGAACACTGCAGGCAGCAAGGTCCCTGCTCTACACCAGCTACACTGGGCCCCTGGGCTGCACTTTAACACTGGTAACTGGTAGACTGGTGGTAGACTGGTGGTAGACTGGTGGTAGACTGGGCTCCTGGGCTGGACTTAAAGACTGGTGGTAGACTGGTGGTAGACTGGTGGTAGACTGGTGGTAGACTGGGCTCCTGGGCTGGACTTTAACACTGGTAAGTGGTAAACTGGTGGTAGACTGGGCTCCTGGGCTGGACTTTAACACTAGTAACTGGTAAACTGGGGGCACACTGGGCTCCTGTGGTGGTCACTACTACTGGTAACTGATAGATCTCTGCTACATTGGGCTCCTGTGGTGTATACTAGCTCCCACTGGTAACTGGTAAAGTGCTGGTACACTTAGCCTCCTGTGGTGGACACTATGTACCACTATCACTGGTCATGGTAAACTGGTGGTACACAGGGCTCCTGGAATGTATACTACCACTGGTAACTGTTTCTGCTACAGTGGGCTCCTGTGGTATACACTACCAATGGTAACTGGTAAACTGGAGGTACACTGGGCTCCTGTGGTGTACACTGCCACTGGTAACTGAAATCTTTCTGTGGTTACCAGAGCCCTCTATAGATGACATAGAGAACCCGCGTGTAGACCAGCTGTGGTGGTACCAGTTGTCCCTCCTCCACCAACCAACACCAAAACGGTATGCTCGCTCCAACCTCCCTCTTTTTTCTCTCGTCTATTTCCCTGCGTGCACAGCCGCGGTTACATTCTCCCACGTTGCAGACCGATGTGCCCCTAGCTGGTCACAATGGTTGGGCACACAACCCCCCCCCCCCCCCACATTCCCCAGCCCTCCTCCTACAAAGCACCACCACAACCCTCCTCCTCATCCTTAACCTGTAAGGACCGCATAGTGCTTTAATGGTGGACTATGCCCTTTGTCGCCAAGATGCTTGATGAGTCTAATCGTCATGCATCATGCTGATCCTTTGAGAGTGTATCCAAACCCATAGGATCGTCATGATTCCTGAATGCAGCTCTGGTGAGTACTCCATAAGGCCGCATTCATGCATCATGACAAAAAAGGGCATTGAAAACAGCATATTCAATCACTATGAGGACCTTAAAGGGCTGAATGAGAATTCCCAGTGTGCAATCAATAGGATTTCCTTCTGTTCAACTGGAAATCACTCTGCACACATTTAAAAAGGGCCCAGTGGGCGGCGGCGGACGCTGCGTGTGGTGGGGGAGGTGGGAGGAGGAGGCACGTGGTGGGGCGACTACTTAAACTGCACTACTCTCTCATAATCCTCCTATTTAAAGCTGCATCTGTCCTTCTGTCTGTCTCTTTACCTGTCTGTGTTCCTGCCCCTCCTTTTCCCTTTATCTATATGTCTTGCTCTTACAGAATCTCTTTCTTTCTGCCCCATTCTCTCTCCCTTTCTGCCTCCCCCTCTTCCTCCGTCATCCTCCATTTCTCTCCCTACCTGTCCCTCACAGTGCCCTACCCCTCCATGTCCTTCTCTGTCCATGTCTGTCTATCCCAGTGCGATATCCCTCGCTGTCCCTCGCTGCCCCTCCCTATCCCTCGCTGTCCTTCCCTGTCCCTGTCTGTCCCCGTCTGTCCTGTCTGTCCCTCCCAGTGCCCTATCCAAGTTCCCTGTCCCCCCTGTCCTTTGCTGTCCCTCCCTATCCCTCCCTGTCCCTGCCCTTCCTTCCTCCCTGTCTCTCCCTCCCTCCCTCCCTCCCTCCCTCCCTCCCTCCCTCCCTCCCTCCCTCCCTCCCTCCCTCTCTCCCTCCCTCCCTCTCCCCTTTCCTCCCTCCCTCCCTCCCTCCCTCCCTCCCTCCCTCCCTCCCTCCCTCCCTCCCTCCCTCCCTCTCTCCCTCCCTCCCTCTCCCCTTTCCTCCCTCCCTCCCTCCCTCCCTCCCTCCCTCCCTCCCTCCCTCCCTCCCTCCCTCCCTCCCTCCCTCCCTCCCTCCCCCTCCTTTCCCTGTGAGTGGTGGGTAGGACGCGGGGTGCACCAACTCGTATTGACAGTCCTCGCTGCCTCTTGTTCACAGCAATCATGGTGGACAACTCCATGTTTTCACGCCCGACTGGCGCCAACTGAGATTTGCCTGAAACGTAACCCTCTAAAGAGAGATGTCACTGATGCCGAGTAACTCGCCGATGCTGCATTGGTGCATTGGTTCACAGGAGTGTCCCAATGCCATAGGGTCGGCATGATGCTTGAGTACATCACTGGAGAGTTATTCACCAGGGCTGCATTCGTACATCATGACGACAAAGGGCATGATGCTTTATACTGTCCTTAAAGGGTTAAGGACCACATTAGGGCTGCATTCATGCATCATGACGACCCTTCAACCCCGCAGGAACAGCATGATACGTGAATGCATCCCTGGCTATTTACCCTCATACATCATGAAGACCAAAGGGTTTAGGATGTAGGCGGGTGAAGGTACCAGTCAAGTTGTGTCTTATGGGTGATTGTTATCGCAACCAGATACATTTTGTTATTGACAGTTGGAACTGTCAATAGTCACGACCAATTCTAAATGGCAGATCCAATGAGTATGACATTACAGGCCTATAAAAGCACATTAAAGCACTATGCTGCCCTTAACTGGTTAAGGTGCTGGGGTGAGTGTGGCTGAGGGGACATGAGGTTTAGGGCGTCCCCACTGTGGACACAGACTGGAGGGGCCTGGAGGGGCAGCTCAAGGGGCGGCTCCAGTCGTGAGGAATTGATGAACCAATTAGTCCCTCCGCGTAGAGGCTGGGGGAGCGGCCTGTTCTCTATTCTGGGGACGTGGTCAGGGGGTCGGCCTTATCTGGGTGAGGGGAGCCCTCAGCTATCTCCCTCTATCAGTGTTGTTCTCCAGTGCTGCCCCCTCCCCCCACATACACACCTTCCTTCCTTCCTGCACGCTATCAGACTATCAGCTCCCTATGGGGATTGTAGAACAGACTGGGGTTGATGTGGGGTTGTGAGACCCCTACGCCTCACAGGGGTACAGTTTAGACTCACAAAGTAAGTACTGTTTCAAATCGGTGAAAACAGGATATTATGAATTTATATTTTGAGGTTTCAGTATAAATTACGCTCTGGCCTTCAAGACCACATTTGGTCACCACAAGGGCTATCTCATGTACGATCACTGTACAAAGTATACTAGATGTGATGGCATATGAATTTTCGTTTAGAATTGAATAAAACTAATTTAGGGACAACCCTGCTTTGTCAGAGCCCTTCCATCTTCGCTGCTCACTATCAGAGTTGAACCCTGTAGGGAGGAGTGGGGCTGGAGGGGTGGGGTCCCTGGTCGCCGGGCACGACCCTGGAGGCACATCTAGGCAGTGCACGCACGCACCACTGTACCTCGTATATTGATCCCAGACCTACACAGAAAGCCCTCCTATAGACCCATGCATCAAGAAAGGGCGACTTTTTTTTATAATAAAGTTGCGTTTATGTTGGTTTTAGCAGAGTTCTCATGACATTGTCTGTAATAGCTATATTTGCAAATATTTAGTGTCCAGAGATTCACAAGAGAATTATCTCTCAAAAAGCATATATTTAGATATTTGTCAGTCACACTTCAGAAATGTTCAAAAACGTTATCAAAAACTTTTCTGAAAACGTCATCCTTTCTTGCAGCATTGGTCTATAGCTCCTCCAGTAGCCCCCCCCTCCCACCCCCACTTCCCGCCCGTCAAAAGGCGCCGCCCGCCTGTGTCCCCCGCCATTCGCCGTTTAATGTACCGCTGCCCATACCGGCCAATGGGCGTAACTCAATGTTCACCGCTGACCTTCTCCTCCCAACTAACCCCTTACCAACCCCCATTCACCTCCTTCCGACTAGCCCCTTACCAACCCCCCACCATCTACCCCCTCACCAACCCCCGACTTCTCCCTCGGGCCTCAGCAGAGATCAGACCGTGGTAGCTTGCCGTCAGCTTGCCGCCACATACAGTGGTATAGAGGGGACTGAATGCAGTGGTGGAGGCTACCGGACGGTCGGGGCTATCAAAGGGAAGGGTGAGGATATTGGGGCAGTCGGAGACAGTGGCTAGGGTGATAGTGTCGGATGAAAAGATGGTGACTTGAAGAAAGAGGGAATGAGATTAGACCTGCAGAATTAGAATAGGAATAAGGCCTGGATTCAGTCCACACGTTCACCCTTCACTTCTACCTTCCGTTCTAAAAGGGCCAACACAGGAATAGACAGCGACGGGCTAGCATTGGGAAGTTAAGCATTTGCATACATTTGTAAGGAGTGTTTTGATTGGCCACAGAGCTTGTTGCTGGTACTGTGATGCAACACGGCCGGAACCAGAGCAACTCAATTTAGACTAGATAGGAATCCCTGTCAAAATGGTCAGCTGCAGGCTCATGGCGGATTACCCTTATTTAAACCACAGCGGAGGGGTAAGACAAAGGAGCTCACACCTTGGTTATTTCCACATACCCTCACAGCTGTGGTTTAAAACATAACCATAGTCTTTCAATTACAAAGCCCTCCGAACAGTAGTCCCAGGGTCGGAATGACACATAGGTTAGGTTCAGAGATACAAAAAGACGTATAGTGAAGATGATTTATTGGTGGGATATCAAAGATGGACTTTAATAGACAGTAAAGTTGATTGATTAGTGTATTAAGATGAATTTTTATTTTGATAAGGCTAACGCTTAATCCCGTTCTAGACATATATGGCGGTGCTATTTGGCAGCTTGTGCAAAACAAATGAGATATATACATGACATCAACCCTTTCAAATATTTTACACATATATGGGGTTTTAAACACTCTTGAGGAGTCGTCATGATGCAGCAGTAGCGAGGAGATTCACCAAGCCTGCATTCATGCACTAGAACACTAGACATAACACTTTAAAGTAATATGCGGTCCTTAAAGGGTTAATTAAACCTGTGTCGGGACAAAACAGGAGACAGACCGGACGGTGGGGGTTGGAGATTAATGTAGCTACACTGGACATTTATCACATCAGGCCCGTGCCATGGACACGCTATTAATGTCATTATATTCTACCTCTACTTGTACATACAAACTTCTCACGCATAAATCCTCTCCCTGAGGGTCCATATACATGGGAAAGTATCTTTCTAGAATCAGTATCTTTAGTTCTACTGACGACAGCTCGCCATGCTGCATTTGTAGTCATGACTCCATAGCCTCACGTGATAGAGAGACCACATCAGTCAAAAGTCAGAGTGGGCGTGAAATGATGGCCTCCTCTCGGCCCATCCATCTTGTGGTTGCCCCAAGTCTTAAAACCCCAACCCTCAGCGACTTGGGAACCCGCCGCCCACACCTCCTGCAGTCTCAGCCCCTTAACCCTTTATGAACTCCTGTTCATTTGTCATCCTGGTGCACCCCTTTTGGCTGGGGGGGGGGTACTATATTTTGTATGTATACACAGTTGTGCAGCTGCAAGGGTACTTTATCAACATAATCGCCCTAGCAAGGGTCATCTCTCACAGAAAAAGTGTCGCTAGCAGGGTCTATTCTCAATCAAATCGCTCTAGCAAGGGCCACTTTTCAGCAAAATTACCTGCTTTTCACCAAATGTGTCCCACCTTTCCCTATGCTTTTGCCAACATTTCCCGGACATGGGTAATTCCCCAACGGTGTATTTGTGAATGATGCTGACCCCAAAGTCAACCCCAAAGGGTCAGCATGATGCATGTGTGCAGCCTTACATGTCGACTTACTAAGGCTGCATACAACAGGACATCACAGCACCATGCTGGCCTCAAAAGGCTAACCCCTGCAGAATAAAAGTGATGTCGCTTATGAAACCCCAGGCGAGTAACTCGCCATGGCTGCATTCATATATCATGACGACCTAGGATGTAACCCATTAAAGCAGAATGTGGATTAGCTAAGGCCGTGCAGTTCATCACCAAGAAGACGTATGAGATCATCCTCTGCAATACGTCTACATGATTCAGTAGCTGCCTAGTTATCTTAATTACACCTACCACATGTACCGTGTGGGCATTGTATCCATAGTAGTATATGGAAATGAATGTTAGTAACGGGTGAAAGTAAATTTGGGTTTGAAGTAGTAAATGGAAATGAATGTTAGGTAAGGGTGGCGTAAATTTGGGTTTGAAGTAGTATATGGAAATGAACGTTAGGTACGGTTGGCGTAAATTTGGGTTTGAAGTAGTATATGGAAATGAACGTTAGGTACGGGTGGCGTAAATTTGGGTTTGAAGTAGTATATGGAAATGAATGTTAGGTACGGGTGGCGTAAATTTGGGTTTGAAGTAGTATATGGAAATGAATGTTAGGTACGGTTGGCGTAAATTTGGGTTTGAAGTAGTATATGGAAATGAATGTTAGGTACGGGTGGGGTAAATTTGGGTTTGAAGTAGTATATGGAAATGAACGTTAAGTACGGGTGGCGTAAATTTGGGTTTGAAGTAGTATATGGAAATGAATGTTAGGTACGGGTGGGGTAAATTTGGGTTTGAAGTAGTATATGGAAATGAACGTTAGGTACGGGTGGGGTAAATTTGGGCTTCAAGTAGTATATAGAAATGAACTTTAGGTATGGGTAGGGTAATCTTGGGCTTTAAGTAGTATATAGAAATGAACGTTAGGTACGGGTAGGGTGAATTTGGGCTTTAAGTAGTACAATGTATATGGAAATGACCGTCAACCACAGGTAGGATTTGATGATGTAAGATGTAATGATTTAAGATGTAATTTAACTTTTCACTCAGTCGGAACCAGTAGTTTTATTAGAACGTATAAATGTAGATGTGGAATTTTAAGAGAAATCTGTTCCCGTCACAACCCCGCACCTCCTCTCACTGTACATAGACCTATTAGGCCGCTAAAGCAAATAAACGTTTACACTTAAAAGAAAAAGATTTTAGGTATAATTGGTATCACATTATTATATCAGACTAATCATTGTACTCTACATGACTTGCATTTTCGCAGGTCAATAAAAAAATAAATGTATTTTAAATGCGAAGAACCAACAGCTGCACACCCTTTAGCCTGCTAGAATAAGAGAGTAAGTAGCCTTAGCTTGTGGTAATCAGAGTGTGGGTGTACCAGGAGTAAAGGCAGATGTGGAGACTGAGAGTTGCTCAAGTCGGTGAGAAATATCTCAGTGGCCACTTGCCCTTCTCCGTGTACTCTGCGTCCGTCCAACCACGTGACCGGCACGCTGGTTACCGGCGGCCATAATTAACTAGACGCCATTACCCGCATTAGGCGGCCCTCCGACCGGTACCAGCGTGAGGGCCCTAGTTCTGGTGCACTTTCACCAGGGGACACACGCCGTCTGTAATGGCATATTTGGCGCATTTGTAGCCCTCATGAACGAAGACGCTGTCCGTAATCTGGCTAAATGGATGTGGGGGCGAACATTTACTGTGACAGTTACTATGAAAAGTCTTTTTTATTGGGGTTAGGGTTAGGTGGATAAGGGGTAGGGTTAGGGTTAAGGTTAGGGTTAAGGTTGGGGTTAGGGTTAGGGTTAGGGTTAGGGTTAGGGTTAGGGTTAGGTTCCAACCTTTTTTCATAGTAACTGTCACAGTAAATGATCGCCCCCACATCCATTTAGCCAGATTACGGATAGACTTACCCCTCATGAACGCATAGTGCTTTAATGTGTTATGCCCTTAGTTATCGTTGTTATGTGAGTAACTCGCCAGACACTTCAGGACAAGGGGTGGGCATGATACGCCAAGACAGTGTCCGTGAGTTATCCTCCAGCACTGAGTCGGTGTATCATGATGACAGCGTTTGATTTAAGGCAATATGTGTAAACTGTTGTTAGAGGGTGAACATAAATGAATATGAAGCTGGCTGTAACCGGAGTGCATGGTGGAGCTCTTAGGAGATTGCCATGATAAACTCACAACGGTAGACGGTCGCATGCGGAGCGTATTACACATGTAAGAGAGGCTACACTGACCCTGGGTTCCTGAGCTATAAATTACAAGGAGTCTGGTAGCGCCGAGAACCAGAGGACGGAGTAGTTGTCATGCCGTGCTCTGATCGCTCCTTCCCCACCAGCCCCCCAGGGGGAGGCACCGCCAATCTGCGCATGCCCAGTCGCACCCTTCCTGAGCAACATGCCCCTAGGCACCTTTAAGAACCAGCCTAATCCCTGTGAAATGTCTTCGATCCAGAACCGTAATTTCCACGTCCAATGCTATTCCAGCTAACTCTTGGAGGCATATTTTTCCTTTTTCTCTAGATGGGTTCGATTAGGGACGAGAACACAAGAGAGACAGGAGGGGAATGGTAATGTTAATATCACTAAAAGAAAAGCCATTCTGCTTTTCCAGCCTGGAAATAATCCAGATTAAATTGAGGTTTTCCAATGAAAGTCCCTTGATGAGGGTGGTTGGTTATTTTTGGCGCGGAGATGGAAGCAGTTTGTTTGAGGAGCAAAATGGTGACAGCGTTCACAGCGCGTTCACTGGTAGAAAACAGACGACAATCAATCGTTGTGAGGAGTCCTCACTCCCTGCCTCTGTTTGATGGCACTTGCAGCTTAGTTCATGCTTAACCCTTTAACCATTTAAGGACAGCATATTGCTGTAATGCAGTATGTAATATACTTTGTCATCATAATGCGGCCCTATGGGAGTGTATCGACCCGGTTTGATGCGAGTTACTCGCCAGGGCTGTGTTCATGCATCATGACAACCTAATGATAAGCCATTAAAGCTCTATGTGGTCTTTAAATGGTTAAATGAAGTATAATCCTCAAGGCCTTCAGTTCATTTGTCTTCTTGGTGCAAGAGCGTAGATCGCCAATCCTTCCTGAGTATAGTCGGCATGATGCAATCATGAATGCACCACCGGTGATACATCATGTTTGAAGCTGACAAAATGCCACAGTGCATAAACGCACACTGCTATTTTAAGGGTTACCCTTTAAGGGCAGTACAGTGCATTAAAGCATCATATCATTGGTCGTCATGATGCATGAATGCAGCCCTGGCGAGAAACCCGTGCTGCGACAAGCACCATGCCGAACCTGCTGGGTTTATATACTCCTGAAGGGTCGGCTTGGTGCCATAATGCAGCCCCGGCGAGTTACTTGCCGGGGCTGCATTGGTGCATCATGACGATAAATGCCACCTTTTAGCGACATGTTGTCCTTGGAGGGTTAAAAGCCGTACAAAGACAGAGGCTGAGTGAGGAGGGGGGGGGGTTGAGACTTGTGGCAGTTAGAGGGTGGGTTTCTGCCAGGCCTGCTCCCAGTATTGACACTGCTGTATCAGTAGATAATTGTCGGGGTGTAGAATGGAGCCTGCAGCTCTGTATCTAGTCTGTGTCTGTTTGAGCCCCCCCCCCCCCCCCACACACACACCCAGTCCCTTATTACAAGTTCAAGGGCTGCTTCTGCACTGAAAATCCATAGGTTGAAAGGGTTAGTCAGTACAGACTAACCCAGGTTGGTCATATGAGTGTTAGTCATAATGGCAAAGTTATATTCAAAAATGACCAAGGGGTCAGTCAGTAGTGGCTAACCTAGGTCCATCATTGGTGTGTTGTATTTGTATACCACTAGTTGGGGCCACCTGTGATGACCACTCAGTGGCTCCCCCTCGAACTAAAATGACTAAGGTGGGTTGGTCAGTAGTGACCAACCTGACAATAATAACTAATCTAGGTTGGTTGTATAGGGAGCCAAAAAAACTAGGTTAGGCACTATACCAGCTAACAAAAAAACGTTATTTTACGTCAGAATAACGTTCTAAATTTGTATATAACGTTATGCTATAGTGAGCAGCCTTGGAGAAACGTTATAAAACGTTAAATAACGTTACAAAATGGTGTATAACGTTTTTTGTTTACTGGGTAGTGACTGAGAGGTTGGGCGTATAGGGAGCCTAGGAATATCAGTGTGCTTGTGTTACTCCCAGGTTATACAGAACTATTCCCATGTCTATTGAGCCCCAACCCTCCTTTCCCTTACTTCAATCAGCTCTGTAATTACCCAGCAAATTAGTTTGACTTAGTTTCTGGAACGTGCACTTTGTGTGACTGTTGTCCTATGGAACTAATTGGCACAATATGACACCATACCCCATAGGACAAGAAGTGGCACATACTCACACATATTCACACAAATTCACACATATTCACACAGCATCATGTACCATGGCACAAAAATGTTTCCAACCATATTGTTTCACTTTTTAGATTTTTTGGAAAAAGAAAGGAAAGTCTGTTTAGTTTGTAATACTCATTATATTTAGAAGTTGGCATAGGGCACCATGGCAAATCTGTTGGTGCACTCCCTGCTGTATATGGGCATACTATCTCATTCAACAACATTCCTACCATGGTAGTGTAGGCCTGATGAAGTTGTGTACAATTCATGCCAATTATCAGCTGTATACACATGTAACAAAAGGTCAGACCTTTATCCAAACAAGATTACCAGAGGAAAGATGTCTGTCGGTCTGTCCCTCTTAATGCCGCTTTAATCAAATCATATGGTGTGTTTTTCAATCACTAATGGAACTTGATAGAATTAGAGGTGTATAGCTAGGTCTAAGTTGCATTGACAACATGTTATTATGGTTATAAACAATGAAAATGATTCCATTTCACCCATGAGAATAACAAGGAACAACAAAGATGACACCTGGTGTCAAAACCATGCACTATTCCAACCTGACAAAGTGATAATGGTTATGTTTGAAGATGTGTGAGTGTGTGCCAGAAGGGAAACTAGGTGACACTGCATCACACAAATACCTGTTATGTGTGACACCAGGTGTCATCAAAGTTGATTATACCCCTTTTCCTGATTAAAGAGAATGATTTTCTTTAGCTATAAGTATCTAAGCAGGGTCCCAATGTTTTGTGAATCAGACAATGCACCTGTCCTTCTATTAACATTCATTATGTATATAAATAGATGCCATATCATTTTAATGAAAGCAGCATTAAGAGGTCCAGATGCTTGACACCTTTCCTCTGGTCATCATGTTTGGATAAAGGCCTGGCTATCTCCTGCTGCTCATGTGAACTCTAATGTTGATGGTTATAATGGTACATATATTCATCAGCCCTATGTTGAAATGCTAGGAACCTGATGGATTGAGTTTGTACAAACCAGCAGCACACACACCAATAGTGTGCTATGACTATCTATGTCAAATACTGCTGGTTGCAAAAAGTATTACAGTATTTCCTATCTTTTAGTAATTCATAATGAAACTAAAAATACATGACTAAACATTTTGGTTTAGGGCATTATATATTTTGTCATTTGGTGTGAATAAGCTTTTTAAAAATCTGTCAGAACTGTGTGAATCTGTTCCATGGAACACTGTGTCAGTGTGTGTGAGTCTGTTATATGGTATACATGTCACACAAAATGTACAAAATGAGCACACAGTTCCAGGGGTAAAACAGGGTGAAACAATCTGGAACTAATTTGCTGGGTACCAGAACCAAGTATTGCACACACGGACCCCTTGAGACGATACATCCTCGTATTGGATTGTCTAACACACTGTTGGGTTAAAAGAGATTGGGTATTTAGTAAGGCCTCCCCACCCGGATCAGTCTCATGTTTCTGGCAAATTAATGCTTGCCCATGAATTACAAAATGGGCCATACAATCTGCTGTAGATTTACAGTATATACTACAGTATTTGTGTACATGGGCAGTACATGTATAATCTACTGTAGTATTACAGTGTATACTACAGTATTAGTGCACAAGGGCAGTAGAAGCTTCTGTTGGTTTACAGTGCAAATAACATACTTTTGGTTTAAAGATGGTATATCAGCTAGTAGACTTCCCAAACCTTTTCTTCAAAATGGATATGATTTTAATGTCAAGGGTTTTGTTATTATTTTAGCTGATATGCAGTGCTCAATGTTAAATATATTTGTCTATAAATGCATGATTTGAGATGGAAAACAATGTTGCTGATTCACCTCACTAACTCAGTGTCCCCCCTATTTGAGCATACCAGGAACTAAGCTAATAGGGAAAGCACTGAGCCATGCAGTATAAACACATAGGGAGTTTTAGTGTAGACCTACAGTAAAAAATATTGCACTGCATGTGCTCATCTTATAGACTAAGACACTGCCAATGATTTTAAAAATTAGGGAAGACGTATGGGATAGGATATACGATAGGAATATGATAAGACTAAGAAATCTCCAAACATTTAGCTGACACACCATCTTTAACTTTTCAAAGTGTAGTTGTGTCCCACTCCACCACCATGAGGTGCACTATCCCAGCTAACAAAACTACGTTATTTTACCTCAAAATAACCTTTTTAAACGCTGTTCAACGTTTGGTCATAATAAGTAGCCATAAGAGAACGTTCTGAAATGTTGTAGGGTAGATTCACTATCAGTCGGACACATACCCTGAGACGGACAGTGAAATTTGAGGGTATTCTTGTAAACTACGAGTTCTAGTGTATGCTTTTTTGGAAAGAATAACACTTAAACTTTACCCTAGTTCAAAAATGAAGAGCTTAAAATGCTTTAATGACCACAAAATCAAGTGTCCGTCTCAAGGTATGTGTCCGACTTAAGGTGAATCTACCCTATATCGTTTTGTTTTGTTTTCCGGGATGTATTATGGGAATATCGCCTTAATAATGGCCCACCCTACATCCACAAACCCCTCTCCATCCCAATCTACCAATACATAACTCGTCCCTTGCGCGGTATCCTCCAAGCCACAAACAGAAGAAAACAGAAAAGCCAGCACACCCTCCCACGCCGTGTTTGCAAAATGATTACCCCGAAGGAGACTGTGCTATGGGCGTTTTGAGTGCACTGCTACCAGTCGTGGCACTCTTTAAGAAATATCCCAATTAGGAGGGTCTGGAAACTACGGCAAAGGGGGAATGGTGGCTCCCCAGCCTCGTTAGAGCTAGGGAGGCACATCGTCGTGTGGGGGTGCCGACGTATCCCCAGGGCGTTTGGAGAACGGCCAAGGATATGGATTTTCTTGTAGTGCGAGGCGGAGTGATACACGCCCCCGGACAAAGACACAAGCATGTTCCAGCGGACGGAGAAGTAGTGGGTGAAGGGGCCACAAAGAGGCCTCTGTGAGGCTGAGACAAGAGAGACAAGTGAGACTAGTGAGCTGCTGTATAGGTGTTTGACTGATGCCATGGGGAACATTCGCACAGACTATATAGCTGTTTAACCATTTAAGGAAGTGATCAGTTTTTAATAATAGGGTGGTGGTGGGGGAGATAGAAATTCACACGGCCAATGATGTCATCAACATATATAGCTTCGCAGAATTTAACATATTCTTTTCAACTCAAAGGTGTTCTTTTAGTTGATGAAGTTCATAATTAGATGAATAGATACAAAGGAGCACTAAGATTGCTCACAACTTAGGGTATATTGTAGCCTCCTGTGGTAACCAGGAGTCAGGGTCTTAGTTGTAAATACATTGGGTGAAGCTTTGTCCATTTAATTCCTATCAAAGAGGCCCAATTGAAGCCTACAGACAGGGTTTGTGATCAATGAGACGAGAACCAATTAGCAGTATTTGTGTTGGGAATCAAGAGGAGTATAGGTACTGGTATAGGGACGGAGACTCTTTAATTATAAGAGGATTGTAGCCTAAGCCGCACACCATCCTTGTGTCTAGCAGTCTATCACTCTTTCTCTCCCTCTAGATAGATAGATGTGTGCAATTTTTACACTGCTGAAACTATTAAATGTATGCATCCGATTCAGCAGTGTAGAAGGGGCATCTTGCTACACTCAGGACCTCTTATTGTGGAAGTTCACAGCAGATTATGAGAAAGGCAGAGAGCTAGATAGCTGGAGAGGCATGTAC
The DNA here is from genome assembly GCA_947462335.1 of Harmothoe impar. Taxonomy (NCBI): domain Eukaryota; kingdom Metazoa; phylum Annelida; class Polychaeta; order Phyllodocida; family Polynoidae; genus Harmothoe; species Harmothoe impar. Next base: position 74,262,266 of record OX381709.1, on the reverse strand, counting down.
TCCTAGGCATATATAAATTAACTATAGGGTAGATTCATCTAGAGTCGGACACATACCTTGAGACGGACACTTGATTTGGTGGTTATTAAAGCAATTCATGATCTTTATTTGTGAATTATGGTAAAGTCTGAGTATTATTCTTTCCGGAAAATAAACATTAGAAGCCGTATTGTACATGAATAACCTAAAATGTCACTGTCCGTCTCAGGGTATGTGTCCGACTCATGGTGAATCTACCCTACAGTTAACATTAACGTCCACCTGCATGTCGCTGTAGTTCGGGTTTCTCCATGTGCGTGGTTAGTTCTGAGCTCTGAATTTCTCGTGAGACTTGGGCAGTGACCAAACATCCACTCATCATAGCTTGCCAGGAACAGGCTACACTCCGAGAGCAGAACCAAGATCTCACGAGATTGCTAGTGTCAGTTTAAACATTGTGGTTGCAGGAACAATTTACTTCACGTTACATCACTATACACACATTGATACATATACATATATTCCCAAGTCATGATCACCTGTGCCACCTGTATACCTGCACATAGCATTAACCATGGAGGCACAGGGTGCCAGGCTAGGCAGTCTCGGGCCCTGACTGTACGTTTACAGTCTGGTAGGGTAATTAGGCATATGTACCTACACTGGACCACATACCCTACTATACTGTATGTGCCCACTAGTATCAGCAACCATCAGAGTGTGGGTTCGAACCCCACTCTGGCTCAATTAGTATTATTGTTGATATCTGCACAAGACACCCGAATTGAACTAAATTACCTAGTAACATGTTTTCTATGTAATATAAACATGTCATTATTGGTGATATTTATGCCTCAAATGGATTAAATACAGTTTTCATAAAACGTAATACTTATTGTGCCATGCCCCTCATTAAAAATGATCCAGGATTCCGGATCATTTTTATTAGATATAAATTTGTCCAGGCCCAGTATGGGCCTGGAGTGTTCGAGGCTGCAGGCTAGGTAGAGAGCAGTGTTAGCGCCCCCTGGTCTACCCTGAGACGACTAATCGTCCCATACCCTACCTGTGTCACTTGTGTCAGCTAGGTAGAAAAACTCACCTGAAAAAACAAGGTCAAACAAAGGTTAAATGCGGGATACACAAAATGAAGTAAAGGTGCTTTAATGTCAGGCCACTTTGTACCTTTGTAATTGTAGCGTTTTGCTATGGTGGAAATTGAATACAATGGAATACAATGTATACATATTTATATAAACCTTAGACAGTTATAAACACTATGCATAAATATAGTGTTACCCATCCACCTCATGGAAAAAGATCAGCCTTTTTTGTCCCCATGAGCCTAAAGGCTTAACCACTACAAACCGACGGGGTCAGACAACTAGCCACATCCTGTCGTGCTGCATTGTCATATCATCACGATGTATGAATGCAGCCCTGGTCAGTAACTCACCAGGGCTACAAGAATGCATCATGCTGACCATCCGGGGTTGATACAGTCCTAAAGAATCGGCATAAGTAGATGCACCACTGCTGTGCCACGTGTCATGGGACTTATTTTTTCCTCTTTCACTAGACTCCATGTCGCATGTCGAATTTAAGAAATGCCCATGGTACCAGGGGTCTAGGGATACTACCTTAGGTTTGAAATAAAACCATTGATCAGTAATCTCTGGCTCCAGGCTCCCACAGAGGGTGGGTGACTCCCTCACATCATTAGCTGACATGGCAATTAGATGAAGCAGGGACAAGGTCAGGGGAAACATGGGCTGCTCAATCACCATGGTTACTGGAGGGGGCTGGAGGAGCTACACTGGAGCCCTGTGTGACAGGGGTGAGGGATGGGTGTAAGGCCGGTGTAGGGGGGAGGGCTTTAGCACTGCTCCACCTGGACAGCAGACTGATAGATGAGCCGTCACTAGCAGCCCTTTAAGGACGGCATCATGCCTTAATGCATCACACCATTGGTCGGCATGATGCCTGAATGCAGCCCTGGTGAGTACTTGACCAGTGCTGCATTTAACCATAATGCCGAAGCTATTGCCCCCTAGAGGGACTGGCGCGCAACTACCGCCCGGGGAACCGCCCCCTCCTCCAGGGTTATACGTGCATAGGCCTATGCTGGGTATAATATTTTAGCGACGTACCATCCTTAAAGGGCTAGGGTACTTCACATGTGACATTCCTTCAGGGACCAGGCATGCAGTGGATTTCGAGTCAGATTCTGTGAGAATGCCCCCCATGATATCATCTGAGAATTATTCAATTCTTTCGATATTATAACCAAGCTTATCAAAGTTTGTTTGTTGTTATTAAACCACTTCAGATCGTGTATACAAGTACATTCTTTATCCATGTGAGCGGACAATTGATAGCTGTATTTGTGAAATTGAATTGAACTTGTCATCTTCTCAGTATCTCACCGTTATTGCACAATTATGCTGATCCTGAATAAGAGGCGGCAAACTTCAATTAGATCCCATGGGACAATCAAGCCACAATCATGCACATAGTTCATCATGACTGATACACGTGTCATTATGTTCAATATATGGCTCTATTTCAATGTCATTTTAGGGAAATGTACCATATCTAGCATTCGTTATATCATCAAACCCCTGAGGGAGCAATATATGCAATCATATCTATGTTCATCAATGGTCTGGTCTTCACCTTGTCCCCTCTCACACCAGTCCAAGGCCATATACTACGGTTTAGTTCGTACAACAAACATAGGCCCTACTATGTGTACGGTCTGTTAAAATATTCATAGGTAACACAAAATATTCGATCCTTACCTTTGCTGATATAAATCCCGGATTACCATAAGATGTATAAGAGGACGATGATATTGATTACCTACTCTTTTACTATATAAGTTGTGGCTCATATATATACAGGCTTCAGCTTTAGACATACATATGTATGGCTAGTTGAAGAATGATGCTTAGGGAATTATATTTCGAATTACACGGGTAGGTACGTTAGGCCCTATAAAGTTTCATTCACTTTTCACAAAGGAATCGCCCAGTCATTTTGTAATAAGTCCAATGCATTTTCTCCTTTTCCCCAACATCATTTCTCAGCTATTGCAAGATATTCAACGGTCAGAAAATGTCAACATTCAAAGACATTATAATCCAGTAATGACACAAACCCAACTAGAACATTAATGTCCCAAAATAAATCCAGTCCGTGTCTAAGCATGGCTGGGACCTGCCATTTTGATGAGCTAAAAATAGGGTTTGAGCTGCTCGCCGGCCCCGGTGCATGCCGGGGGGACGCTGCACTCATCCGGGACATTGACCATCAAGGTCAGCGGCTAACTAGGTCACGTGCCCAAACACCGCAACCCTTTAAGGGCCACATAGGGCTTTACTGGACGTTGTACGTCATCGTCAGTATGCATGAAAACAGGGTTTGTCTTCACGAGGACAACACAACAGTGTAGTATGTTTACATATTGTTTTGCAGTCACTTTTGACGCAACTATTTCTGTATCACACTACACACTTGCCAAAAGTGTGTTCATCTGAAAAAATTCTTACTCTTTGGATGCAGGTCCTCTCAACACATATAGATTTTTATTGTGAAGTGTTGTAGAATTTCATTTAATTTGAATCATTGTAATCCATCATTGGACGCTTATCAGCAGTCAAATATGGTTCTACAAGCAGAATACCATTGGTATAATCAAATTCTAATGTAAAGAAACCAACGTATGTCGACCTGCAAAGGGAGGTCACATCGCGCCAGTACATTCCGCCCCTTTCTTAAATGTGAGGCGGTGGCGATGGTCGTTATCGTTTCTCAGAAACCATTTCCATGATTAAGCTGAACATGGACCATTTCCAGGAATTTGCTCTACAGCTACAAGGATCTTTCTGATGCTGACAAAAAGTCCACTCCCAATAAGGGAGAAGCACCCCGGCCATTCACCACCTCGTGTTCCCCCCTCAGCTAGCACACCCAGCCTTCTCACAAGGCTCTGTGTTCAGCATGGCGCTCTGCATCCCAACACGACCTCTGAGATTACATTAGCATTTTTAATCAGAGCTTTGACAATCCCAAACAGGCGGCTGTGCCAGACTAGCGGTGGTAGTGGCCCGGATAATCCCTTAACCCTTTAAGGGCAGCATGGTGCCTCAAGGCCTCACAGCGCTGCGAGAAAATGGCCGGGCTGAACTGATGCATCATGCATACCCTTTATAGGTATATCAATTGGTGAGTTAATAACCCTCCCGTACTGCATTTATGTATCATGCTGATGAAATGGCAATGTAGAGCTCACGGTTTAGTTGCCAGGCCACCATGGCTATCATGTACAGGTGTAAGATCTATGCAGCACCGGCGCCATCTTGTCTACTGCTGGCACCAAGCACACACAGAGGGAGACTGGGAAACAAGCTATATATTATGGGATGGACGACCAATGAAATGACGTCACCTCCGTAGTGAATCTGCTGCGAAACGGATGTACATTCAGGACCTTTTCTTACAGTGCAGGATCCACACAGGACTCTTGTTAAAACCTTTAAGGGCAATATGGTGCTTTAATATGCTATGCTTGTTGTCACCAGGATATATGACTGAAGCTCTGATGAGTCTAATCGCCAGGGCCGCAGACCCTTCGTGTGGTGTCGCGTATCCACACAGAGAAAAGAAACCGCATCAAAAGGGAGTCTATGTTGCCTCCAGAATGACTCCCCTCTCTCTGTATATGGTATATCAAGCCCTTGGATAGTGTGTCATGATGCATGAATGCATCACTGGTTAGTTACTCCCCAGTGCTGCATTCATGCATCATGCCGACAAAGACTATGTCACATTAACCCTTTAATGACGGCTGTCGCTAAGAGATCATATTGGTCGTCATGATGCGCCAATGCAGCTCTGGCGAGTAACTCGCCGGTGCTGCATTGGTGCATTATGTGGTGCATCATGCCGACCCTTCGGGAGTGTCTCAACCCTGTAGCCCTGGTCGGCAGGATGCTTGAATGCAGCCCTGGGGAGTTACTCCCCAGGGCTGCATTCATGCATCATGCCGACAATGTCTATACCACAATAAAGCCCTCTGCTGGCCTCACAGTGTTAATCCCCGTCCCCGTGTTAATTCGGCGTGCCCATGAAGAGTCTGACACAAGGCATCGACCGCCTCATTATGAGAATCAATACCAGGGTATCAGTGTGACATGGGCGGCCTGTACCCGCCGCTGTAATCATGTCCTTCATTGATTAGCAGGCTCAGGGTCCAGCCCCAGCCCCCCTACGTCCCTGATACCCACAACCCTGCTGATTAATGCATACTCCACTCAAAGAGGAAAGGATACTAAGACGGTCTACTGACCAATTGTCTGTGTCTCCAGAGAAGAGCCCATGGCGCCCCCTACTGGATGAAGTGTATACATCGTACTCAAAACATAGGTACACACTCACACTGATCATAGTCCTTTCCCTCCATCTATAATTTAATTTAATTTAATTTAATTTTCTTAATTCTTTTCTTAAATTTGTATCATTATTCAAATTTAATTTGGGGACTTTAACAAGAAATAGTGACTTTAGAGGATTATTAATAGGTAAACTGGTTTTAGGTGAGAATATTGGATTGTAAACTCCATCCACCAGGGCGCGCAAGGCCACGTATGACTAGAAGTCTGCAGGAATCCTATGAGAAAAGACTCCCTCTATAAATCAATTTTCAAAATACTTAAACTTGACTGCACTCCAGGAAGTATTATAACATATCTTTGGGCATTCCGATTGCCAATGGTAATCTATGCAGGACCAAGCAAGGTCGTCTCTCTTAGAACTATTCACTCTTTGCTCCACTGTCCATGTGCCCCCATCCTCAGAACTGTATAGTATACAGATATGGATCCAGTGCGGTTTTCCCTATAATCTAGTGTTGGAGACCACCCCTATACCACCCCATACTTTCATTTTAGATTTCCCTGTTTATGTCCATGTAGTGGCTATGTAGAATACTTTGCTAACAAACTGTAATCTTTAGCACATTCAGGAGACAACTAGGATTGAATATTGGATTAATTCCTTGTACTATCACACTTTTCCTGTCTATACTGTGTTTTTATTAGCTCAGTATGAACCGTAACAACATATTTGCATGCTCCATTTCGCCCCTTTTTACTCCCTCATTCCTGATGCTATCTTCTCCAGCGCCGCCTCAACCCCCTTATTTCCCATTCATGTCTGACTTTCTTACCTAATCTCTGCCAGCCCAGATCCTATCTGAAAGATGAATGTGTGTTCATATCTCTCCCACCTCTGCCCTTCCTGCCCCCCCCCCCAGCCCTGCCCTAGTTTTACCGCTACAGGGAGCAGCAGCTACAGGCAAATACATGCTAGTTCTCCTAGGTGCGCGGACAAACTTTAAGAGCGCAATCTTAATTAAGACATCTTAAAATGTCTTAGTGTGTGGAGCACATTCTATACTGGGAAGTATTATATCTTAAAATGTCTTAATCTACCCAGAAAAAAAACAGGGGTTGGGGGGCAGAGCCCCCCTTTACATACTAGTCGACTAGCCTATATTACAATTGACTGTGTAGTTTAAGATAGGATAAAGAAAGGTTAAGATAAGATTAAGACTAATTTTGAGATAATTAAGACAATCTTAATTCTGTGTTAAGGAAGATTAAGAGTAATTTCGAACATGAGGTGGCTAGGTGAGAGGGGTGGCGCACTCTATGGAGGAGTGACAGTATTAATTTTAAGACAATTAAGACCATCTTAAATCTTAGGTTAAGATTGCGCTCTTAACGTTTGTCCGCGCACCTAGGAGAACTATCCCGGGCGTGCCATCTACAGAGCCAGTACAGCACCCTCCCACACTGCCAATTTGCAAACCCTGGCAATGTTAAAAGACAAAGAACGCCCTGGTGATAGCAATTAAAGGCGTAATGATGCCTCCTCCGCTGCTATGGTTGCGTTGCATGACGCATGCACCTGGGATGGCAGCATCGTGGCACTAGGCTGTCATCTTGGTGTCCTCTCCCATCCAGGGGGAGCCGGGATAATAAGACATTGTTAGAATTAGTCTTTTTACTGACGTCATAAGAAGCCGTGCAAATCCAATTGCATGTCCTTGAACATCTACCAGGCCTGTTAAGGAACAAACGAGTAGAAAAAGCACCTTTTCCAAGAAGTACAGAAAGTGTGCAGTTGATGTCCCCATTACAACATTTTGTAATAAGGTGATACCAAGTGAAGGATGCAATTAGACAAAGAAAATGTGTATATGTGAGGAAGTAGCCCTGGTAGAATTCTCTACGCCCATTGGAGGGAGTCTGGTCACAAAAAGGGGTACAGCTACACCCTCAGAAAAGTGAGAGTCATTGTCGCTAAAACTACCCTCACTTGAGAGTCAGGCAGTGCCTGACCCTCAGGTGAGGGTAGTTTTAGCGACAATGACTCTCACTTTTCTGTGTGTGTAGAGCGAGGTGGTAAGTTGTGAAGATAGCATGTACACAGAGTAGGTCCACACTATATATGGGGGGGGGGGGGTGTAGAGTGTGGTCCTTCAGGGACCTAGCCCCAGCACGCAATTCGACGTCATGCCAACGTCGGCATGACGTCAGCTGGCGTTGGCATAACGTCAGCTTTTACCGTCGCCTCAAGTGCTTTTTGGCCGTCCATTTATACTATATGCCAACGTCGCCAGTAGCATGACGTTGGCATGACGTTGGGCCAACGTTGCCGTTGGCATAACGTTGGGCCAACACTGGTCCAACGTCATATGTAGACGTTGGGCCAATGTCTACCCAACCCATTATAGTCCACAATTTAACCTGTTGGTGCGACTTTAATTCAATGACTTTAATTTTGTAACTTTCTTATAATATTAAAGGGTCATCAACTCTGCTCAATAGATTATAAGGCTTTCAATAGTCATCATTTTAAAGCCTTCTGCCTTTGCCTTCACCTTAATCTCAGCTTAAAGGAAGTGATGCAAACTCATCCTATACTTTAGAACTTATCTACTTGGCAATACCACAAATGGGGGGTCTCTATGGAAATAATGCCAGGATTTTACTCTTTCATTATATTAAAGCTGGTACAATGTCATCTCTAGGGTTAAAGTGGAATATCTATTGCTTGCACATTTATATAACACAGGGGGAACCCAATAAATGGACAATTATTCCCAAAGATGATGTAGCTGCTGGTAAAAATATCTTCAAACAAACCTTTATGCCCTCTGGTGGGAGTTTTGCTAATGCTGCTACAACATTGTTTTGCCAACGTTGGTACAACATGCATGATCTGACATTGTACCAACGTTGGCAAATAGCTGGTAAAATTGCCAACGTTGGTACAACATTATTTTGCCAACGTTGCACCAATGTTGTAACCCCAACGTTGGCACAACGTTGAAATATTGCTTGCGACCTGCCGACGTTGGCCCAACGTACCGTTGCGTGCTGGGAGAGTAGCCAGAGGTAATTTCGAGGCTACAACACCCCCATCTTTCTAGGACATTCCCTCCTGTATCTGATAGGTGAGTTCTATAGACTACAGAAAGTGAGGGATCATTAGCCTCGGCCTGTATAGTGCACTATACCCTTGTAGTCATGATGCTTGAATGCAGCAAGGAATTCACTTACCAGTGCTGCATTCAAGCATCATGCCGACATTGTGGGGGTAAACACACTCCCAAAGGGTCCGCATGATACATGCATGCAGCCTTGCCGAGGTACTCGCTATATTGATGCATCATGACGAAAATGGGCATATGCTGTAAAAGGTTCGTTGCCATTTTTGTAGGTGTACAGGAGATTCTACTGTAGGTGTACAGTTGATTGTAGGTAAACAGTAGAATCTACTGTAAATCTACAGTAGATTCTTCTGTAAATCCATTCTACAGTACAATCTATACTGTGTACCTATACCTACTATTTACAGTGTAGCACAAAGCACCATGCACCCCTTATTACGGGTTAGCAGGCTTCTCAACCAAACCCCAACGCCACCCAGTCCCCTAGTGGCGCCCACCCCAAACACCGGCGCCAAGCTCGCCCCCTAGCGACAGCCCTGCCTGGGAGCCCAGGAACAAACAGCTTCTTCAAACGCATCAAGCAGCTTGCTCTTATTAATTGGCCTGCTAGAAAGCCTCCCGCTTCCGGTTAGCTTCGCGGAGCCCGCTTCTGCTTGTCATCGGCGTTCTCTGTGCCCTAGACATGAAACGCAGGACGGTTACAAGCGACGGTCTGGCGTTCCGGATAAAAGCACGTTGGGACCCAAGGGGGATGGGAAGGGTCTTATTTACGGCCGGGGATGGGTTCAGCGGATCAGCGTCTGTCAACGGCTGGCTTACAGGGGCCTTTCTTCATGGTTTGTCAAATGATGGAGCCACTGTATCATGGGGGATTTACTGCTGATGCAAACTGATGAAAATTAATTCTCAAATGAATGGTGTTCCCTATGCAACGTGCTAAGCTGGTAATGTCATTTCTGGGAGAAAAATAATGTTGTCATTATCGTTATCGTGACAGGGGCAGTGTGTATACACAAGCCTATATTATATTTATATACTCTATAATGTCCCATTTGTCGAAGTAATTAAGTGTCATACAGTAAGAAATTACCCTACTTTTAGACATTTTAAAGATACATCGATTGTACAATCCTGCTCTACATATCGATTCTAGGAATTTAAAAGACCCTATTAGCATTTGGTCACGTTGAGCTCTGCCTGCCGGCACAAAGCGTTATGTATCAGATCTTGGCCTCAAGTCAAACTAATGGTTATTCTGGACTCGCTACGGTGGATTAGATTAATTGTTTTTGTTTTTTACATATATAGAAAATGCATATCAAAGGCTAACGGCAGCTAACAGACCTCTAATTGTCTGTCACCGTGAGTATTGCCATTGTAAATCTATAATCTATCTTTATAGGTTTCTCGACAGAGTGAGCATCAAATGCCGGGGTCATCACTGGTCTGCTACAGTGCTAGGTGGGGATCAGATGGCCTGAAGTACTCCTAATTTCTAAGGTCACCTTGTCACGCCAGAGGGTCACTTTAAGCCGTGCTAAGGAGGATTTTCCCGACCCCATACTCCAAGATGGAGATGGCATCCACGTTGATTTGTAAGAAAACATGGTGTGTTGTCATCCTTAAATGTCACTGGGTTTGGGGGGGGGGGGGGGGGGGGGGGGAAAGGGTCGTTTCCTAAGACACCTATAAAATGACTTGGTATTCTGTTGTGCCATGGCCTAAATTTAAAAAAAAGAGGGAGTTGTTTTCTATAGCTAAATGCTACTTAAACTGGACACATAGTTCCATTACCTATTTATTAAATCGCAGAAAAGTAAATAGTTTACCTCAAAAAGGGGTAATTTTTGCTTGGAACCCGTGGGAAGGTTTTTTTATTTGGAGGAGTGAACGAGCGTGTATGTGACATTTGTCTCTGAGTGCAGCCTGCAGTGGTTTCTGTTGTCGGCACGCGGCAGGTTCCGTCCTCCAGGGTATCAGTCCTACCCGGCATGCACGGCACCCACTGGGGACGTCACCGGGACAGGAGGCCAGGCTATCTCAGACGTCACCAGGACAGGAGGCCAGGCTATCTCCTCCCCAACCAGAGACACCACCCAGCCTGTGTCCCCCGTGAACCGGACCCACACACGCCAACACTCTTCTCTTCAAAAATTCTACCTTAACCCTTTAGGGGAGCATAGTGCTTTAATGTGCAATTGCTTTTGTCAACATGATGCATGAATCTCTCAGTATAATGCATATAATGTATGCATCATGCCGACCTTTCAGGAGTGTACCAACCCTGCAGGGTCGGCATGATGCTTGGATGCAGTGCTGGTGAGTTACTCATGAAGGTTGCATTCATCTATCATGACGATAAAAGGGATGATGCATGAACGCAGTATGCGGCCCATAATAGGATAATCTTAGAGCGTATAGAAAGGGCATTTACATTGCTTGAGCTTTCAGCAATGACCTATCTATACACCACAGAGTGCACTCAACAATATATGTCCATGTACATGTACATGTCCTCCACATCCCCCCGCCCCAATGCTCATCCCCCTCACATCATATTATCTTCCCATGCCTGCAGTGGTTCACTATTCTATTTCGTGTCTTGGAACCGTCTAAAAGACACATCCCCATAAGTTACCCCAGCTCACACCCACCTCCACGGGGCCGTATCAATTAACGCCCACTAATTAATTCTGATATGGAGAGAAAATAAGGGGAATACACGCCAGTAGCCGACATGCAAGGAAAAGCAGCTAAGAAATTGAAAGAATTCAATGTGTCGTTTTGCACGCGGCCATGCCTTTGTTGTTGTGAGCTGCATTGCGGAAACTTCGTAGTATTTTGCCTTGCATTCAGTTGTATGGCATGATCAAACCATGCACCAAGAACTTGTGAAGTAACAACCTTTTTAAAATCGCAATAAAAGTTGTCATTTTCAATGATTGACTGTGTTGGCCCTGCGCTTTATAAAAAATACTCAAACATTTGAATCTGTCATAGTCATTTAAAGATCCAGTAAACGTTGTAAATTGCAATAGTTGAACGAGGTTCTTACCGTTTGAAATATGTTTCAGGCTTGTCCAATGGCTGAGCGGGTATTTTCACACGCCACCTTAGGTGTTATCAGAAAACATATAAGTAGAAATGATACCTTCATTAGGATGGTTTCATGCTGTATCAAAGATGCACTAACCCTTTAAGGACGCATGTCGTTAAAACATTTATGGTCATGATGCACCAATGCAGCCTCGGTGAGTAACTCGCGGGGGCTAAATTGGTGTATCTTGTCGGCCCTTCGGGAGTGTATCAACTCCATAGGGTCGGCATGATGCTTGAATGCAGCACTGGCAAGTTACTATTTATGCATCATGGCGACCAAGGGTATGGTACATTAAAGCACTATGCAGTCCTTAATGGTTAAATGAGATCAGTAAGAACAATATCTGTTTCATCCTCTGCAGTAAAACGCATCGTTATCTGTAGTCCTTTAAAGACTGCGGAGTGTGGCGTGTCCTTTGTCAGCATGATGCATAGATGCAGCCATGGTGACAAATCCTCCAGGGCTGCATTCAAGCATCATATCGACCCTATAAGGTTTAGGTACTACTGAGGGATTGGTATGATGCATCCATGCATCATGACGACCAAAAGCACATCACATTACCCCACCTATAAGCATTAAGCATTACAGGGTTAGGAGAGGCTGCTGGAGAAGCTTGATTATCGTGCAGACGCCGCCTCGGTCTCATTAGAACCAGCTTTCAGAAACAGTCTTTTAAAAAGTCAGCCGAATTATGGAAAGGAATTGCATTATCCATTCAGACATCCCGACGTGTAATTATCTGCCTTGGCGTTTTGATAGGACCATGGGGAGACTAGAGGAGTTAATTGCTGCACATTGGTTGTATTTCCACGCACGCATTGGTGGAATAACTGTACCGAGAACAATAGTCCTTGATGAAGCGAGTATATCCGATTCTAAAGTAGTTCTATATGGCTTGGAATGCTTCTCTTATACAAATTGCCTTACACGATAGGGATAATCTGGAGGGAGGCAGGGAGGAGCGGGGATAAATTTGCAGGGGCAGTACAAGCACAAATATACCGGAACAATCTAAGTAAAACAGAATTGGGAAATACATTTGGGCCAAATTGGTCTTTTTCTTGTTCATACTTGTGTTTGAACATGGCATGTATAGTATGCATTCGACAGATTCTTAAAAAACAACCTATGAGAATAATAATGTAGTTGTAAGCATATGGAGTTTAGTTCCCCTCCCTCCTCCCCTTCCTCCAAAATGGTGTATTTCAAATAACTCTACCCCTCCTAGCTCTGCAAGACTGACGCTAAATCCTCCCATGCTCAAATTGTCAGAAGATTCATATTCTTTGTTTATTTGCAGTTAACATCCATGTCTCTGAATCACCTCCAAAACACAGCTTACATCATCCACGTAAGGCAATTATAAAATGTTGAACAATAATTCCCAACCGACAATACAGCCTATAACCCGCTCATGTAAATACAGAGCTACCTGTGCCCGCATTCCTCCTAGCTCTGCAAGACTGACGCTAAATCCTCCCATGCTCAAATTGTCAGAAGATTCATATTCTTTGTTTATTTGCAGTTAACATCCATGTCTCTGAATCACCTCCAAAACACAGCTTACATCATCCACGTAAGGCAATTATAAAATGTTGAACAATAATTCCCAACCGACAATACAGCCTATAACCCGCCCATGTAAATACAGAGCTACCTGTGCCCGCATTCTACCTTATATCTACAGCACTGGTCTCATGTTGCCTGTACCATGTGTCACCATGTACAGCCGTAATCCTGCTCCTGAATAGCCAGGGTCAGGTGCAGTACACATGGACGCACCTTCACCATTTAAGGGCCGCATATAGTGCCTTAATGTGGTGTGCGGTTTGTTTTTATGGTGCATGACTGTAGCCCTGGTGAGTCTACCTTGCATTCATGTATCATAATGACCTTTAGGTAGGGTCGTCATGATGCATGAATGCAGACCTGGCGGGTAACTCTCCAGGGCTGCATTCAAGCATCATACCGATAATGGACAAAGCGCATTAAAGCACTATGTGTCCCTTAAAGTGTTACCCCGAGTTGAGCTGCTCCTTGTTGGACGGAGCAGCTCCTGCCCTTATTGTCTGATACAACAAGATCGACCCGGCAGGGGGCGCCAGGTGCGGCCCTTCCCACATAGTGTAAGGGGCAGGTGGAGACAGACGTGCACCTGCTGCGGGTAACCCTTTAACCCTATAATGACGGCATGTCACTAAAATTTGACATTTGTCGTCATGATGCACCAATGCAGCCCCCGCTAGTCACTAATCAACCCATGCGAGTGATATTCCACTTTTAGAGGTCAAGGCAATGCAATCAGTAACATTGCAGAGCTCTTAAACCCATCGAAAAGCATTGTCCCCAGTTACCAGAACAGATCCCCAGTTCCTGGCATAATCATGTAGAGGTGTGTGCGGAGGGGGTGAAAGTGTCTTCTTCTAATTTCAAATAATACCCGACTGAGAGAGCCATGTAATGGGCCCGTGCTTCTTGCTGATGGAACTGCACCAGGTCGATGTAGGATGAAGTAGTCTGTATGTGTGAACACGTGACACACGTGTGTTTATGAATGTGTGATAGGAAACATGGCACATGTGAATGTGTTATACTTGTGTGTGTCTGTTGTGACACAGAATGGCAAGTGATAATTCCCAATTTGTAACGAGTAAATTAGCGTCATATTGTACACGATTATCCGTAAAGCCCCACGCCAAGCTTCCTTGTGTGCGAACCTAAACACACAACCACACACCGTGTACTGATATAGTAAGATACTGTGTCAATATATACATATACATATGTATGGGTGCAATGTACACATTACATTGACATGGGTGTGTGGCTGGACCTCTTACAACATTCACCGTTGGCTAGAGAGATTTCGGTCAAACACAATTTTACCAAGGATACACACGTGTGAGGGACAGACAATTGCAAGTCAAAAGGGACTAGACATTTTGGGTAGTATTTTGTGAGAGGGACTTGGGGACCGTCTAGAAATAACGTCACACAAATATGGACTATTTTCAACACCCACCCACCCCCATGGCACGCTTTTCTCCAGACCTTCATCATTGTATACAGCTTAAGCTCTGACCAAGACCCCGTACTCCCTCTGGCGTGACGTAATCTATGAACGGCGACTTAGTGAAAAGTGACCCTTGGTTAAGAGACAACCCCCCCCCCCACCCCACAACCTCCCTCCCCTGGAGAGAACAAGAGCGCAGACCTTTGTTAGTTTCAGACGGGCTATATCCAATCACGCACACTGTGGACAGTACAGTAACGCGGAGTAACACAATATGACACCAATTTGCACAGCAGCGTCTCTGTTTAAATGGACAGTGGGGGCGGCGGGAACTACTTCAGCTGCCGCGAGCTGCTCGTGACGGGACGCACTTACAGCGGGCCCTTACTGCAGAGGAGCAGCTCAGGTATGTGGGGCTGCTCGTAATGGAGCAGGGAGGTTAGAGTGGGGGCGGGAGGGGGTGAGGGATGGAAGGTGGGTGGGGTAGGAGGCGGGAATCTCTAGAGAGAGAGAGAGAGAAAGAGAAGAGAGAGAGAGAGAGAGAGAGAGAGAGAGAGAGAGAGAGAGAGAGAGAGAGAAAGAGAGAGAGAGAGAGAGAGAGAGAGAGAGAGAGAGAGAGAGAGAAAGAGAGAGAGAGAAAGAGAGAGAGGAGACATGGAGAGAGAGAGAGAGAGAGAGAGAGAGAGAGAGAGAGAGAGAGAGAGAGAGGAGGGAGGGAGGGAGGGAGGGAGGGAGGGAGGGAGAGGAAAGATAGAAACAGAGAGAGTGAGTGAGACAGAGAGACAGAGACAGAGAGAGGGAGATGGAGAGAACGGGATAGAGACAGAGAGACTGAAAGGGGGAGACAGAGACATAGAAATAGGCAGACAAAAGGCCAGTGATATAAAGGGGTAAATGGACAGATAGAGAGATGCACAGACATTGAAATAGATAGAGACAGAGGGAGAAAATAGACACATAGACAGTACAGAGACAAGAATGTAAAGAAAGAGAGACATGGAGAATGGCGTGGGAACTGAGGGTGTGGTGTGTGATCTGGCGTGGAAGCTGCCCCTATACGACCCTTGTCAGAATAGGCTGCTGAGCTACTCACGGGTTGAACAAACACGACTGTCTGGGCTCCCACCCTGAGCAGATCCCCCCCCCCCCCCCCGACCCCCATCCCACCCCATCCCCCACCCACTACACCCTGGATTTACACACCCGTGGGCGCGACGGCCACTATCTTAATGACAAATGATTAGGGGCTGATCAATTTGGTCCGCATTAAGTCAAGTTTATCCCCCTTCTTTTTGGAGGGGATGGGGTGGGGTAGAAAATCACCCAGTGTCACCCCCTCCCCTCCGCCGCCGACTGGTGTGCAGGTCAAATCGAGGCTTAGCCGGCTTAGGCCAGGCTCAGT
Source organism: Harmothoe impar (assembly GCA_947462335.1). Classification (NCBI taxonomy): domain Eukaryota; kingdom Metazoa; phylum Annelida; class Polychaeta; order Phyllodocida; family Polynoidae; genus Harmothoe; species Harmothoe impar. The sequence goes on along the minus strand of OX381709.1, from coordinate 74,246,248 downwards.
CCCCGAGGGCCGAGAACATTCAATTACCCAGAATTCCACAGTCACGACGAGATGCACCACGGGAAGGGGGGTAGACAGACACGACGTCACCTACGCGGAACTACATTTTGCCTTGGGACTATACAGTAAGGGTTGACTGAGAGTATGTAGTCAAAGAGAATGTACAACAAATTGCAGGTCGGCCTATTTTGTCAGATAGCGTCGGATAACTTATGACATGCCTTTTTTATGGCCTGGTCTAAAAAAAACTAGGTAATTCATATGCACAAATGTAAGCAGGTTAATGGTTTTTCAATCAGACCAAAGTCCTCTGCCTCGGGATGTTACGTAGGAGGTTCTCCTTACTGTACTACTTTTACTCAATTATCTTATTTACTTTTACACTTGTACGCCAATGACAAGCCTGGGACTAAGCCGAATTAAGGCAAAAAAGGGACGGAACCACTACTAGAAAACCCGCGGGTGACAGGCGGGCAGCAATTTAACTCTCAGCCCAGGAGTAAAACCTGCCACGCCACTTCCTCCACCCAGAGACTCGTGCTGATGAACGTCCGGGTACACTGATAATCTTTAGGCTCCAGAACTGTCTAACAAATTAGTCAATAGTGTCTAACTTAGTTAGTCATTTTCACGCTCCATATATATAACCAACCTAGGTTAGTTAATACTGAAATCTGACCAACTCAACTTAGATTAAGTTGAGTTGGTCAGTCTGCCCTACTCATTAAAATGCAGAAGACTAAGTCTTAGTCGTCTGTATTTTAATGAGTAGGGCAGACTGACCTAAAGGTAACCACGTACCATGAGATATCCACCTTTATTTTTGTAGTTATTTATGTATGGTATTGTCTTTATTTCTCCTTTGCTGGAAAGAGTAACACTTAAAGTGTACTATGGTATACAAGAACAGGGCTTATCATGCATGAATGACTACAAAATTAAGGTGGACATATCATGGTAGGTGGTTTAGGTCAGTCTACCATATTAGGCTAGATCTAAGTCCTTTTGCGTAAGACATTAATCTATATCTTTTTTGCCTCAGTTATTTTTTGAACAGCCCATGGTCATACCTGACTAATGTCCCTATGACCAACCTGGGATAGCCACTACAGATTAATTGTCCGGCTCCATATCCGACCAACGTAAGTTGGTTAATACTGTCAGGGTGGTCAGTACCGACCAACTCACCTTAGTCTTTTCAAGTCCTTTTGAGTAAGGCAATAGTTATATGTCGTTTTAACTCAGTCATCTTTGAATAGCCCTTGTCAATTCGTGGACGTTCAAATTAACTCTGAAATGCCCCCAAAAATACCTAAATTTTCTTTATTCAAAATTGGATAAAAAATGTTTAAGATCGGTCCTGTTTTGCTAGGTAGCGTCGTGTAACCTGGGATAGGCACAACAGATTAAGGGCGGGAGCATTTAGGTTATCCGTGCAGCCAGCACCCACCCGACACCTCCCCCTGTGTGGGATTACACCAAATCCCTTCTACCCTGCCTACTTAAATAGCCGAATAATAACGCGCAGACAAACCACTCGTTTCAACTACCAGCCCCCCCCCCCCACCCCCGCCCCTAGGCACAGAGCGGGGTAGCCTCACACAACCTACAGGAGACAGACTTTTGCTAATTACTCGCGATGTTTTCCGAGACCATTAATTGGCAGCATATCTCGTGGGTGATTCGGCTGAGAAAGCCCGGGTAATTGGACCTGCGTGCAGACCGTTCCACTGCTCGGCCATTGATTGGTGTATTAGTGTGTCTCAGCCGCCTCTGAGCAAGTTGGAGCTGCTCAAGGCGACTCTGCTCTGGTATGGGTGAGCTGCTCAAACTGACACTATGGGGTGCAAAGTGTATTGGTGAGCCGCTCATAGTGACATTATGGGGTGCAAGGCGTATTGTATGCTCAGACTGACACTATGGAGTGAAAAGTGTATTGGTGAGCTGCTCATAGTGACACTATGGGGTGCAAAGGGCCAGGTGTCTACACTCAGTACACTATGTAGACACATACCTGACCACCCCAAACCCGAATGTTTCTCGTATTAGAGGAAAGGGGATGCGTTAACTAAAGGCTTTTTGTCCAAGGGGCAGATCTTTTATAAACTGGCAACGCGTGTGTGTGCCCCCTTTGCACGGGCCCTGGCAAAGTACATGGTACAAAGGTAGCTTAACGAATCCGCTGCTGCTGTGTTGTGTGCCCCTTCAGCCGGTGAGCCCTCTCCTAGAAACTGGCAAAACACACTGCCCAGACCAGATACGAAGGCTGACATGCCTAGCCGTCACTTTAGAAATGTGAGTAGTATACAACAACTGAAATGTCGGTTTGGGTCAGGTTACGTGAGTAGTATACAACAACCGAAATGTCGGTTTGGGTTAGGTTAAGTGAGTAGTATACAACAACTGAAATGTCGGTTTGGTTCAGGTTAATTTGTTCATACATATTATATGCCTAGTTAAACATACACGTGTCCTTATGTAGCGGCCGTAATCCCAGTGCCGACCCATCCATACACGCTCATTCCCACATATATCTGCTCATTAAACAGTACTTATTTCGAAATGTACAGTAAGGTAAATGAATACGGTATAATCAGCAAATCTAACTCACAGTGTGTACCAGACAACGCTTGACCTATTGTTGACACATTATGAGGTCCGTCTCAGTAGACGACACATCTACACAACTAATTAACAAACAACACGAGGCCTCACCTGCAGTTTCTTGCGTTAATACTAATAGAAAAGGGGTGCGTTCACTGAATGCTTTTGTACAGAGGATAAGTTTTACAAAAAAGGGAGCATCTGTGTGCACCCCTTTTGTCTAATGAGTGCAGGGACCGGGGCAAACCCCTTGATATAAACTGACCAGACGAGATATATGTAGTAAGGCTGACACGCATCGTAGTTAGGTTTAGAAATGTGAGTAGTATACGATACTGAAATGTTGATTTGGTTCAGGTTGAGAGAGTACTATACGACAGCTTTAAGTGTCAAACAGCTATTGACCTACAAGGGTCAACCTGAGTTGACACTGATAGTACAAAGACACCTTTACCTTTCTCTGTGTACACAACAAAGTAAACATCATTTTAAAAATAAAAAGCCTTGGCCTCACCTGCAGTAGCAGCAGTGCTAGTGTGCTGTAGTTTACCCCATTCCGGCTCATATCCGGCTGTACGTTCTCCTGAGCTGCTCACACATGCTCCAGGCACCAACACCTGCCACTCCAACTCCTCTCCTCTTACACCTCCTCTCCTCTTACACCTCCTCTCCTCTTACTCCTCCTCTCCTCTTACTCCTCCTCTCCTCTCCTTTCTCCCCCCTTCCACCACCAAGTGGTTAGGTGCGCCCGTCTTTCCTCACTCCTTTCCTCTCACTTCTTCGTCCTCTCCCTCTTCCCCTCCTCGCCTCCTCTCCTCTCTCTGTCACTCTCTCTCTGCCAGTACCACGTGGGTAGGTGCGCCCAGAGACACTGACCAGGTTATTGTAATGATATCCCTACGTGGACATCATTTTATCAATTGTATCATTCATAAAAAGGGGGTGGTTATATCCCAGAATAGCAGCGTTTTCTCAGAATCAAAAGTGAGCTTTTCCTGGGGATTGGGAATTCTGTTGTTTGTCCCTATTAGCTATAGAAGCCAGGTATCGGCCTGCACACTCCTAACCGTGGGTAAACTTTGTATTGGTACACAACGCTCTATACACACACGGTCATTTCACACACACACGGTGCATTGTAAGTTTATCCATGTAGCACCATAATCCTAAATCAACTCCCTCCAGTGGGTGCGTCTGGTACACGGGGGTATAGAACGCTGGAGGAGTCCTGGTATATGTAGTTGTGTGGGGGTGTCCCAGTAGGGTGGTGCTGGAGGAAGAGGTTGACAGGCGTGTTTGAACGGGCAGCTGCTGCTGTGGATGCTGCACTAATTATGCCGCTGTACTTCCTTCCTGTCCTTAGATAAAGGGTAAGGACCCTGGAGCTTTTATGCAGAGGTTGGTAGGAGGCCGTTAACATAACGGGCAGGTACAGGGATATCCAAGGCTTTATTCTCCAGATTGCCTTATCACAGCACCTATACTGTAATATGACATTGTAGGGTACCACTATCCACTGCAACTCTACCCTGGAACTTAGCCCTGGAACTTAAAAGTTACCCTTGAACTTAAAAGTTACCCTTGGACTTAAAATTTACCCTTGGACTTAACCCTACAGGGTACAAATACAAGAAGGTAGATCCTCAAAATGGCAGCTCCATGGTCCTCTCCAACACTCCAGACTCCCACCTCTGGTACCGCACCGATACCACTGTGTCACTGCTGGGTGCGGCTGACTCACTCCCGGCGCGCCCTGGAGTTGGTGACGGTGTGAGGAGGTACACAGTAGGCTACTGGAGGAGGTGAGGCGGCAGGACAGCAGCCGCCGCAGCAAAGGACATAACACAGGAGCACTGGTCAATAGTTGGACTCTACCCCCCCGTGTCTCCAGTACACACTGCTCCAGTAGGCAAAGTGCAGTCACTTCTCCTCCGGTAAGAAGACTGGTTGGACTCTACTCCCTCGCAGTGGGCACACAATTCAGTTCAATGTTGAATCATCGTTACATCAACATTGAATCAACATTAACAACAGTTTATCAATGTTGATTGATTTAATGTCCTGTGCAAAAATGGGCTCTCCTCCCGCGTCTCCAGTATATAGCGCTCTAACTGGGGTGGGTTTATTACCGCAAGCACCGTGTTGTGGACGCTTAAACAGGCAATCATTTCCTGGTCCGGTCCTGCTCTCGCCACTTAGCTTGTTCCTTGCAAGCTAAGGTATGAAGATATATTGTCACTGCCTGAGTCTCACGAGAAAATCCATGGACAGAACGTCTATGGCCACCCATACGGAGAAACCAGGACCATCGCTATACTGCTGCAGTAGGCAAAGAGCAGACAGACTTCTCCTCCAGTAAGAAGACTCCACTATAGAGTCTGCTGATCAGTCTGTATACGTGCTGGAGCAGTGGGACTGCTGCTGAACAACTCCTCACTGGCTGACAGAAGGCGACCCCCTGCAGCAAACTCTACTTGTGTCGTGCACCCCAACATCCAAGGGAATCAACCCAAGCCTCACTCGCCGCGCCCAAAGACGCCCGGCCGGTAGAAGCCCAGTCAGCCCGCGACACATATAGATTTATCGACTCAACCCACGCCCGGTCTGCCTGCATGCAGGATGCCGCAGTCAAGAAAATACAAAATAAGGGTGTGTTGTGGCGGGGGTAGGGGATGGGGGGATGCGGAGATGGGGAGATGGGGAGATGGGGAGATGGGGTAGTTGGGTGGTGGTAGTATGGGGTGGTGGTAGGGGGTGGTCCCCAACACTTCAATTCTCACAGCGCCAGACAGAAATAGTGGTAAATTACAGCCTTGGGATTCCGCCTTTCACAAAAACGGGACCCACGTCGAACTAGGGTTTCTGCTCGGATGGAGTTGGGTAATTTGCGTGTGTGCTTCGACCACAGACGTAAGGATACGGGAACTACTTCCTCTGGTTGTTTAACCCTTTAAGCCACATACCAATAGTGTTTTGGTGCAGAGTTGTTATAATGCTTACATATAACGACTTGCCAGTGCTGCATTTAAGCGTCATGCCGACCCCACATTCCCGTGAGGTTGGCATGAATACAGCCCTGGCCAGGGCTGTATTCATGCCTCATCAAGAGAAAGAGCACAATGCATTAACGCGCTATGCAGTCCTTAAAGGATTAATTAGTAGACATAGCACTTCCTGTTGGGTGTTGGTGGCGAATGGCACACTTCCGGCGTATACTTGAACGCCATGTCTAACGAATAAATAACATGACTTGCAGATTCGGTTTCTCAGAATATACAGACATCCTTTTAACATGCTTCGTGTCATTTAGAGAACAAATATATTGCCTAATGCTAAACAAATCTGAATGCTACTTCTATCTATCAATAGTTTATAAACCCCTGAGCTTTTTGGATGACTCTAGAACATCATGTCACAGCATGAATCATTGTCAAACAAAAATAACTGCGCGAATCTCTTTCCAGCAAATCAAAAATCACACATGTTTTTATATTTACAGGTTTGAAAAAGGGTCACATTAATTTGTTGCTTTGTATGCATGTAGTTATAATTCAAGGGTTTCACAACATGGCAATGTATTATTTGTGACATTATGCTGTAAACTAAGAGGCCGTGGCCAATAGGCGGATGCCCTTGACCTTGGGAGGGTGGGGTTAGGGTGGCATTGATTCTACATGACAGACTGACCCCCAGGGGACATGTACATTATCTATACCAGAGACACCCAAAGATACATGACTGGCCCCATGACTATCTACATGATTTTAGTTTGCCTTTTTGTATCGTACATCCAATGTCTTCCGATGTAGAAATAAAATGGGTAGCCTATTTTTACGAATTCATTTTTTTTTTAATTTCTAGTTCATCCCTATCTTACCTATATACAAAGAGTGACAATAAAGAGAAGATGCGACCCATCCAGGCGGGAGGAGTTTGTCTCCGCAGCCCGAGCTGTCACTATTCCAATATCCAGATGAAGGGGGAGGCCCTGTGGTCCCCTTCAGCAGGGTCGGCCCGGCCTTTGTTACCCGCGGGGAGGGCAGGGAGACCATTACCTCCTCCATCAGGACACTCCCTCCGTCCGAGCTGACCCCCTCACCCACAGGAAGAGACCAGCCCCGCTCTGCGCATGCGTGGTGTAGTCACGTGAGGGTGCGCACGCAGGCAGCGTCTCACGTGGGGATAAGGATGTAGGAAGGGGCGCTGAATTGGCTGAATTGTTCAGAAATGTAAATAGCTGAATACAATGAGGAACGCATAGAAAGAAGCCCATCACAACTGACACGATGGACATTGGGGGCAGATAGGGGGTCATGTTTGCATGGACATACTAAGGTCATGTATAGATCCACTGTATAAAGCTGGCCATAATTTGATATATGCTTATTGTGTATTTGAGTCTATAAAAGATAAACATAGTTTGGAAACAATCACAAATGATACAATGAAAATTGATATCCTGGGGATCAGTTCAGCAGACTAGATGTGTTTTAAAGGAAATACAGAAGAAAACTGCAATTTAGCAGCAACATAAGAAGGAGTAGAGGTTTTAAGTTCCTTTGAGTTTTTAGTTAATCAGAACCACTTGACTTCCCGGAGACAGCTGGCCCCGCCGAGATTGTCTTATTACTTCCGGCGCACAATCACGTGGTCTCTGACGTCATTTCCGCTTTAAAACAGCGGCTTCCGGCAGATGACGTGAGTGTGCCCGAACCGACCATACATTCGATCACGCAGCAGCTGGCTAGGTCTAGAGCCATCAGCATATACTATAGGGCAAAGAATTAAAGTTCTTTGCTCTTTGATTTATAACTTGCACTAAGGATCCTTCAAATGGTGAATTAAAGAGCCCTTATAAAGTGACCAGTGGTGTCCCAGTGGTCTCCCCTCTATCGACCCCATCCTAACCCCCCTACCAAGGCCAATGGCATCCTAAACTTAATTATCTTCAACCCCTGTTTGCATGTGCCCCCACTGACGAATACGGACATTGTTAGCCCCTTAATGATGGCATAATGTCTTAATGCCTCATGTTCATTTGATGCATCAAGTCAGCGCTGGTACCTCTCTGCGTGACTCTGGTGTATCATGCCGACCCGTTATGAGTTATTTACACCCAAGTTGGCCCCACCTCGACCACTATTTCCGAGCGTCATCACTGGCATCTAAGCTTCTTAGTGCTGTAACATTGTAAATGTAGGTCCCATTTTGTACCGCGGAAGGTAGAACATACGGGGGGGAGTGATGCAGTTATGGTCCCTCAGATACCAGCGATGTTGCTCGAAATTAACGCGTCCAATGAGGAGCTGATGCCAGCTTGATGATCCCCGTGGACTAACTCATAGTGCTGGTATCAAACACTGTGTTGTCCCTATTATCTAATGGTTAATAATAAGCATCCCACTCAGACATGGATATGACATACACTCAGAAGGACCTTTATATATATATGTAACCATTAGCATGTCTTCTGACGCAGTACACTGAAAATCCATAGGTTGAAAGGGTTAGTCAGTACAGACTAACCCAGGTTCGTCATATGAGTGTTAGTCACAATGGCAAAGTTATATTCAAAAATGGCCAAGGGGTCAGTCAGTAGTGGCTAACTTAGGTCCATCATTGGTGTATTATATTTGTATACCACTAGTTGGGGCCACCTGTGATGACCACTCAGTGGCTCCCCCTGGAACTGAAAAGACTAAGGTGTGTTGGTCAGTAGTGACCAACCTGACAATAATAACTAATCTAGGTTGGTCATATAGGGAGCCAAAAAATGACTAACTAGGTTAGGCACTAGTGACTGAGAGGTTGGGCGTATAGGGAGCCTAGGAATATCAGTGTACAGAGCATCAATATGGGCTGTTATAAAATACTTTTAACGCTGGTGTTGAAACTGAGACGCTTTGTTGTCGGTCTATTACTAAACCTGACAGGTGCACGGCCATGGGAAGCCGTCACCCTAGCCGCTCCCACCTGTCCCGGATCGATAGGGTTCCACTCTCAGCAGCGACCAGTGGCCGTCTCAAGTTCTAACGAGCAGTTCAGAGAACAGCTCACAGAGAAGTTTACAGGGCAGCACACAGGGCAGCACATAGAGCAGCACACAGAGCAGCACACAGAGCAGCACACAGAGCAGCTCACAGAGAAGTTTACAGAGAGTAGCCCACGGAGGAGAACACAGAGCAGTATACAGAGCAGCTCACAGAACAGTCTACAGGACAGCCCATAGAGCAGCTCACAGAGCAGCTCTCAGAGAAGCTCACAGGGCAGCACCCATAGCAGTTCACAGGGCAGCTCACAGAGCAACTCACAGCGTAACTCACAACAGCTCACAGACTAATATTCATATTTCAGGTGCCTGAATTATAAACCACTGTCACCTACAACTTATTCATTTTCCTTGTTATACATCTATAAAACAAATCTATATGAGAATACTGTACATGTATGCACATAATTATATGGCAGAATTTACAATTCCACTTATGATGGGGCAGCTTAACCCTTTCAGGATGACATAATATGTGCCATCGCCATGCCTGAATGCAACCATGGTGAGTCTAGTCGTCAGGGCTATATTCAGGCACCATGTAGACAAAGGGGATATCACAGTAAAGCTCTATGCGGCCCTTAATTAAGGACTCTGTCCTGGCCGGAACACGGCTGGATCAATGACCCCCCTGGAGGCGGATCCACTGTTGTTGTGGTGGATTAGTTTTACAGAACTTGCCTGATACGGGCCTGGACACTGCTAGTGATACTACAGACACAGAATGTGACCCCATGTACACCGATACATACACTGGGGTCTGCAGTCGGACACCTTTATTTACAGCCAAGTAACATTCAAGATACCCATTAGTATTAGTAGTCAAACGATGTAAAAAGGCATTCTAGATTTATGACGATTTTGAAATGGTTTTTAAAATGATAATTATGTCCATTGGTACAGTTTGTACAAATGTATTCATAGGCCCACACCTTCTTGACAGAGGTTATCACAGGCACCCCCCCCCTTCTTCACTATTAGAGTACACTGTAATACATGTTCCCGTGTTTATATTCATTAGACCTTTAGATAGTATGCGGACAGGCCTCTCGTAATATGGATGTCCTTTATCGAGGTGATCCATAAATCCGCACTGCTATATGGGCGGCGTCCAGGGGGTAGGGATCCAACTTTTGAGGGGGCGGGTCAGGGTGTGCATGGTGTATTTCTGCAATAAATGTAGTACAAAAACACTAACTCCTTGTAGGTGATCTCTGGATGCCGGCGGCGTGGGCGGGGCGCCTGGAGGGGGAGGGGGGGGGTCTTGGGCTTCCCACCATGGAGGAGGCGGGCTGCCTCCCTGGGGCCTCCCGGCCTGATGCTGCCAGCCCCCGGACCCCCTGTACAACAGTGATCTGCAGTAACTAACGTGATCTGCATTAGTGCAGATAACGGCAAACCATCCAGCCTTGATCTGCATCAAAATGATGTGATCTGCATCAATTTATGTGTTTGCAAATGGCTATTATCTGCATCAAGAGGACTCCACCTCTCCCTGATGCTATATGCTTCAAAATCTGGATGCATCTGAGGTGTTTTTCATGATTACGATTGTAATGCCTGTACTATATACAAACGTAGAATTGCCAAATGAAGTTAAATTGTTACCAAAAAGTAAAATGGTTGTAGCAGATCATATCATTTTGATGCAGATCACGTTATTTTGATACAGATCATGGTTGGATGGTTTGCCGTTATCTGCATTTCTGCAGATGACGTTAGTTCCTGCAGATCACGGTTGTACACCCCCCCCCCCCGCCCACAGCCTGCTGCTGTCTGAGAACAGGGTTGTACACTACCCTCCATGGTCTGAGGAGCTGGAGGAGAAGAGAACATGGCAATTCTGACAGCAGACAGCGACTGGTCATACTACAAAGAATGCCGTCGGCACCTGGGGAGTAGTCATTTTTTATCAACAGGGGGTGGGTTTGAGGAGGGGGGAGGGGTAAAACATTTGACTCCTCTTGAGGGGGGGGGTATAGTCACCTCTGAAAAAATCTCACAAAGCACCGACATGATAATGTCAGTGTGAATCTCGTATTGCCCACGTCTGCATGGATAGTTGTCCAAGATATTCTGCCTTCCCCTTTCTACTACACCCCCTCCCTCCAAGGGTCCTATTGTTCAGAAAACCAAGGGAAATTGCTGAATATAAGAATTATTCTAAAGATGATATATTCATATGAAGAGAATTTCTGCCTCTAGTCCTCCATCGTATTGACGTTCACAGACACATAAGAGCAATCCACACGGCTAGCTACCTCCTCTACTACAATATATAAGACAAGTTTCAGCATCTCATGAGAATACATATGTAGGTCTCAGTGTCCTTCCCTTTACCTTCAAGCAAAGTACATGCGCCAATATAGGCATGGCAGTATCATTGAAGGTCGAAACTAACCCTGTAAGGTATGTCCCCTATGGGTAGATGTTCCTGACCAGTGGCTTACCCCCAATTACACGCTTTAATTGGGAATATCTCAGAGATGACGAGGCATATTCACCTTCGATCCTATCTCAATCTGCCTCAAGGTTAACTGAAACGTCGGCGGTTAGAGCACGAGGGGTGAGGGCAGATTGGGGCTGGGGGGCGTTTGACAAATAGGCAGTCTGATTGGCCAGGGACCTTGGTGACCATGGTAACAAACCTTGCACTGCCCACACAATCTACCCTCCCCCCTCTCCCTGTATGTACACAACCTCCTTCACCGCCGTAACAAGATACTTCAACACCCGTTTCCATGGCAACCAAAATTCTATCTGTGCCGCGGCCCCCCTCGGGTAGAGGGGGTGCATGTGAGGGGGCGGATGAGGGAAAGGCAGGGGCGGAGGATTTCGTTTTCGATAGTAGCGAGATCTCGCTATGAGACGAGATCAGAGTGAAAAGTCGCTGTGCATGATGGGAGGGCAATGGTGGTCATGATAAGAGGCACACAAGGATTCTGCTGAAGATGTTCAACTCACAGACTGAATTCATGTCCCTAATCTAGGATCTCTATGGTGTGGGAGTCTGAGTATATATGAAGGGCTATAAAGAAGCATTATTTGAGGTTTCAGATCTAGATAAAAACGAGCCTGTGGTAATACTGGAAGCGATCCTAGTCAGGGAATGAAATATGCAAGTCAGATAAGAGTAATGGAAATGTAAGTCTGTGGCAAGATCCAAAAGTGTTATTTAAACCTTTTTTTGAAGGAAAAATGCGTCCTATATATTCGAATCTCAATCTATGGGTATATGCCTAGTCACCTATCGGAATCACTGGAAAGGGGAGCAGTATTCTCGCACAATGAATGACGTTTATAACTGATATGGCGGCTCCATAGCAGACTAGTGGCTCCCCCGTGTAGGAAATATTCAAACAACCAGTCATATATACAGGAGACAGATAGGAGCGGCTGTGTAAGCTAGTTCCACAGCTGTCCTGCAGAGGGCGGGGCGGCGCCCGTCAGCGTCCCTCCAGCGTCCGTCCCAGACCGAGGCTTGGTGCTGGCAGAGCGCCAAGACGTGGAGGATCGATGCCTGAGTGTGCGGGAACGAGGCTGCCTCACTGTGGCGGCGGAGGAATCAGTCAGGGAGACAATCAATGTTACAACCTCGCCTTCTCACCACCGTCTCCGCCTTAGTCACCACACCGCCGCCTTCTGTGTTTACTCCAAGTGCACTGCCAGTGCCATATAGCCTATATTCTGTTAATATTCCAGTTACTTACTGCTCAATTGTTACAGCCGCGATTTCTACATATCACGTTGTTAGGGTACTATGGAGACGTATCTTGTATATTATAGCATAGCTTACCAGAATTCAACCAGATCAACAATTAAGAAGTAAATAACCATATACTTACGAACATATTCCTGGCATCATTACTACCCCCAACTACATGTAGAAGCCGGCATTTTAATATTATCATCTAGCACTCCGACCGTTATCTATATTCTTTACTACACGGTAACACCTATCGTAATTTCCTTCGCTCACAACCTCCATTCCATGCCTGCCTGTTGTTACAAAACCCCTGTCACCAGCCCCATACCTCCAACAGAGAGACCCCAGCAGGCACCCAGTTCTACCCTGAGATAAAGTGGCATCCCTCGTCAATCCACATCCGCTACTTTCTCCCATCATTCAAACCATTCAGATGCGTCCCCTTTAAAAAGTCTTAATAACAATCCTTGTAGCCGGCTTTTTAAGCTAACCACCGACTAAATTGGGTTCCAAATCGAATTTATCGGAATTACTCAGAAAGCAATCGGACCGAGAAGACGGCGCCTTTAGTCGCTGAATGTGAAACTGGAGACGCTGGTATCTAATTTCAGAATCAATTGGTGACTGATTGACCTTGTCCACTTGTGTAGAGGTCACGGGGCCTGCTGCTGGCTCTATGACTGCCGGGATCAATGGCCTCAAGGAGACAGGGGGGTATTTACAGGGGAGGCCGTCAGGGGGCATTGTTCACCGGGTCCACACCTTAGTCACTGACCATCTACCTACTAGGGTAGATTGATCTTGAGTCGGACACACACCTTGAGACGGACACCTGCATTTGTGGCAACCCTGGTTACTGACAGTCTATCTACTAGGGTACATTCACCTTGAGTCGGACACATACCTTGACACGGACACTTGAACATCTGCTTTGATATTCAAACATTGTAATCTATTTATTTGGGAAAATGTTAAAGTTTGACAAAACGATTTTCTCCAAAAACCACCAGTACAATTCTTATCATACAGAAGTGATTAGAAATATCTATGTCCGTCTCAGGGTTTGTGTTCAGCTCATGGCGAATCTACCCTATGGAGCGGACATCGTTGGAATATCTCTGTAATATCTCAGCAATGTGCCATATCTATTGGGCTGTTCAAATGTAGGAATTGAATTTACATACATAGTAAATAAGACAGAGCACAGGCTGGCACGCAGCACTGGCGAATCTATAACCTACATGGCTTGGATATAATCTATATTATTTTTCCCACATGACAGTTCCAAGAATAGAAAGCTTATTTGTGATTTGCCAGATAGGAAAGTAATTGAATTGGAAGAGCATGCAGCAGGTTCAAATTAGGTTTCTTCTATTCCATTTTAAAAGTTTTTCTCATTACTCTGAATAACAAAAATAACTATTCCCGTCCTCAATAACATCAAACATCCTAGAGTGGGGCCACTTTAGTACCACTTTAGTAAGGCCAAATAAAAAAAAGGTGTGTTTCAGGTTACCCGACCCTACCTAGCAAAACAGGGCCGACCCTAGAAATTTTTAACCAATTTTGAAAAAATATTCATTTTTTAAGTGATTTTAGGGCTATTTCAATGTCAATTTGGTAGTCTACGAGTCAATGTCGTAGTCAGTGAGAACCTTTATCCAATATTGAAAAAATATTAATGCTTTAAGTAATTTTGGGCCTATTTCAGGATTAATTTGATAGTCTATGAGTCCGACACCATTGTCGGCGAGTCGGCGCTGAAGTTTGCGAGTCAATTTTGGGGTACTTTTCAGTCCAGAGTTAAAAATAAATAAATAAAAAATAAATAAAAATCCGACCTACCCTACCTAGATTTTCAGACTATGTAACCTGAAACACACCTTTTTTTGGCCTAAGAGCTCAAACCGTTTATGGCCCACATTTATAGTGCTTTAATCATGCACTTTGTCGCGATGATGCATGATTGCTGCACCGTTGGCGAGTAACTCACTAGTGCTGCATTAAATAGTGTGCCGACCATTCGGACTTGATGCTTTATCATGTACCTATGTGTTGATATTATTATAGTGGTATACAAACATTGAGAAATAAGCAAACAAAGTACAAGCCTACTACTATTTTGATTGAAACACAGATATTTTGTATTCAAATTTGATGAATGTATACCGCGTCTCGAACGTGTTATTTGTCAAATAAACGAGTTCGTTTAGAGCTCATTGAACCAAGAAAATACACCCTCGTTATGACGCACAAATGCAGTCCTAGCGATTTAGACCCGCCAGGGCTGCATTTATGCATCATGACGACAACGGTCAGTAAAGGACTATGCTGCCCTTAAAGGGTTAAGACGCAGGATTTCTGTGATGACGCTAATTGTACCCTTACCGTCTGGCCGCCACAGATTATTGGGATCCGGGATGTCAAAATAGTTGTCTACGTGATCGGAAACCCAAAATAGGGCCATGAAAAGAACTCTAAATGAGTGTCCGTGTGGATGCCATTCACGTGATAGCTCTTCTTTATAAAGGCACTTCTCACAGCAATGTCCCTGCTGATAACAAAAAAGTTTGCTAGTAAATGGACGACTCTATGGATGCGCAGAACAGATCCTGAAAAGAGGACCACTTCTCAAAAGGGTCAGTTTACTCGTCATCCGTAGACCTACCCCAGAAATCCCAGTCACCGATCGGCAGGGCGACAGACTTTCCCATTTCTCATTTATTTTGCTGTTAAAACTTAGAGGTGTTTAACAAAGTGTGTCACGCAAATTTTGGTCATTTTCAAGACCCCATGCCTCTATTATTGGGGACCAAGACCCCATACCTCTATTATTGGGGACCAAGACCCCATACCTCTATTATTGGGGACCAATACCCCATACCTTTATTATTGGGGACCAAGACCCCATACCTCTATTATTGGGGACCAAGACCTCATATCTCTATTATTGGGAGCCAAGACCCCACCTCCGCTCCCTCATGTGTGACACTGCATGGGTCACCCCTTACACACGCTAGACCTTCAAACTATCGCAAGCAGCATTTTAGATTTACCTAGATCTTCTTCATATAAAAGGAAATATTCCTGGCAACATTTTTCGGGGAGGGTGTCATTGTTTTACCACAACAGCTACTGCAGTGCGCATGCTCCAGAACACACCACGCCTTCCACCTCCCGGCCTGCACCGCGACAGGAAGCCGTTTATTGTGGGCGATAATAGAGGAGTATTTCCCATGTCTAATGCCTGGCTTCCTGTGCCGTGTGACAGGGGGTGGAGTGGGGCCCCAGCCACCTCCAGGCCCCCCGTCTCTGTCAACAGCCCCCTGCCCGCCTCATGCCCATTGTTCTCACCAGACGGCGCGCTTGTCGTGTTCACGGCCACTTCCCTCATGGAGAGGGCCCAGACAGAGCCCAGCAAACCCTGACACACCATGGAACAGCGTACCGAGACATCTAACAATGGGTATACCAGATTCACACACAATACCCCTATACATTGCCTATTTCGCGCCCCCCTCCTCCTTTCCCAAATTCCTGGATCCGCCCCTGGCTGCCACAAATCAAAATGTCCCTATGTTGTGTGGTGATGTGCTGGGGTCACACACGATCACACATACTCACACGTTTATGTGTATATATAGCACAAGATAACATACAGCTAGCTTGCATAGTATGCTTGTGTAAAGGAAGTGGTTACCACCCCCTTCTGCGCACCGAACCGACCCAGTAACGTACGGCGCGGTCAGATTGTCAGACGGGGAAATAGCTCAGTTGGTAGAGCAGCAGATTACGTGATCTGAGGGTCGTGGGTTTGAGTCCCGCTTTCTCCAGATGATTTTTTCACGACCGTTACACTAGTATATCTGTATGGTACAGACACCACACATTAGCATGCCCTGGTAACAAGTCACGAGATATTCCCGTGAATATTTGGCGAATCTGTGAGCAAAAATTCCCGTGATATCCCGAGATTTTAAGACGTGATTTTACATGTATAATGCTGTTAAATCACGGGATTTACCCCTAATGCAGTTTGAGATTGTTAGTTCGAATCCCCAGGGTGGTCAATAAATGTCCATGATGTAGAGTAACAAACCGCACTCCCTCACAGGGAATTATGGCACAGTTAGCATCAGTCAGAGTTTATGTACCTCTCCCAATACAAGCCCCGGTAGCTCAGTGACTATGGATATGAAGGTTGCAGGTTCAGTTCCAGTTCAGCACATGTACATATCAAGGACCTTTAGTAAGCCCAACATAGGTCATTGTCCATGTGGCGCAGTGCATTTTATCTACACATTCACTAAATACTTGCAGGCGTTTCAGTAATGACATTAGAACCCACTCAACCCTGTTTACCTGAATTCCGTGATATTCAGAAAAACACTTAAAACATGAATATACCTAGGCCCAACGTGGTGAATGGGAACTGAACCTGCAACCTTCATATCCATAGTCCCGTGTCCTAGTCACTGAGCTACCGGGGCTTGCATTGGGAGAGGTACATAAACTCTGACTGGCGCTAACTGTGCCATAATACATAGAGGTGTCATTGACATTAGGGACCCGACGTAGCCCATTTAACTCCAGGCTCATTGCCACCGTCAGGCAGATACTGATTGAGCCACAATGGGATTCGAACCCACATCCTCCTGAGTGCTGAGACACAGTAGCATAGACTATGGCATAGTGTATAAGGGCCAGTGTAGGTATAGGTCTATAGGTAAACCCCCAGACTGTAAATGTACAGTCAGGGCCCGAGACTGATTTAACCCAGATGTATCCTATTCTTTCAGCACTGCTACCTCTGCGTTTAATGAGCTTTTATGTGGCTGCTAAAGGTCCCCAAAGCATCTAGGATACGTCTGGGTTAAATCAGATGAGTAAATGTAGACATTTAGTATGTTTAAACGGTGCTGCATTTGCATTTAAAGGCCCACGGCTGGAGAACATTGTTGACCTGGCTTTAAGATAAATCATACAAAGATAAAAAGTATTTTTAGGACGAACATTAATCCCATGTGATCTCTCCTTTCCCCCAGGACGTCCTTGGTTAAATTATTGTGTTTCCTATAGAGAACACGCTGCTCTTTTCTTTGTCAATGACACCTCTATGTATTATGGCACAGTTAGCACCAGTCAGAGTTTATGTACCTCTCCCAATACAAGCCCCGGTAGCTCAGTGACTAGGACACGGGACTATGGATATGAAGGTTGCAGGTTCAGTTCTCCACTAAGACATGAATATGTAAAAGTGATAATGGTTGAAAGAAATGTACCAGGATCCCTATATTTTTATAAGAATATTCAATCAAAGCACACAGGATACGTCCAATAGAACAATGTTGGTCTATAAGTAATGGGATTCGAACCCATGCACCCTTCTTTACCAGAATCCCGTGATATAACGGGATTTTATGCTCACAGAATCCCGTTATATCACGGGAATAAAACCTGGGTTATTCACGGGACTGACCCCTGTTCAACCCGTGTTATTCAGGGGGAATTCACGGGAATTTGTTTCCAGGGTGGCAGCTTACCTTACCTATCCCAGTTGCGGGGAACCAGTTTCCTCGATATCAAACCATTTAAGAGGCAAAGCTACAATTGAATATAACACCGACTCCATAGGGAATACTCTATAATATGGCGCCGGTACGCCCCAACCCCTGACCAAGTATAACCCTTTAAGAGTAGCATAGTGCCCTACTATAGTGAGCCCATGATACAGCCTTGGCGAGTCTACTCGCCAATGCCGCATCCACACATCATGCTGACCATTTGGGAGTGCATTAACCCTATTAATGCATCACTGGCGATTGCGAGTCACTCGCCAGGAGAACATTTACTCACCATGTCGATTAAAGAGCTAACGCCTCCCCTGTCCACACCTTGGTGTAATGGCGGATAAATAGGCAGAAAGCCGGCCCTGCCCAGCCCCAATTTCCACCCCGTATTAGCCGCTTCTCCTCTCCACAACGTGTCAACATTTACCCAGGTCGGTTTTGTAAACGAACACACGGACCTCAGAGACGTATCGTTGTTTAATTATCATTATGGGCTTCCTCTAGGATGCTTGCTCTGTAGCACTGGGGATAAAGAGAAATGAACGTTTCCACATGTACTAACATTGGGAAATTATCTGGGTCAGCCCTTGAGTTTTCTCTCCCTAGGAAGGCAACCGTTGACACAGTGTTGTTATTTGTTACTGAAGGTTTCATTGTCATCGCCAAGATTGGCAATATGTAGAGTCTATGAATATCAATTATTTTTCTATAAGAAACCGTAGGTTGATCATTTGGTATGAATCCTAAGAGAAATACAACCCAATCTAAGGTGTGTGAGGAATATATGTATGTGTGAACTATATTCATGTTGATCGTCGCCTGACCCAAAAGTCCAACTTTGTATACTACTTCATAAAAGTACCTGTTTGAAATGACCATTTCAGTATACTACTTACACCACGTGAACCGTAACTAGCAGTGTGGCGGTCTGCCGTATACGAAATGGGCCTCACTCTTCAGCTTTAACTGAATAAAATTTAGATCCAGTCATCGTCATAGCTATCCCTAAATATCCATGATATATTAAAGGCACCACATACGGAGGGTGTCGAAGGCAGTACATTCGTGTCAATACACTCGCCATCTGAGGTTTGGTTCATATGTAAGACAGAATCAGACACTCTCATAGTGACTTACAATGCACAAATCCGAAAGCTAATATCTCCATTATAAATAAATAACCAGCCACAGCCTGCTCAGGGCACTATTTGATTAGAATATAATTGAGACCTGGCATGTTTGTGGTATCTAATTTTATCCAGACTGCCCACATCGGCCAAGTTACCCAACTTCACAGCACACTGAAAATCCATAGGTTGAAAGGGTTAGTCAGTACAGACTAACCTAGGTTGGTCTTATGAGTGTTAGTCACAATGGCAAAGTTATATTCAAAAATGACCAAGGGGTCAGTCAGTAGTGGCTAACCTAGGTCCATCATTGGTGTGTTGTATTTGTATACCACTAGTTGGGGCCACCTGTGATGACCACTCAGTGGCTCCCGCTGGAACTCAAAAGGCTAAGGTCGGTTGGTCAGTAGTGACCAACCTGACAATAATAACTAATCTAGGTCAGTCGTAAAGGGAGCCAAAAAATGACTAACTAGGTTAGGCACTAGTGACTGAGAGGTTGGGCGTATAGGGAGCCTAGGAATATAAGTGCAGGTGGTAGACATCAAGTTACCTACACTGTAGGTAATATTAGTAGACCTCGGCTGCTGGAGTGCATTGACCTTGATCCCTGAAGGTATCAGTTTCGTTGAATTCTTAACTGAAAACTAGAGACACCCACCCTCGATGCATTGTCTAGTTCAATGATTTTAATAGTTGACATAATCTGACTTACCTAGAAATGTCAAAACGATGAAATGCGTTTTAGCACGTTTGATGTCCCCATGATTGGTAGAGTTCTGCAAGCATAAAAAAGACATAGCATTTAGTTACTATCTTAATCTCTAACACAATTTCTAACATGAAATTGCTCATTATGTCTTTCATGTATCGGAAAACTGTACACATTCTACATCCCAGTGAGAGCTACGCACAGTAATGATAATTAACAGCTTACAGGTCGAATCTAACATAGATTTCACCGGCAAATGACGACGAGATGTCCTACTATTCAATGACATCTTTCTGCTGGATAAAACATAATATACCATTAAACTATCCTTTCTCAGTTTCACAGTTGCAAATAATGCAAGTCTGTACAAAAGGACCATCTAGGGTGGATAAGGACTGCTGAATACACACCATTATAGTAGTATTACATGTATATTAGGTTGCATTATGTACTAACTCCCTGTAAATCCATGTATCTGTGTTTAGTTCACGTTTTCATGTCGCACTTAGTCCTTTTGTTTGAGATAATACATCAGTCCCTTTCTTAGCTCTTACTTCACACACACATGAGCGATAACACGGGACCGCCATGTCGGCCTAAGACGGAGCACCACCCGGTGTATGTCAACATGGTCCTGCCTCCCTCTCCACAACAATACGATGACTCAGCAAAACCCTCAGAGCACAGTATTACATTAATCCCCGGCCGCCCACCGAGCGGGGCCCCTTGGCACGTTGATAATAGATCCCTGTTATCATTGGTCCATATACTCCCAGGGCGGCGTGACCTGGCACGTCCACCGGTCGCACGCCCACTACACGGCTATAGTGGTACCCTCCACCCCACAGGCTTAAACTAATGAGCATTATCAACTATCATTACTATTATTCTTGTACCTCTCTCATCTCATCTCATCATTTCCGCTGATACAATTTGTGAAAATGTCGTATTCTTTTTTTCTTTAATTTCTAGATATATGAGAAATGTCAAACATGTGGATGACATAGTCTAATATCACATAACAAGACCGTCAAACATTGTTGTATAGGTAGGAGGTGCTGGCGGCAGAAGGGCAAGGCGCCTAAGCTAGTTTTTGTCTGTAAAAAGGCAATTAGAAGCAATAAATCTAGGTAAAAAAAATGCTTTTGCCAGGAGTAGATGACTGTATATTACTATATAGCACAGGTATGACAGAGCTAGACGCTCATCATCTTTCAACATTAGATGACCCAACTGTACCATGTATTTGGACATAGACAGTAGCGCTGTCTGGTTAGCAATATACAAACGGCTTAGTCCACCATCATCTTTATACCTCAGATGGAGCCACATGTCTATGTCCAA
This sequence comes from Harmothoe impar, assembly GCA_947462335.1. NCBI lineage: Eukaryota > Metazoa > Annelida > Polychaeta > Phyllodocida > Polynoidae > Harmothoe > Harmothoe impar. Next base: position 74,225,136 of record OX381709.1, on the reverse strand, counting down.
ATACATGGTACAGTAAGGCCATCTAATGTCGAGAGATGATGGACATCTAACTCTGTCATACCTTGCGCTATATAAGTCATATACAGTAAGTATTGGCACGCTGTACAGTTTAAGCCTGTGCTCCACCCCCTCCCACCCCTACATACCCACACCACTGTACCCAGCCACAGGGACACAATGATAGCCTTATTCTACTCACCCCCTTCCCAGCCAATTCCCACCCAGATACCACTACATGCATATATATACTGATACCGTTATATCCACCCGCCACATCCCCCAGCCAATTCCCACCCAAAGCACATTACAACACTATACCCATACCCTTACATTCACCCAGGCTCTCCCTCAGCCAACGCCGACCCACATCTGCTAACCCACACTACGGAGAGTTATATCCATCCCACTTCTCGGTCCCACCCGCCCAACACAGGATATTATTTCATGGTAATTATGGCAACCAAGGAAAGTTGTATTTCACCCCCCCCCCCCTCCCCTTGAAATAACCCTCACCCTTATTTAACGGCCTGTCATATCATCATAGTGCTAGTCAATTACCTGAATTTTTAACAAGTATTATCAGTAGTGACATGCAATAAACAAAAAGGAGCACTTATATAGTTGGGCTTCGCCTCGTTAAAGATGGTATATCAGCTAATAGACTTCCCAAACCTTTTCTTCAAAATGGATATAATTTTAATGTCAAGGGTTTAGTTATTGTTTTAGCTGATATGCAGTGCTCAATGTTGAATATTTTTGTCTATAAATGCATGACTTGAGATAGAAAACAATGTGAGCATGCCGGGAACTAAGCTAATAAGGAAAGCACTGAGCCATGCAGTATAAACACATAGGGAGTTTTAGTGTCGACCTACAGTAAAAAATATTGCACTGCATGTGCTCATCTTATAGACTTAAAAGTTAGGGAAGACATATATATATGGGATAGGATATACAATAGGAATATGATAAGACTAAAAAATCTCCAAACATTTAGCTGACACACCATCTTTAAATAACTACACTCAGGAACCTCTGTTTATATATCCACCAACGCCATCTCACTCCCACCTACCCAACACAGGATTAGGTACCCGCCCTCTCCCCAGCCATCTTCCCCCACCTTGTAAGGGAATGGGGACATTGAGGGGGTAGGGAGATAAGTGGGAAGGAGTAAGGCCAACGACAGGCCATCGCTATAAGCACAGCAGCACTCCATGTCCATAACATCCCCCCTTCTCCTCCAGTGCTAGCTTGGGTAATCACATGTGCCTCTTGTCTATTCTCAACAAGGATCATTATATTATATAACGGACATGGATCATGTGCATGATACACTTGTAATTTGCACAAGCGGGAAATACACAACTCAGGAAATACATATCACTACGGAACATGTCACTATAGGAACAGTCACTATTCTTGAGAATCTCCCGTGTCTATCTTGTGCATACAGCTTGTGCTTTTCCCCAGGAAATACACAAGATACTAACTTGTATCATTCTTGAGTTCTGTTTGGAGGGAACTCTCAACATGGGTAACTAGCAATATCTGGTACACTCTATTTGGTAAAGATGTTGGTGCATCGATAATATTCTATCCAGGAATGTCTTTCCCTTCTTGAGCGGACATGTATATAATTTATGCCTACACAATCAAGGTGACATTATGTTCATGATTGTGTTTAGTTCAGTAACAACTTCCTTTTCCGTTTGTGATAGTGTTTATCAAGTGTCCGTACATCTATATCTATTAAAGCTGCTATACTACTTGGCACACTCAAACCTATATTATCTTCATTTGTATCTCAGATGATTGTATAACCCTTTCCCTATTATAATCTGTCATTTATTTTGACAAGAGATTCTTAATATGTGCAAAACAAGACTCTAATTCCAGCTATTATTATATTCTGGTGGGCTTTGATAAGTTAGTGTTAAAAAATGACATCAGGTGGCAGCAATGAGTGGACTGCTACCTGCAAGTCTTACATTGCTGATCTTACCAACAGAGTCTACTATTCCCTAGTGTAACACTGTAGATGGCGCCAACTTGTTGATATAATTAAGTGCTGAATAGAATGCTGGAAGCATTCTATTTTTTCTGATCTTTATCTTTGAACTTAGCACAGTTAAAAGCCACAAATTTGATTGGGATCTTACCAGTACACTGCACTAAGGAGACCCTTTATAAATATGCAGAAAGTGAACGTTCTATATATCTGAGGTAGTATGGCAGCTTTAAGACATCTGGTGAAGAAGGGGAGTAAGAGTTCCGTGTGTTGCTAAGTGGACACTACACCCACACTACACCACAGACCTTTGTAAAGAACAACATGTTATAGTCTCCTCTCAGTCCTACTTCAATTGTTGAGTGCAACTGAAAAAAGAGCTGATTTATCTGTTGTAAAGTCAATTATATCTGACGCTTGAAATAGCAATTATATCTATAGTTGTTGTTTTTTCCCACGGGTTCGGAAAATAGCAGCTTGTTTTCTATAATGGGAGACGCCATGGCTGTGCAGCGCTGCCCCTCGGGTTCAGTCAAGTAGGGGAGTCGTCATTTCTCATAAACAGGGGGAGGGGGTGGTTGGCGGATTCTTTTTTGGTGAGGGCGGGGGGGGGGGGGGGCAAAGAAATCCATATGCCTTGAAGGGGGGGGGGGGGCAACAACATGTGGACCCCTTTTTAGCGACAAAATAAAACCCACGCATTAATATAGCTCAATTTGAACCCTAGCAGGGAGGATCAAAAAGCTTTCACGTCGCTTGCGTTAAAATATACCACCCCTCCCCCTTTTAAAAATGGCCACTCCCTAAAACTGTAACAACAGGAGCATTCACAGCAGGGTTCGATTTTATTATGGCCGACCTGTTTTAACATACAACAGTGTTATTTGCAAAAAAGGCGTGACATTAATGTTGGTCCTACCTTTAAAATGGTCACATTTCTTTGGTCCCCCTTCCTTCCAAAGCATTTTGCTCCCCCCCCCCCCACCCACAAATACACCAGCCCCCCTGTTGTCATAAATGACCACTCCCTAAGCACGGCAGGCAGGTCGGATAGGGAGGCACCTCCTCAAATGTCATCCGTCCCAAAAAAGCTCCGACACCTTTCAGGAGATCAAATGGATCAACAAAGCCAGTGCCTGGTGAAAGGAAAAAGTGACAAGAAGAAGTAAAATAACTGGCTGCTAACTTCATGCAGCTGTCAACGTGTAAAATGATCGCCTGATGCAGGATTGGGGCTTGGCACCAGTCGACACCCTTAGTAATTTTGACGTAGCTCAGTTTTGAGTTTGGTAATTTGTTAATGACATAAATTTAAAATATTCAGATAGAGCCAATCATCAGATATACTGGTAACAAATTTATAAATAAGTAGAGATTTTTCGCAGCTCAACTGCACTGTAAACACACTGATGTAAGTTAAGGGTAGTAAACAAGAATTGCGGTTGTTGCCGCGTAAAAAATGCCTCAGGCATTTTAATAAGCGGCAACAACCACAATTCTTGCATTCGAAGAAACATAATGTCTACATGGTTGGTATGTTTGAAGGGAACCCATTCAAGACACCAAAAAAGCAGGGCCGGGAAGGGGTTATCAGGGGGAAGGATGATATTACTTCAAATATGGCATTTCCTATGAATTCCTTGGGTCCATTTTAGGGGGTAAGGAAATGTGTGTTGCTAGGCAGATAAACAATTACAATAAATGTTGCTAGGCAACCAGCTGGATTAGCAACAAACTAATAGAACCATTGAATTCCTTCGGTCCATATCAGGGGGGTAGGTTTGATTATAATCAACCTTAGGACCATGGAAATGTGCGTTGCTAGGCAGATAAACAATTAGAATAGCCTTTGCTAGGCAACCAGCTGTATTAGCGACAAACCAAAAGAACCATTGAATTCCTTGGGTCCATATTAGGGGGGTAGGTATGATTATAATCAACCTTAGGACCATGGAAATGTGTGTTGCTAGGCAGATAAACAATTAGAATAGCCGTTGCTAGGCAACCAGCTGTATTAGCAACAAACCGATAGAAGCATTGAATTCCTTGGGTCCATATTAGGAGGGTAGGCATGATTATAATCAACCTCAGGAATTATCAAAGGTTGATTTATATTAATTATTGTTTTCACATAGCATAAATTTGTGTTGTGACACCTTAATCCAAGATGGCGGCACAATCCAAGATGGCGGCGCCCGTTCTGACTTCTGGCAAAGTGCAAACATCATATACCTTGTTTTGGTGGTGCCTGGCGGCACCACCAGGTGGCTACACCACCACTTCGGCATAAAAAAGTGGATTAAAAGTACCAGTAATACCAATGCAGAGGACGTCATAATAGCGACTCACTTTTAGCAACAGAGGTGTGTCTACACAGTAGGATTGGGGCTGGACACCAGTCGCCACCCGGGCCGGGGCGTGGCAAGCAGTTTCAAAGTAGGGGGGACTGAAGGGTATTTTGACCCTTTTTGACCCCTTTTTACTTGACCTTTTTGGTTTGACCTTTTTTGGGGCTGGTCAAAAGTGGGGGGGGGGGGGGGACATGTCCCCCCCGTCCCCCCCGGTTGCCACGCCCCTGTGCCACCCTCACTAACTTGGACGTGTGTTTACACTGAGAGAAATGTGAGCGTCAGCCCCTGTCCACACCTTGATTGTGACTCCTTATAAATGGCCAAGCATCACAGTATATTATAACGCCAAAAACGTTATTTTGACCTAAAATAACGTATTCTTCTTAGCTGGGTACCTTATTTTTAGCTAGAATATCAACCAAAACAGATGTACCCTTACAGAGAAAAATATTAGTCATGTGTCGCCAAAACGAAAGGTGTTCATTTTTGACAAAGACTCTCACATTTTCCTTTGTGCTTGCTGATAAGCCAGTTGCACTTATTGCTGTAACTGTGGTAGTTCTGTTTTTTAAATAAATGCTGGCATTATGTGGAAGTAATCTAATAACGGTCCCTGTTGTCTGTTTGTATGGTTTCAGCACCAGAGTGCTCTCATCTCTCTCATCAGCATTAACCCTTTAAGGGCCGCATAGCGCTCTAATGCAATATGCAGTTTGTCGTCAGCATGCAAGAATGACGCCCTGGCGAGTAACTTACCAGGGCTTCATTCATGCATCATGAGGACAAAAGAAATAGTTAATTAAAGCACTATAGTACTGGTCTTAACCCTCTACGGGTCACAGAATGTATTATGTCATTTGTCGTCATGATGCATGAATACAGCCCTGGCGAGTAACTCGAGTAGGGCTGCGTTCGTGCATCATGCTGACCCAATGGGGTCAAGACACCTCCGGAGGATAAGCATAATGCACCAATGCAGCACTGGCGAGTTACTCGCTGGGCCTGTATTGGTGCATCAAGACATAAAAACGTAATCCTTTAGCGAAATGCTGTTCTTTCCACTTAATGATGGCATTTTGGAGTGTATCTATTTGTAGGATACATATATGCAGCACTGGCGAGTAACTCGTATCTATGCATCACACCGCCGATAGGACATAAAGCATCACTGCTTTTAGAGTGTTATCAACACTCTACCCACTATATAGACCAATGCAACAAGAGTGGGTGACTTTTGTGAAAAGTGGTTGATAAGGGGTTCGAACAGTTTTGATGAGTGAGCTACTAATACATAAATCATATAACCTTAAAATCACGATCGAGATACACTATGAAAGATAATTGTCCTGTGAAATGTTTACAAACATAGCCATTAAAAACAATGTTATGAGGATCCTGCTAAAACTAACGTAAACACAACTTTATTATGAGAAAGTCACCCTTTCTTACTGCATTGGTCTATAGAAGTCCCGCCACCAGCGCCGACACTCCCTCGGTGGGAGTTCTCTGGGTAGTAGCCTAATGGGTTCGTCTACTAAAAAATGAAAGTCAAATGCTCAAAAAGTCGGCTGCGGTCTGGCAGGTTTGGGAGCCTCCCGGCGGAGACAGACAGCCAGAGCCACTCTCCTCCCAGAGATTAACACTTTGTTGGGTTGGACATGTATATCTCTGCTCCAGCCTGCATGTCCACATACAGAATGTAAAGGTTTTGTTGCTTTTTCTGGTACTATACCACTATGTAGATATTGGTAAGTATAATACAGTTAACTGCATGAGCCTTGGTATTTAGACAAACCTTTCATTGCCTAAAGTCACTCTTTAGTTGGCTTTAAATTCAGCAAATTATGGTATGTAAATGTGGCTGTATTTACTGGAATTAAAGATACTTAAAGTGCGACTTTCAGCTGTCCAATCTTTGCTTCAATGCCAACATCCATGTAGTGGTTAGTAGGAAGGGTAAAGAATGGCTCATCTGATGGTGCCATGATATGGTAAAAGATGCGGACATCTCAAGACGTTCTTGTGCCATGACTCATGATCCCTTTGAGAAATATCCACATAGGCGGCCAGAGAAAATGTTGACAGCTCTTCTCGAGAGGTATACAAGATATCTCTTCATGTAGTATTCTCTAAGATTCTCGTTATTTTCACTACAGAAACTTCGGAAACACACATCATCATCAGACATATCTAGAACATGGAATTTGGACATATTCATTATTCTCTAGAATCCTTGTTTGGAGTGATCAATCCCCCCGAATATATTGTGGGCATGACCAAGTGGACACGGAGCATTGGAATAACATTGATAAGTGGTTGCTAATGTTGATTCAATGTTGATTCAATGGAGGCATCAAGGGCTCCCCCATGTGAGATTGCAAATGGAGCTCACAAAGAAAGTATTGGTCACCGCCCTTTTTTGTCAGCTCTAGCCTTTGACGATGGCCGAGTTGGACAGAGTCATGGCAACAGAGTATGTGCATGAAGTGTAGGGTTGGAGAGTGCAGAGTGCAGTGTGTCCATGCGGTGGGCCCTGGTCCTTGGCCTTATTTTCGGTGCTAATTTAGTCCGGCAGCTTCGTTAAGGCCAATCAATATCCCCTTGTGCCGACTGTCCACTAGGATGCCAGTCCCAGCTGGGAATTATCTCAGACTCAGCTTAGAGCCCAGAAATAAGATGGACATCGTCATCAACTCTCAATAACTAGTGCTTACATGTACCATGGCCTGTGCATGAATGCAGCCATGGCAGGTAAAGTTTGAGTAACTGAATACACCATGGGAACTCCCAAGGAATATATACACCCTATATGGTGCATGAATTCACCACTGTCAAGTAGATTCACGAGGACTGTATTCATGCATCAAAGTGATAAAAGGCATGACACATCTAAACATTTTATAGTTAATATCATCAACGCTTCACTTTCATTTGTCACCACTAACGCAGTGCTTACGAGTAACTCGCTGGTACTGGTGTGATGATGATGCCCGCCCTTCGGGAATTAAAACCTCCTAGGGCAGGTACGATTCATGGATACAGTGCTTCCATCACTATGCTGTCCTTAAAGCGTTAACATAGGAATACCAAGATGGGCAAATGATAAATACCACATTTGTACATGTAAGTAGCTTGGATGAGTTATCTCCGAGACAGCAACGGTTCCCAGCAATGTCAATGATCCATTCTCAGACGTTCAAGCTTAAAGGCGCACTGAGTTGAGGACCTAGCCCTGCCGAGTTTTGTACGCAAACGACGTCGTGGGTTCAGTGTACCTTTAATGTACATTGCTGGAAGTCTGGACCCGATAAAATAAGTCTGAGGAAAAGGTGTGTCTAGGATAAACCATAAAACGCGGACACAAACAATGATAGGACCCGGTATTCCTCGTATGGCAATAACAACATTACTCTCTACATATTTTAGAGCTATATGACTAATACTGCCTGTATTTGCAAAGCCTACTAGTCAATAATATTATTAACTAGCCAACAAAATTTCACCAATCTGCCCACCGTCTACGTTAATCTCCACTTAATAATAACCACATCCGTTATGATACATAAGCCAATTTCAGAAAGGTCGGAAACACCAAAATGCCACCCAGTCCTCACCTGACTCAGCGCCAGGCTTCTTGTACGGGCTCAGCATGGGTTAGCATGCACCTGACATTTCCCCCACTCCCCAGGCCACCCCTCCCCCTTCACCAGGCAAATAAACCTACCCCCCCCCCCCCAAAAATAAAAGGCAGCGGCGGTGGGAGCAGCTCGGGGACAGGTCTGGGAGCAGCTCGGGTAGGAGGGTCTGGGAGCAGCTCGGGTAGGAGGGTCTGGGAGCAGCTCGGGTAGGAGGGTCTGGGAGCAGCTCGGGTAGGAGTGTCTGGGAGCAGCTCGGGTAGGAGGGTCTGGGAGCAGCTCGGGTAGGAGGGTCTGGGAGCAGCTCGGGTAGGAGGGTCTGGGAGCAGCTCGGGTAGGAGGGTCTGGGAGCATCTCGGGTAGGAGGGTCTGGGAGCAGCTCGGGTAGGAGGGTCTGGGAGCAGCTCGGGTAGGAGGGTCTGGGAGCAGCTCAGGGACAGGTCTGGGAGCAGCTCGGGTAGGAGGGTCTGGGAGCAGCTCGGGTAGGAGGGTCTGGGAGCATCTCGGGTAGGAGGGTCTGGGAGCAGCTCGGGTAGGAGGGTCTGGGAGCAGCTCGGGTAGGAGGGTCTGGGAGCAGCTCGGGTAGGAGTGTCTGGGAGCAGCTCGGGTAGGAGGGTCTGGGAGCAGCTCGGGTAGGAGGGTCTGGGAGCATCTCGGGTAGGAGGGTCTGGGAGCAGCTCGGGTAGGAGGGTCTGGGAGCAGCTCGGGTAGGAGGGTCTGGGAGCAGCTCGGGTAGGAGGGTCTGGGAGCAGCTCGGGTAGGAGGGTCTGGGAGCATCTCGGGTAGGAGGGTCTGGGAGCAGCTCGGGGAGTGACCTGCACGAGCAGACCTGATTGACAGGGCGGCTGATGAGCTCAACGTATTATCCTACATGACCATGGCGCCGTGACTGCACTCTGGGGTGGGGACGGCACCTGGGGGGGGAGTGTGTTTGGCGGTGGTGGTTGTGGAGGGGATGGGAGATGGAGGGGGAGATGGGGTGGACATGAAAGTACAAACCATGACATGCAGGGCGATGACGGCGTTCAGGTAGTCAAACCTCGTCCATCAGCAAAATAAGGCATATCATAGATATTTTTGGCAATATTTTGAGATTTCTGTAGACAATTTCTAGCATCAAGGGAGATATCTAACACTCTTGTCCTTTACTTGCAAGTTGTTACTCTGTTTACAACCATTTCACGAATGTAGGCACTGGCGAGCAAATTAATACCCGGGAATTACAAAAAAAGTATATTTCCACTAATTATCTTGCGGTTAAAGTGTATGCATAGCGTGCAGAACCGGGAGGATAGAACAAAAATTCCAGTATGATTTCAGTGCAATTTTGCGGATGGTTAGTATCCCCAGTTAGCACACCCTTCCTTAATCATTAATGTGTTTTTTTCCAGAATACTTCTTGTCCAAGTCTGTAGCGACCTGTAGCTTGATCTACAAGCAGATAACGCTACGGGATTATGTACACCATTCACATCTTGAATACTGACGAAAGAAACCCTGCACTAATCTATCAAATATCATGAAAATCTATCAAATATCATGAAAATCTATCAATTATCATGAAAATAGATACATTTATTTAAAGCGAAAAAAATTGTCCTTTCTTGGCGTACAGAGCTGTAGGTGAGTGGCTCACTCCTATTGTAGTGGGGAATAATCGGCTTACGGACGGGCTACATGAGGCCGTGTATGACGTCCATTCACTCACCTCTGGGTCCTGATTGGTCAGCGACTCGGCTCTATTTACCACATATTGACCAGCTAAAGAGGTCCTTTGAAAGTACATAATTTGATTTCCATCGTGATGATTTCATAGATAACGCAAGGCCTCTTCACGTTCTTGTACCATTGTCTGGTAGATTACTCTCCTGACAGTTTACCAAATGGTAGGGGATCAGTGGGACCTTTTGACCCTATTAGGGTGCATTCACTGAGGAAATTAGTTTCATATGTCTCACTTGTTTTAGTAGCCTGTCATCGGCCAGCAGGGTTCAGCAAGGTCTGAAGGCTGTGTCTCACGACCTTGAGCCAATGTTTTTGTCTCTGATCGGGTGCCGTCTCTGACCGGGTGCCGTCTCTGACTAGGTGCCGTCTCTGACCAGGTGTCAGAAAAAAGGTGTTTTAAAAAGAATTATACTCATGTACATAAGGATTTGTAAAAACGTTATTGCGGTTGTTATATAATTATAATTACAATTAGCCTCCTGCTGTTGGTATTTTGACCTTATCAAGCCAAGCCGGTCAGAGACGGCACCCGGTCAGAGACGGCACCCGGTCAGAGACGGCACCCGGTTAGAGACGGCACCCAGTCAGAGACAAAAACATTGGCCCAAGGTCGTGAGACACAGCCTGAAGCTCTTTGAAATGGAGTCAGGAAGTGCTGGACTAACTTCTAACACGATAATTTGGCGAAATGCCTGACTCCATAAATAGAGTCAGTCTGACGCCCCTTTTTCCATGTTGTCCCCCGCTGTCATTGATAAAAACCATGTACCAGTAGTCTGGATGGGACATGCCAGCCTACCAGAGGACATTAACCTCATCACAGCCAACTGATTAAAGCCACCCAGTGAACATGTAATTAAAATCTCCTCCGGGGAAAAATGCATAACTGAACCGAATATGTGTGTGCCGTCCTCCCCATAGTAAACGGACTCAGATGATGGTTTTCTTTTGACTCAGTGATGAGGGAAAAAGCAGTGGTTTCATCTTATAATGAGGTTATGTTGGTGGAGGGTACACAGGGCTGCGGCCTTCTGTGTGGTAGCTGTGTGACTGCCTGCAGGGTCATTAACCCTTTAAGGACAGATGTCGCTAAAAGATTACATTTGTCGGCATGATGCACCAATGCAGCCCCGGCGAGTAACTCCCCGTTGCTGCAACCCCATTGCTGGTGAATCATCCCGACCCCTTGGGAGTGGCACAACTTCATAGGTTCGCCATGATGCTTGAATGCAGAACTGGCGAGTTACTCGCCAGGGCTGCATTCATGCATCATGACAACCAAGGCCAAGATGCATTAATGCGTTATGCCGTCATTAAAAGGTTAACCCTTTATTGACAGCATGATGCATCAAGGCTTCATGTTGATATGTCGTCATGATGCGTCAATGCAGTGCAAGTGAGTAACTCATCATGATGACACAAGGACATACTGTATTAAAGCACAATGTGAGCTTCAAATGGTTAGAACCAGAGGCTGGGAGATTTAAGGGTGGGCGGCTAGGGTACTATTAGGCTGTGGAATGGGTAGTAAGTCTCTGGGGGAATGATAGGGGGTGGACAGAATTATGGTTGTGTATTAAATGGTGCTAGTGGACCGAGACTCCACGTGGAAGCATTTTCACACAGTGCATCTAATTCATTCTTTTCAATACTGCTCGTTATACACTAATAAAAACAAAATCATATCGGAATAATGTACAGACCTGAAGGAAGCACTTGTAGTAATTCCATTAAAGTGTGCACCACGTTAACACTTTAAGGATGACAAAGTACATTCAATGGGCCAGCATAATGTATCAATGGCGCTAAACTGCTAAACCTGACTTTCAAGCACTATGCTGTCCGCAAAGGATCAATGATGCTGCTTCGCTGTCTGCAAATTATTGTTCTATTTTTGGTCATCACAATATAGTCTACATATATTTAAAAGAATAAGACACGACAATCCTATTTTACCTCCCTATTTTGCACTGTCATTCACTCAAACCTTGTGTCACAGGAACCGGAAACCCTGCACCATGAGGTCAGGCCTCTGTGGAGGTCACCGTAGAGGTCATCCGCGGAATGAGGTCACCGCGCATGCGCTATGGCTGGATGAGCACAAAAGGAGACTCGGAGGTAAATGTCACGGCTGCCTTATTTATGTGGGGACTTTGATGTCTATAAATAGCACGGGGGCTTCCTTAATGGGGTAATAGAAGGAGACTTCCCACACTCATCTAGGGGACTGGTCATTTCTTTATAAACAGGGGTTTGGTAGATTTGATTTGATTTAGAATTTTTTTGGAGGGGAGGTGATAAATCAGGACACATTCAGATAGGGGTGTGGAAGATTTGGACCCCTCTTGTTGGGGGGGGGGGGCACTGTCACCCTATTTAATGAATAAGTCACTACTATAATTGGGGGAATGAACAAATTTAGACCCTCTCGGGGGGGGGGGGGACGGGACTGAAAAAAAGTATGGCGGTTTAATGAAAATCCACCTCCCCTCCCCCCTGATATGACCACTCATTCGCGGCAGATAACCCGGGTAAGTTCAACATGAACAGGTCCTCAAGGGTTTAGTTATCATGGGGCAGGCAGTGCACCAGCATGAATCATGTTGACGAATCGCTGAAAGTCAAAATGTGACAGAGACACTACATATTTAGCTCACGTTCAGATCCGAAGGCCGGGATTGGCGAGGGGTGTTGGCGTTCACAAAATCATTAAACAGGTGGCATTCACCATCTACCACCCCCAGTTCTCATGTTACCCCTTGGATCCCATGGGTCCAACCCATGAGAATCTCACAGTTTGTAACATGATTTGTATAAATATTAAAACTGAGGCATGGTCCTACCCATAGTCATGTCAATCATAATTCATGCATTCGACCTACGGCCTTGTGTGATACTTTCCAAGTCCAACTCTTGAAGTATGACCATAATCATAAGTATGTCAGAGCGTGAGGCTTTGTCTAAATACATGTACCTACCTCCTACAACCACGGTATAATCTATACAGATCACATTCCTGATTCAGTAGCTCAACTATAATGATAGCTGCAGGGTCCTCACATGGCCATATCCTATTACACAGAATAGCTTCATCCACCCCGGTAATTGTCACTGTGTACCTGCAATGCTGGGGGCCCCGGGGACACTGGTCGCCCCACCCCCCCGGGTCCGTCCCATATCTAGCTCTATCCACAATTAAGGCTTACTGGTTCCTGACGAGGCATTCCACGTTTACCAAGGCAAGGGGGACTCTCGTACCCAGGTCCTCCTGAAGGAACTTGATGTGAGTTTTACCATTAGGCTACTTTCTGCTTCCAGTTTTGTTTCCTATCGGCTAGTTCCAAGCTGACCACAGGGACTGCCTAAACCCAGCAAAATGTCAGGTTCAACGTCATAGTGATGTTTACATGTACCAGTATGGTGCGTGGGACAAGTGTAGGAAGGGGGGGGGGGATGGGAAGTTCTAGAATAGCACTGACATTGTTATGGTCAGTTTAAGGCTACACAGAGAATAGAAACAGCGTCAAAAGGGAGTCCAAGCTATCTCCAGAATGACTCCCCTAGAGGGGGAGTCATTCTGGAGGCAACCTGGACTCCCTTTAGACACGGTTTCTTTTCTTTGTGTACCTTATAGCAAACCTATAGTTAGTAAGATACCTTTCCCCAATTAGAGAAGTCCACACATTCCTCCTTACATTTAGTGTCAAGTAGACTATAAAGTTCTAATAGTAATTAATATATATTTTAGAACTAACATAAAGGCTATATCAAAAGCAAAATAAGTTTTACCAAAAATTCTAACTTACCCAGCTTACAGCCATGTGGCCAGACTCTTCCCGCCCTCTACCACTCTCCACCACCACCCCGCTCCTCCTCCCTCCATGCTGGCATGTACATGTATAATCATTAGAAGACACTTGGATCATGACAGTAGCGTCCTAGTAGCGTCCTAGTCGGCCTGAAACCAGGTTGGCATCATCCTGTGACTGTTGGATCAATGCCCCCCCCGGCTCCTCCCGCCCATCATGGTGCAGATAGGTTGCCAGTCTACCCCTTAACCCTGCAAGGGCGGCATGATGCATTTTTGCATCGCTATCACGGCGCACCAGTGCGGCGGCCATAGTAACTCACCGACCGTTACTTCATTGATACATCATGCCAACCCGTTGGGAGTGTATCAAACCTGGTAGGATCAGATGATGCATGAATACATGTGCTGTATTAATGATAATGACAATGAAAGGGTATGATGCATTAAAGCACTATGCTGCCATTAAAGGGTTAACAGACCCCCTTCCCAGGCCCAGCACCCCTCCCCCTGCTACACCAGAACCTCTCGCGGCAGCAGCAGCACCCCTATCTAGACACATCATTCACTGCGGGTAATCACGGCTGATCCACCAGCCTGCCCCCTCCCCCTGCACCCCTGCACGCCCTGATAACAGCACCCACTCTCCACGTAGATACTCCCTTCCTGTCGCTGTGTACACTCTGCTCCATTGCGGAACTCTTCATTGAGAGGAGGTGAGAAAGGTGTTGATAAAAAATAAAATAAAAAGTTTACTGACTTACCGAATTAGTCAAGGGAATTATGTACACAGTATAACAGGTAATCTTTGAACTCCAGAAGAACTTATAATGTCAATAGCGACTAACCTAGTTAGTCATTCTTTGGCTCCCGATATGACCAACCATGGTTAGTTAATACTATCAGGTATAGTCAGTAGTGACCGACCCACCTTAGTAATTATGATCCTATGAGTATTATATTATGGCATGAGCCATATTTTGCTTGGCCTTTTTAGTCATTTTTAAATATCAGTTCGTCATTCTGACCAATATCCTTATCACTAACCTAAGATAGGCACCACAGACTAAGGCCCGGAGCATTTAGGTTATCAATGACATCAATCCCCTAATATTGTCATTACACAAAATATTGTCTCTTGGAAATCTATAAATCACTATTTTAACATGGCTGACATTCATCTAATTCATAATAGTATTTGCTATCTGTATATGTATTCACATTTAAGTGAAGAAAAATCAAAAGCTTTACCCAAAATGCCCGCCAGGATTTCCCAAGTATGATGTGGAGATGTCCTGTGCGGCACAGATAGGTTGGCAGAAGCTCTGCCTGGAGAGTGACTATACTTCTGCAATGATTGCGCCATAGGAGATGTGTCAATACCCTGCGTCTACTTACTTACAGTTATGTCTCCTTGCCCCGGGATGCAGCTTGATGTTCTTAGATCCCAGTGCAACTCTGGTAGGTATACATACAAATCCCATATGGAAAGGCACGACGTGATATACATTAAACATGACTTTGTATCTATAGAAGCTAAGAGACTACGATTTCCCCTCCGGGAAATAGAAACCTTTTCTACCTACCTAAGAGAGTTGTTATTATTTAACAACAAGGAGGGTCCTGTTTATGATTCTAAATGTATTTGGTTGTTGAAGTAACCCCCTAATCTGAAATATTTGTTTTGATCTACCAACCTATCGTTGGCACTAGCCGGGGTTATCGGTTGAAAATGGTTCCGGAGAAAGGATGGACTCCAGCGGGGAGGGGAGAGATTGGTTTCTGGCCTTGTTTCTTATGACATCCGACAATTTCCCTGAAGGCACTAAAGCTACAAGTACATCATGTCCATGCCTTCCTGCTGTGTAAACAGAAATAAAACACTGCACACTGTGCGTGCCCCAGGGGTAACCGATGTCAGCGATGACTCCTGTATGACTGCCGCTCTCCATGATCAGTGTGCATCTAGTGCTCGTTGTAACGGCACATAAGGGCTGGAAAGGGACGCATGTATTCTGCGCTCTCTTAGTTTTACCATTCCTTATGCTGCACCCTTTAAGTACGACATGTTGCATTGAAGGAACACTTGTCGTAATGATGCACCAACGCAGTGCCGGCGAGTAACTCGCCTGCAACTGCCTTGGTGCATCATACCGACCCTTCGGCAATGTGTTAACCCTGTAAACAAGATGCCTGAATGCAGCCCTGGCGAATAACTCGCCGGGGCTGCATTCACACACAATAATATAAATGATAATAAAGGGCATAGCACAATGAAGGACCATGTCGTCATTAAATGGTTTATCATGGGCAACCTATCAATCTTACCTTTTTAATTTCCTTTTTTGTTAGAAGCTATACATAACTCACCGGAGCTGCCATTTTTGTTTTCCACTTTTAAATGATCAGCGCGGCCATGTATTACCCTTCATTAACGTTTACATTAGTTACACCAGTCGATGACACGTCTCAATAATGCATATTAATTTCTTCCCAGAACCCCGCCCTCTCTCCACAAATGTCATCCGTACCATTTATGCCTGAATAAAAATGTTTCAAACTCAAACACATATATGCGTTGAAGACCCGTCCCTTATTTCGGCAATTTTGTTTTAAAACAAGTGGTTTGTCCGCCAGTGCAGTTTAATAATCTTATTTTCTTGAAATGAGATAATTATTTTCGGCTGTGTATGATCGCTTAATTAATTTAACAGGTATGGTTATAACATTGCAAATAATGTCATATAATTCCTCGGCCATTATAGCCACTTCCATATTTCTTTATGGTGACATGCACACCATGTGGTAAACATGACTATTTTACCCGTAACCCCACAAACTTGGCATCCCTTTATACTCATCCTTCAGGGGCATTTATAAATTATATCCTTCGATCATGTCCTCCGATACTGCTGGATATTTATAATTATGTATATGAAATAATATGACCCCTGCCGCTTTCCGAGAACCCGTGTTCCCTAGCTCATTACGTCATTCCAGAATGTCCCCCTATTATTGGGAACAGCCACAGGTCTACGTCACAGAGTACAGCCTGACCCTTATCAGGCTCGTCTCCCCTAAGATAACACACGTCCAAAATGGTAAACATAAAAAGGAAACGTACTGGGAAAAGGTGTTAAATCCTTATCATAGAAGATCTAGGTTACCTACGACAAAAAAATAATGCATATTATATAATATATTCAAAATATGCTCCAGATATGAGTTGCACTCTAAATGCCATCATTCGAGGAGAAATTAGCAAACTGGTGACTTTTCCTGTACATTGCCTATGTAGCTGGACCCTTTATGTCATCCTTAGCAACCAGACAACTGTCCCCGAGAATACCCCGGCCACCTGTCCCGCTCTCCGGTGTTGCTCCTGTAGGGTGCCTACAGGCTCCTCCAGGGTGTGTCCTTGGGTTGTTCCCAGAGGTCACGAAGGCCTTCACTCCCTCCTCCACCCCTTCACCTACTGCGCGCCCCGCCTTGCTACCCCCCCCCCCCCCCCCCTCCTACACTCCTCCAGACCCTGGCCGGTCATCTACAGATCGATGCTGGCCAATACCACTCAAGGAGGAACTAACTGAAGATAGTGCCTTGACAAAAAAAAATATTGCGTAGTCTTAATGGGCGTATACTGACTGCTCTATCCCACTAGATGGCGTCATGGGTTTTGTTATAGCAGGGGTGTAGAGGGACTGGTTATAATTATATCATCAGATTAACAAAGAAGAATAGGGAAGAAATGAGGGTTGGGGACCAGAGCGCTTGATATATAATATACAATAACATTACCAACTGCACAAGAGCACAATATAACGGTCAGAATGCGCCACCTTGTTGGATAGAGGTGTATTAAGACCACGGCGTATATGCCTAAGACTAGTGCGGTATGTGCCGATTAAGACTTCGCTGTATTGCGTTTTGCCAAGGCACTCTTTTCAGTTTGTCCTACCGTGCCAATACCACCGCCCGGACAGTCTTGAAGGCATTTCCCGCCAGAAGTTGCTGCCTCTGCAAATTGTCGTCTGCGTGGATGTGCAGCCGACGTTGTTGTTGTTGTTGTTGTTGTTGTTGTTGTTGTTGTTGTTTTTGTTGAGGCGGCGTGGGCGGATGCCGCTGGTACCCCGTGGTTGTTTATGGGAGTCGGTTAGTGCGACTCCCGGCACTCAGTAAGATGAGCTGTACATTAATTCTGGCTTAAAAGTGTCCTATTTAGACTTAACCCATTCAGGGCAGGATCATGTTTTAATGTGCCTCTACATGGGTACAAATTTACACAGGCGACACAGCGAGATGGCCCCTTTAAAAATCAACCCCTGAAACACATACCTTTTAAAAATAGACAGACACAGACAGATTAGAGATAAAATCGACCTACAGAGATTTTTCTCAGAGTTCCTAGATACAAAGTCATGCAGTGACACGCTGTTTCCCCTATAAAGTGACACAGTGACACGGCCGAAAATCGGAGTACCCATGCAGAGGCAGTTTGATAGCCTATGCCCTCTGTCGTCATGATCCATGTCTGGGGCCCTTTAGGAAGTAACCCGCCAGAACTGCATTTATGCTAACCCTATGGGGTTTATATTAGTTCACTGTCTTACTAACTTATAAATACGAAGGGTTGGTATGAACTAAGGCAGCGCCGGCGAGTTATTTACTGACACGACGACAAATGAAGCATCATGCTGTCCTTAAAGGGTTAACAGTTGATATAGCTCTATCGGCTACGATGTTCCCTAAGCTAGCATCTTGCAATATTTACATATATATTCATTCTCGGTAAGACTAAGGCATCCATATTGTATATTGCTGTAATTTACTGGATAATTATACTCCGCCTCAGGTCACGTGATAAATACCCAGACGGCCTATACATAGACTCTACCCCCCTCCCCCAGCCCAGCCCTCACCCGGGGCCCGGTGTACAAGGGGGGGGGGGTACTCACTCTATGATGGTAACCGCCAACTGCCAAACTACCACCCGCCTAAAAAGGGGGGGCCGCCAAACCACTGCCCCTCTTAAGTGCAGGTGACCACCCTCTGATTCCTTACAGATCAGCCACCGCCCGTGTTTTTTCAGGGACCCCTAGAATACATACTTTATGTCCTGATGTAAACAGCAGAGTAGACATGGATAATAATTGTTCTCTTTACATTTGACCATTTACACCCTAATAATTGCCCCTCCTCTTGGGTTACCGCCCCCTATTCTTGAGGGTGAAGAGAGTCACCACCTCCTAGTTTTAAGATCCACTGCTACTGCCTATATTGGGCGTTTGGAGGTGGGTAGTCATTTTAGATCGGCGTACCCTCCCTGGGGGAACTGCTCACACTAAGGTATCGATGTGCACTTGGTTGTGCTATAACGTCAGGAGGCAGGAGGGTGCTGAATGGGGTAGGGTGGGGGCGTGGGGGATAACCTTGCACGCACCCCCCTACACACCTTCATATACCACCTCCTTCTCAGGCCTTCCCAGGTCAGAATCATGTTACAAGGTGCTGGGTTGTATTACCCCTGCTTTGATGATGTCAAATCTACAGTAATAACACACATTATGAAAGAGGTCCGAGCTATCTACCATTGATTCCTGAATTATGTAACTTGAACTTCATCTCTTTAGTCCTATCCAAGAGTACAGCAGGCCTATACTAAGACACACACCTCGACTTCTGCTCCTGACCCGACCATGCACCCACCCACACCCAAGTCGATACCTTAGTGTAGGAGAAGGCAGGCTTGGTGCGTGACAAGGAAAACCTTAAACGTGAAGGCATGCAGTGATCAATTTCTAGTGAACATACGTACAGATCAAATTTGTGATACCTCCCGTTTTCCATGATACGTTATATTTTGTAAAGCACATGGGAACTCACCCCTACTTTCTATTTATCAGTGCATCAAAACCACTATGTCAGCCCTAAAGGGTTGAACAGGATGCTCTGACGTATATTGACGTATTAGAATCATGATGACGTCACATCTTATTAATGACCTACCCTCGGGCACAGTGTACACAGATGCAAGTATAATGATAACCTGATGACCAAATATTATGTACTTCTTTTTTGTCTCTTGTTTCAACACGAATACGGTGAATCTTATACAATATTGCTTAACAAAATATAACCAACCAGGATGACAACCTTTTTCGTTCTGTATTGCAGTAATTTTCTGTATTTAATCAATAAGAATCCATCGGATTTTATCACAAAGTAATTTATGTTCCTAAAATAATTTCGGAGGGTGATGATGAAATTATGCAGTCTAGATCTGCCACACATTCCAGTGCACTCGTTTCATGAGGCATATTTTAGAGTTAACAAGAAATGTGGTCTCTCTATTATCGCTCACACAGAGTGACTATATCCAGACAAACATGAGACTTAAAAGCTACCACGCGGTGCTGGATTGACACAATTCATTACTAGGCTTCCCCATGTGTGGGTCCTTAATCCAATTCGCTGTAAAACGGAACGGGGACGAGTGCATTTATGAGCAATGACCGCGAAATGATATCCCGCGATTATTCGTTATCAGCGTTGGGCTGGATAGGGACGCACGCCGTGGGGGAGGTGGGGGCCGCTCTCCAGGCATTTCATATACCCTCTGACTTTAACTCTGGCACAAGCTGAAAGCTCATCGGAAAGAGGCGAGAAAAGGGGTAAATCCGACATTATAATATAGTTCTTATGTTCTACCTCCTAAATAGTCTCCAAGGAATACGATGTGATGCTCATCCTCTCGAGAAATTGTTTGCAGTTATAGCTATAATGATAACCATAAGATATGAAATATTGTGTTAACCTTTTATAAGTCCCTACCTTTCTACACAAGTACCATTTCACAAGTACCATTCAAACGTCTAAAAGAGAAAAGAAAGGTAGGCTAGACCCACAGAGTGAATACAGATCCATAGTAGTATAGGCAAACAGGCGTTATGTAGAGGCAGATTTGGCTGATTGATACAAGCTAGTAGTATATGGAAAGGGGAATCTCACACAGAATGAGCTCGCACATATTTATGCGGCAGAAGTATACAGAAACTACAGGCAAATTGGGGCAGAGATACAGTCCCTAATTAATGAATACAGTAACACGGTATTTGCCTGATCTTTGAGAGGTCTGTCAGAAGGGGGTTGACTAGATGGTGCTTGGAGAGGGAGGAGGAAGGGGTGGGAGAGTGAAGGGAGGGCGTGTGAGAGGGGTGAGAGAGGAGTGGGAGAGTGGGGAGGGGTGGGGGTCATCCTCACCGGTGGCTGCCTGATCTGCGTAAATCGCGGCTTTGTGCACGACACCCCCCTTGACTCGGTCATTTAGACTTAATCAATGTGGGACAATAGACACGAAATGACGGGCTTCATAATGGGGACACCAGCACCCCCCTCCTCACCCCCCCTACTGCCACAATCTCTGTCAGCCACGCACTGCCCCCCACCCCCCACACACACACGCCCTGACGCCCACGCCCGGTTCAGGAGGCCTCCACACTTGCTGCATGATTCCCACACATGACTATTGACTCTCACCATTTATTCTATACCCCCACCCACTATCTACCCCAGCTCTGGGCCACCCTCCTCCACTCCCCTAAACATATACCCATATCTAACCATTTTATAGGTACAAAGGGCAAGTTCTTTATCACATATTGACTGCCTTTTTCTTTACAACACACCACGGTCCGCTATCTGTTGTTTAAGATGGGATGGGGAGTTGGCCAAGGCAGTAGCACGTTCGTCTCCCATCGTAGGTTTGAAACTCTGTTTGAGCTGAAGATTTCCTCCCTGTAGTTGTGGACATACATCATATATGTCCACGTCCCACTATGCCTCTGTATGTGTGTGAGCGCCTTTCTGAAACTTGGACTAGGACATTTATCATGATCTCAGGGAGACGTTAGCAAGACATAGCAGCGTTGTAGGTTTTACCGTCTTTTCACACTCACATAAAAGACACCTGGAGGCTCATTCAGAACAACTGACGTGGTCGTAGGGAACTGGTGATGTGACGAAACCTATGTGACGACCACTAGCAAAATTTCTTTCACAAGTTTTCCTATACAAATCTGTAGAAAGTTAATGTAAATACCACATTTTGCCAGCTACAAATACCCTTGTCAATTGCAAATACATGTATTGCAAAATTGACGAAAATCACAATATGACGACTGACGAGTCTGTTCTGAAAGAGCCTCCTGTAGGCTCATTCAGAACAACTGACATGGTTGTAGGGAACTGGTGACGTGACGAAACCTGTTTGGCGACCACTAGTAAAAAGTATTCCACGATAATTTCTGTTGAAATCTATAGTAAATACCACAATTTGCCGAGTACAAATACTCTCGTCAATTGCAAATATTGCAATATTGACGAAAACCGCATTATGACGGCTGACGAGTCTATTCTGAAAGAGCCTCCAGGCATACAATCTTGACAGTTTATTAACAGAATTGGAAAGGTTGATATCAATCTGAAGGTCATTCAATATTTCAACCAATTCCTACATGTGTACTACCACCAGCAATAACATGTCCACATTGTGTTAACTGACTGTGGTTTGTTGTCTGGAGACACTACCATAATATATGACATGAGGATAACACCAATACACTGCTACGTCTGATGCTGGGAGTCAGCCTGTGATGGACTATGGTTTATCTCCCGGTTTATCTCACATGGAGAAACAAATCCACTGTAGTTAACCCTTTAAGATGGGCTAGGACCAAATATGGGGCCGACTTTTATCTTTCATTTACACATTGTATTTGTATTCATACTGCCTATACAAATGTGCTCATTGCCAGGTCTGGTAGTTTATAGTTGTGTCAGGGTCTGGACCAGGAGCTGGGTTGATCCCTAGATGAGTGTCGGGGAATCAAGCAGGCTTAGGTCCGGGTAGAGGATGCCGACTCGTGCTAATTCACCGACCAGCGAGGGAGGGCCTGTAAATGGATGTGGGATATGTGCATGGACTACTTCAGAATTCTCTGACTGACCACCGAGCTGGTTCCTGGTGATCGCTGGTGGCATGACTGAAACCAGCGGTGAGCTGGTTGCTGGTGTTTTGGTTTCAAAGGCAGGTACCAGCGAACCACCATTTTGGTTGGAATTCAAAATAGTGAAAACAAACGGCAGCCGTTTACTGTTCCATCTGAGTGACAGTGATGGTCTAATTCATCGTCCTGCAGGCTAGACGTGTGCTAACAATAAACGTCCCTGGGGCCCCTGACTCCCCTGACGCCGTGCTCCCCGGCCCCGTCACCCAGTCCTACCGGCACGCCCCCGCCGTCAGCCCGGCAACACGCCCCATGCACCCCCCCCCCTCCATGCACCAGCTCCTATTGGTAATCTGCCCGCTCACTACTGCTCAGCCCGAGCTGAGGAATTGATGGAGCTAATCAAACGGAACAGGGACGGGCATGGCGGTGTCATTGTGAATATATTACACTAGACTAACGGGGATGGAGGGCCAGCCTTGGCGGGGATAGGGAGGGGGGGGGGGGTAGAAAAGGAGAAGTGATACGGTCATTGTAGGGGAGAGGGGGAGGATGGTTTGTTGGGATGAAAATGCATTATAACCTCGGTAGCTAGTGCTGGATTCCACCTCATAGTGATTATATTCTTTTTCAAGCGATTTGATAATAATTTCTTTTTTAATTTAGAGAAAGGAATGGGATGATAATGCACGTATATCGACCATTGCGAAGGACTTTAAGGCAACATACATCTTTATGTCGCATCAACATAGTGCCGGCGAGTAACTCGCCCATTCGATTGCATTGATACCGACCCCTTCGGAGTGTATGAAGGCCGTAAGGTCTGCATAAGGACAAGTGACAGAGAACAATGAAGCACTATACCGTCCTTACATAATTTCTGGGTCGTGCTGCGTATCAGGGACCATCTATGGGTGTGTTTATATATAGATATATCCGGGGGTGATAAATCAATAGAACCCAGTAGGGTGGGATTAGCAGAGACAGTGGGTCATTCAGACTGCCCTCATAAATAGACACTGGTTCACGATATAATAGACACAGTTTAATCATACTCCATGAGTTGGGGCTGGGGGTTATTCCATGATGAATACGTCAGCCCCATTGCTTAAGACAAGGAAGGCTGTATGTCACACCTTATTAGATAACCTGCTCCATGATAAAACCGCCTTTCAAATCATCAGATTTTTTTGTTAAGAATAAAGCTGTTTTTTCGGCTTAAAAATGTATTACAAGTCAATGTATAGAATAAAGTCATGAAATCAATCTAACTCGACGGTGCCTCGTAAGATAACCTTCAGTAGCGAACAATTCAGGTGAATATTTGTATTTCCAGAGTACTTAGTGAGCGAATAATTATAAAATTTGGATTTGGCCAAGGTTCATTGTGATATACTACTCGTCCAATCCGCCTGTGGCGAAGGTTCATTTTGATATACTACTTGTCCATTCCGCCTGTGAAAAAGGTTCATTTTGATATACTACTAGGATACCTCGCCTGTGGATAAGGGGCATTTTGATATACTACTCGTCCAGTCAGCCTGTGACAAGGTTCAATTTGATATACTACTCGTCTATTCCACCTGTGGCCAGGGTTCATTTTGATATACTACTTAGTCAGTCCGCCTGTCACAGCGTACATTCCCATATCCCAGCTAACAAAAAACCCCGTTATTTTACGTCAAAATAACGTTTTAAACTATACATAATGTTATGCCATAATAAAGAGACTTAGAAAAACGTTGACATATAACGTTATATAACGTTATAAAATGGTGTATAACGTTATCTGTTTACTGGGATACGACTAGCCGCCACCACCTGCTGGGGCGACCATTCCCATATACTACTTACACAACAGGAGAAAACAGGGGTTGGCTTTTGGTGTGTAATATCCTAGATAGAGTGGCGCCCTAAAAACTGTCTCTCAACGACGTGAGGGGAGGGAAGGGCCCGGTTCTATTACATTATTAGCCACGTGAACCGAGGAAAAGGCCTCTTGTTTTCTTCTTGTTCTTTTAGAAGTCCAGTTTGGAAAATTCCAAAAGCGTTCCAACCCATCAAAACGCCCACGTCCCATTGCCACACGAGGCGACCCATGTGGAGCCGGTGTGTGTGTGGGGGGGGGGGGGGGGCATGCGCACCAACAGGGCGGGGGCGTGGGAGAAATGTATAGACCGTGGGAATTGGAGGAGAAGAGGAGGAGGAGGGGGTGACGAGTGGTGTTGACCAAAACACGTCACCGACCTCCGGGTGTAACACCGCGCGGCATTCGTCATCTTCTCGGGTCGCCCACCGAGGGCGGCCGGCCGCGGTCTGACCGGGGCACGGGGCCTGTACGTGGGGGTGGTGGATGCGGGGGTGAGGGGTAGGAGGGGGGTAGGGTCGACATCAAACTGACAACTATTGATTACAGGCAAAGTAAACAGGATGATTAGCACAAGATTTATCGCCCTGCCGCCCCCATCTCACCCCGCCTCTGTTCTCCGTGTCCGGTTTCTGCACCCATAGTCCTCACACTAAGGGGGGAGGGCGTGGGTCATTTGTAAATTTCATTAACCCTTTTAGGGATGCATAGTGTTTAAAAGTCCCATGCCCTTTGTCGTCATGATGCATGAATACAACCCAAGCGAGTAGGTCGCCAGGGCTGCATTCATACAGCATCGCGAGCCATCATGATGACTTCATGAAAGAGCATAGGACATTTAAGCACTATGCTGTCCTCCAAGGGTTAATGGTCAGGATCTGTAGATAAGCAGGTTATGTGATGTGTGTAGATTGGTGTATAATAGAGAATAGGCTCGTCTGAAAGGCATCACTGTATATGAAGTGTAACACACCGAGGTCAAGGAGTCAACCACATAGATGTATTTAGAAACATTTACAGATGTTATGACGTGTGCCTCTATTAAAATGCCAAAGCTCTGAAATCTAAATTCTATTGACAGTTATAATCAGCATATCATGTGTTACTTCAGGGAAAATGTGTACTATGATGACCACATGTAATTTTGATTGTTGTATTTAGAAGCTCATTAATGAAAGAATAAGCGTGACAAAAGAGAAAAATCTAGCTCTACATTTGTATACACTCTCCAATCGTTGCATTCACAAGGGATGATACTGAGGATAACGAGGGAGATATTTGGGGTCGGCCACAAATCAAAGGTCTGCATTTATTAATAGAGTGACTATTATGGGCTGGATTCTACCCAGAAGGCCGTGCCAGTAGCCTCCATGACCTCTGACCTTGACCCCGGTACCGACACCCCTCTCCTCCCCTCGTTATGCTGCACGGTGCACGTAGTGGCCCGGGGTGAGGGGCACGGCCCCACCACTATAGGTACCAATGTGCCCCTACATGGGTACCCGAATTTTTTTACCGTGTCGCCGTGTCGATTTTTAGCAAAAGGGCCGTGTCGATGTGTCGATTTTTATCCCATACCATAAGTATACACTCTACTTCATGTGCCCATGTCCGTCGATTTTTAAAAGGGCCGTGTCGCCCGTGTCGATTTTTAAAACGGCCGTGTCGCCGTGTCGCCCGTGTCGATTTTTACCCATGTAGAGGCACGCCAATGGGACACCATCCATGTTCAGCCTTTTCAAAACATCCCTTTTTCCGCGGTCTTTAGATAAAGAAAATGCATCTCTTTCCTTGAAAAATGCTGACATTTAGGCCCCCAAGTCACCCCTTTTCTAGAAAAACGTGTACTTCTGGTTATAAACCTTAGTGAACTGGTAAATACCTATTTGTATGTTACCAAAATACCCCTTTTGAATTTTCAGCAAAAAGGGGGATTTTTCTAGGGAAAGCATCCCTTTTTTTTCAAAAACGCTGACATTGCCAGAGGCTGAAAAACTACCCTTAAACGAGGATGGTGTCAGATGAGGGGACTGAGTGCGGGGAGGGGGGCATGGCTTCAATGACCTGCTCCACCCCTGCTACTGCCACGAAGCTCCATCACTGCTCATTCTACCTGCTGCTGGGGGTGGTGACTCGCCACTGCTGGGAGAGTGTATATATATACATATATAGATTTATGTAAGGAGAGTGTATGAGACTTCCGGTCGGGGCTGCTGCTTGAGTCAGACGCTGGCAGTGGAAAGAGTCCCCCCCCCACTACCACTACCTACTGTACCCCTCTTCCTCCTCCCCCTTTCACCCCCCCCCCCCCTCCCCGCCATTCCACCCCCACCTCCTGGTGTAGGCGCGCCGTGCCCTGCTCCCCGGCAGTTCCTCCAGTAGCGGCGGGAGCCGTGTGACTTTAGGATAAATCAGTGCGTCTCCCCGGCGTCCCCGCCGCGCCTCCTCCTGCGTCCCCCTCCTCCAGTACGGCCACCGCCACTCCCCGAACGCTGCCGCTGGTGTCTGGTAGTTTTCCACGCTGGAGGAGGCGGCCCCGCCCCTCCCCCAGCCTCCCCCTCCCCCTCCCTCCTCCAGCATGCCGTGACGTCGGCACCAGGCCTGGCCGCCACTGGTCCTGCCGTCTGGGTGGGAGGAGCCCGGCCTGCTCCTCCAGTGCCCCCCCGCCCCTCCCCCACCTCCTCCCGGGTCTACAAGGAGGGAGCGCCGGGTCAGTGAGCACGGCGAGCCGGGAGATGGATGGATGGGGGTAGGGGTGCTGTGTGGGAGGGGAGGGGTAGTGGAATGGGGTGTTTCCATATTTAGAACAAGGCTGGCCAAGGGCATTTCCATGGGCTAGGGTGCCGAGTGGAATGGACTGGGTGTGTTGATGTGTGTGTGGATGTGGGGGGGGGGGTGGGGGTTGTGAGCAGGCGGTGTAGGGAGTGACTTAGCCTCTACAG
The DNA here is from genome assembly GCA_947462335.1 of Harmothoe impar. NCBI lineage: Eukaryota > Metazoa > Annelida > Polychaeta > Phyllodocida > Polynoidae > Harmothoe > Harmothoe impar. The sequence goes on along the minus strand of OX381709.1, from coordinate 74,197,792 downwards.
TTAAACGGCATTTCAACATAATGCATTGCTTCGATAATAAACCCACCCTCGGTGCATTGACAAATTCCAGGAAGGGTTCACCATGTTATGGCCTCCTACAGCGCGTGTATAATAAGTCCAGTGATTGGAATCTTCCTCCCTCTTTCCATGCCCACCCACCACAGCCCCCCGAGACCTAGATACCTTCCCCTTTTTGGATATATTATACAAATTTGTTTGCCTTGCTGTGACTGGGGGCTCCTGTTGATAAAGTGACTTCCTCTGTGAGGGTGTGTATGTGGTGATGGTGGTGATGGGGGGAGTGGGTGCACGGGGTGATCTGGCTGCACTGGTATGTGGCCGAGTCCAAGGGGCCTGAGTTAATACTCCGAGGGCCACATAGGGCATTGAATTATGCCCTTTATCGCCCTGATACTTGAAAGTAGTCCTGGTGGTTAATTTGCTCCTGTGGGAGTGTGGCAACCTAGGCCCAGGAGGAACTGCAACTGTTATCGGCATTTTCAAGCTGTCCCTAACTTGGTCAAATGTAAACAACTGCTGCTCACCATCGTGTTAAGCCACCACACAGAGGGCAAATTAACGCAAATCTACATTATAACACACTCAATCACTCCGATTTCCACTCACTCACTCACTCACTCACCCGCTCACTCACCCACTCACTCACTCACCTACTCACCCACCCGCTCACTCACTCACCTACTCACCCATTCAGTCACCCCCTCATCCAAGCTCACTCACTCACTCACTCACTCACTCACTCACTCACTCAATCACTCACCTACTCACCCACCCGCTCACTCACTCACCTACTCACCCATTCAGTCACCCCCTCATCCAAGCTCACTCACTCACTCACTCACTCACTCACTCACTCACTCACACACGCGCTCACTAACTCACTCACTCATTCACTCACTCACTCACTCACTCACTCACCCACCCACTCACTCACTCACTCATTCACTCACTCACTCACTCACTCACACACCCGCTCACTCACTCACTCACTCTTCCTTTCCATCACATTCTCAAACTTCAACACTGTATCTCCATCACTCACGTCAGGTTGTAAAGGTTTACTCTCCAAGGACCTTCACGACAGCAAAACATCCGGAACATGGCATGGATGTATTGATAATATGTATGTAAATTGCTCAAATAAAACGGCAATAAAAACATGGAAATAAATCACAGCAACATTCTTTTCCTTAGAATCTGCCCTTACGGGAATAAATGAATATAAATGTGCAGTTATCTATATAGAGGATGTCAATTTGCCAGTAAAAAGAAAAAGGGTGAGATATATTGAATTCTCATGAGATCCATATTTTCATCTCAGGCGTCATAATCTATAAGGCGCCTTCCCTTTCTAGCAATCAGTTTGACATAGGGAAAAATCAGCTTCTATTAGGGACGACTATCTTGCCAATCACATCCTCCATCATTTCAATTCCGGACTGTGCCAATGGTAGGAGTCTATCCGCGTAGGGCTACTTTCGTGCTTATGGGGTTTTCATATTTTTCAATTTGGCAAATCTACAGGCAAGTTTGTCCGCCTCCCGTTAGTAATACTATCAGGATTGAGCCCCTGCCAACCAACTTTTATTAAGATTAACTTCTAGTCCTCATGATAAACAAAATAAGTGTTTTTGATGATTCTTCTCCAGTATTCTTCACTTCCTGGAATTTGTAAACATCTCTGACTAATAGTACTAGGTATTCCTCAATAGATCACCTAGAGTGCGTGCTATATATTGCACTGTTGTATCGAAGGGTCCCCTAGGTTGAAAGGGTTAGTCAGTACAGACTAACAGGTTGGTCATATGAGTGTTAGTCACAATGGCAAAGTTATATTCAAAAATGACCAAGGGGTCAGTCAGTAGTGGCTAACCTAGGTCCATCATTGGTGTGTTGTATTTGTATACCACTAGTTGGGGCCACCTGTGATGACCACTCAGTGGCTCCCCCTGGAACTAAAAAGACTAAGGTGGATTGGTCAGTAGTGACCAACCTGACAATCATAACTACCGTAAATTCCCGCGTACTACCCGCGGGTTGTACGCGAACCAAACTCAGCTTTCATTTGATACCAAACATGCCTATATAGGGTGCGGGTTATACGAGGGTTTTTATCATTATAGAACAGTACTAAAATTGAAATTTTCAAATTCAAAAACGGGTTATAGGATTCCCCCGAGTTGGGGGTGCGGGTTATACGGTAATCTAGGCTGGTCGTATAGGGAGCCAAAAAATGACTAACTAGGTTAGGCACTAGTGACTGAGAGGTGGGGCATAAAGGGAGCCTAGGAATATCAGTGTAGTGGCTAAGTTGTGTCCTGAAAGGTATAACCTTACATTATCACTACCGTAAAACCTCCCGAATAAGCCGCGGCTAGTACGCGAGTCAGATCGGGTGCGGCTTATAGCATCGGCACAAACTCGGGGTGTGGCTTATATGCGAGTTAGGCTTATACGCGAGGTTTTACAGTATATACGGTGACATCAGGTGTTGAAATCAGCATCACCCTAAGCCATCTTTAGTGAGTACTTTTAGAAAAGAAAACCTTGGCTTTCAGTGCAGCAAGTTCTGAGTTGGGTTTGAGACCAATGGCAATCCCAGCTTATGAAAATGCGTTAGTTTACGTAAAAATAACGTTTTTAACCTTACACAACATAGCAAAATATTCTATGTGCCGTGCGATGGGAGACACAAAACAGCAGATAGTTATACATATACCGGTATACATAGCACAGAATGACGCACACATCACACATCTGCACACGGCATGGCACTATTCTTGTGGGTATCTATTCTGTCTAATTTACAAGTTCGCCCCATCTCAACTTTCAGTACAAGCACTGTGCGTTGCTTGACCTTGACCAGCTGACGACCCTGTCATATAATACTGTGTCATCTAATACTCCTCCTGTCCCTAACCCTTTAAGGACAGCATTTGCTTTAATGACGCTATGATAGACAAATGTAACCCTGGCAAATAACCCTTTGAATGCTACATCCATGCATAATGACCCTAGAGAGTTCACGTGTGGAGGGTCGACCTGGTGCACCAATGCAGCGACAGCAAGTTACTGTCCAGCACTGCATTGGTGCATCATGGCAACACATGACTATGAAGCCTTGCAGCATCATGCCGTCCTTAAATGGTTAGACAATTGGAGCATTGACTGCCTGGACCGCCTCCTTACCACTGCACCCTGTGGCCGGGCAGGCAGCCACTTTTCTCACCATGGCAGGAGGAAGGCACAGTTTCTCTTCATTGCCTGATGAGATTTGGCCGCCGTTTTGCCCCCAATGGCCGCCGCCGGCTAACCTAATGGTTGGGGGGAATGGTCCGGGCTGCCCACAGGGATAACCTGATAGACACCACGGGGTGTTGGAGGGGGTGTGAGGGGTAGGGGAAGTCCAGACACACAAACTGGGCGCAGTCAGAGACATGCCAGATAACACTTTGATATCGGCAAGTGCTACACAGAAAACGGGAACAGCGTCAAAAGAGAGTCCAGGTTGCCTCCAGAATGACCAAGACAGCTATATATGACTCCCCCAGGTGACTCGCTTAGGTCATCCAGAGAGTCACCTAGGCTCCCCTAGGCGATCTGGACTCCCCTAAACGGGGGAGTCATTCTGGAGGCAACCTGGACTCCATTTGACACTGTTTCTTCTCTCTGTGTACATAGAAAAGGTACCCTGGTATCATGGGCGTCCTCGATGGCAGTAGCATAGTATAAGAATTCGCAGAGTAACAAGGGAGTGCTGGCTGCTATGTGAATCCCTTAGGTGAGCCAGGGAGTTATGGACTCCTTTAAGTGATTCACTCAAGTCAACGAGGGAGTCACATAGACTCCCTTTGTCAGCCAGGCTAACCTAGAGAAGGGAGTCATTCTGGAGGCAGCCATGGCTCCCTTTTGAGTTTTCCCCTTGATGGGAGTGAAGTATTTCACTCTAAGTTATATAGGAGCATACAAGTCCAGTACATTTTCACGATATTTCCTTGGGAAATGAGGTTGTACCCTTACTGGTTGCGGCAGCACGAACTGATAACAGCTGAACAGATTGGTACAAGCCTGTCAACTTGGGTATCCCTTATCAGTGTGTTTAACCTCACCAAGCAATATGATAAATGATGAACCCACTGGATGTCTGATCCCAGTAGTATGCGTCTATCACATTTAATCCAGGGGCGGATATACAGGATTTTAAAAAGGGGAGGAGGGGAGTGCCATTGTCCCCCCAAAAACATTACAAAACACAAATTTCGGCCCAAAAAGGGGGGAACATAATTGTTTAAACATAGGATTCTTATGATAGTAACGTGATGTCGATATGTTTCAGGTCATCATTTTCGCAGCATGATAGAAAGTCTCACTCTATAGAGATGCCGGAAATAGGACACAAACACTCTAACAGCAGACAGAATGCGTGCGCAGTACCCAGTCAGGGGGAGAATTAGCCTCGTTTTGGCCGTGTGGCGCCGGGACTACTTTCTGGGTCAGTGCACACACCGAGGCCGACAATTCTATAATCAAATCACTACGCGTGGCATTTGAATATCAATCGACAAATCAATGTCCCCGTGCGGGGCTCCACTGCCTCCAACACTGCCTACAACACTCTCCAACCATGGGTTGTCACCTGCCTTTTGTAACTCTGCCACAGCTTTAACCTGTTAAGGACGGCATGAATTTCAAGGCTCTATGTTTATTTCTTGTCCAGATGCAATGCCGATCTTTTCGGAGTGTATTTTTTAAATATTTAAACTATTTATATATCTTTTATTGTAGGAGCTTATTGCCTATCTCATCTAACCTAGACGCATATACCGGTAGTGGTAACTAGGGGCGGCATGATGCATGGATGCAGCACTTGTAAGTTACTCGAAAGGACTGCTTCAAACCATAAATAGTTAACTGTTTTTATAGGAGAGACTGTCAGGTATCTACCATAGCTATAGGACTCCATGGCGCCTTTGTCTATGCATTGTCTAGTGGAGCACTAACTTGAGATGCTGTTTGTATCAGCTTTTGGGAGAATATCGCCGATTCTAAGAAAAGGTCATCTCGTGGAGTCCCAGCTCTAGAGGGAAAAGCAAACGCTTGCCGCAGAGACTAGTTAATGTTGATGTCCATGAGATGTGTGTGGCTGTGTGAGACCCCCCATAGGGACACAGCACCAAGGACAATGATGTAAGACCAACCACACTCAACATGGAGGCATGGCTAGAGGGACGCCCGCAGCATGGTTAAATCAACCATTTAAAGGCAGCATGGTGCATTCATGCATCATGCCCTTGGTCGTCTTGATGCACGAATGCAGCCCTACCGAGTGACCGACCAGGACTGCAGTGATGCATCATGCCCTTGGTCGTCTTGATGCAGGAATGCAGCCCTAGCAAGCAACTCACCCGTGCTGCATCGATGCTACCGGACTGACACACTCTCGAAGGCTCGGCATGATGCACCAATGCCGCACTTGTGTGTTACTTGCAGGGGCTGCATTGGTGTATCAGGACGACAAATGTTACATTCCATTGACATGCCGTCATTAGAGGGTTACATTCCCTCAGCAGATGCAGGTTACATGATGGAGGACGCATGGTGGTCAGGCGTTATGGAAGCTGCCATTACGTATTACACATGTGTGTAAAAGGGGGTTATCTGTGAATCGTAGACGTAGCCATGAGACAGGCAAGAGTGGACCTTTAATTGCCATTCGAGAGTGGCATCACGTTAATTACAGGAGGTGCAGAGGGGTCTCCCCCTGAGATCACAAAGTCGCCTCTATTTAGGGCTACAGGTCGCAAAGTCGCTTTTTTTTTGCAAAAATATCCAGGTCGCAGGTCACTTTTATATTGTATATCAGTATGGCCATTTGAAAACAACAGGTCGCAGGTCACAAAAATTAATGGTCCAGGTCGAAAAGTCGCCTGGAAAACAGCCTAGGTCGCCAGGTCGCCAGGAGCCACATTACACGGAGTGTGTCAGAGACCGGTGTGACATGGGTCCGAGGCTGGAGGAGCACAGCTATAATGGATCTATAATGAACAGATCCCTCCGAGTAAAACTGTGAGCTTCGCACCTTCCTTTAGTTTAACAGAAGGATATTAGGATGTAGAAAATGTGTCCATAGCTTTCTCTCATCAAAGATGTTTATAATACTAGGACAGAGTCTTATTTGAGTTTGTGGAGCTGCCAGGAGAGTGAGAGCGGGGGTATTGGCAGTCAGTGACTAGGTACAGAGCGGATTTCCAGTTTCCTGAGCCAGGATAGAGTGCAGACCTGCTACCTATCTGTGTTTCACATAGGATACATTCTGTGTCCCCCTCCCCCCCCCCCCCCCACCTCCGCCCCCGCCTATTGCTGCCTCTGCTGACTAGGTTTAGGCGCGTGGAAGGTATACAGCACACTGAGCACTAATCAGTGGCGGATTCGGAGGGGTCGGGGCGCCCACCATCCACCCATTTTGGGGCAGAATTTACGTTTTTGTAAGGTTAGAATCTGGCCCAAAATTTGCGATGAAAGCCGTTTTCAAATTCGAGAATCGAATCAAACTGAGGGTTTCTGCAGTCATTGAGACTTGGCGTAGTAAGTCTAAGGATGAATGACATTTTCTTATATGTCTGTCAGTGTCAGCATGGAGTGTGTGTACTCAAATATGATACCTAAGGTTTCCCAACATCAAGGGTTGCAAAATATGACGAGGGATATACCAATATTTGCCCATTCATCATGTGTTTTCACAAAAAAATTGGGAAAAAAAGGTTCCCTTAAAACCTGATTTCGATGACGCGCACGGTTATGAGAAACTCTTTTTTTTAGGTTTCCACATGAAATTTAAAAAAAAAACAGAGCCCTTTAGTTCACAAAGGTCCTTCCGCTTAACGTCCTTCAATAACACATTCTGACTGATATTGATTTTACGTCATCATGGGCGGAAGTACGCCATGTCGCACGGCACACTGACGTAGCAGTGTCGTAAACATGTTGTCACAAACCGGCCGCTGCTTCCTGCTACTCGTTTATCTGCATTTTTGTACTCTTTACTGCTGTGGGAATATTCACAAAGATGGAATGCCTCTCCACATCCACAGGGTCTAGTCAGTCTCTGGAGTAGAGGGAGTTAGATACCCATACCACATGGGATTAACACAATATAGATTGGGGACTGCCACTGAGGAAAACACCAACCCTCTTCCTATTATTTTTGCAACCTTTACTAATTATATCATGAATGCCCCCTAAACCACACTCATGGGGTATGCTAGAAATATTTACTTTAGATGGGGATCTTGGTGGTGGTGGTGATGATGGTGGGGGGGGGGGGTCCCCATGTTCCATATCGATTTTAAGTAATGGCCAATGTCCCATGTCACTGTCTAATTTTTCCTCCTGCCCCATGCCACTAAGCCCCAAAATGGTCCATATCGCCGTGTCGAATTCAGGGATCTAGGACCATATCTATACCAACCTGGATACCAACGATGCGGGACCTTTCAACATTTATATAGTCTTCCTGGAAGCACTACTAGTTATGTCAATTTCAGCCATAGTGTCCCTGAGTAACAGGACCAGAAATGTAAGGGCGTGTGGGTTTGTTGACCCCTCTAGAGGGAGTAGGGGGGGATATAATTTGATATAACCCCTTTTATTCTGAACAAAAACCACACTATGCGCGTTACTATATTTCAAAGGGGAGGGGGTCGAAAACTGTCCACCCTCTAGAGAACAGTTCACATCATTGTACAAAAATAAACAAGACCCTTCCCTCCTGTTGTTAAGTAATGACCCCACCTTAGTGAGAAGACGTGTGTATCGATGTCACACAGTTACATTATGCTACAGCCTGGTGTCTCCGTTTACAGTATAGTGTTCTAGGTGTGTCCCATAACACACCTTCACATCTACCTGTAAGCTATAAATAATACATAACTGACTCCTCTGCTATTTCTGTTACACATTGCAGGGTAAATGTTACATCTTACATGCCAGGTGTATCGTTTTAAAAAGTGTTTCCCTAACATATTTGTGTAGGGTATAATCGACACCACTTGGATCAAAGGCTATAATCGATTGCCACTCCCAGTTCATTTCTTTTATAGTATTTCCTTACATAATGATATTTTTTCTTAGAGTAATGTATAGAATCATTCTAAAAACATTGTGAATTGGAACAGGAAATCAGAAAGCAGAATAATTGAAGACCATGTTGCGGGTTGCTCCTTTCAGCCTCTTTTTTCGTGTGAATTACAAATTTTACTGCTTTCTATTTTATGAATTAGCCCCCTGGGCTGCTTTCAAGCATCATGCCGACATGGGGCATGATGCATGAAAGGATTATTAGTCCCTAAGTATAAATAGACACAACTCCACACAATTGACATACATGTACATTATACTTCATCAGTTGAAGCTCGGTCATACCACACAATGGCGAAGGCTGAGTGTGATATGACCCAGCTTGAACGAGTGAGGTACACTGATATTCCTAGGCTCCCTACACGCCCAACCTCTCAGTCACTAGTGCCTAACCTAGTTAGTCATTTTTTGGCTCCCTATACAGCCAACCTAGATTAGTTATTATTGTCAGGTTGGTCACTACTGACCAACCCACCTTAGTCTTTTTAGTTCCAGGGGGAGCCACTGAGTGGTCATCACAGGTGGCCCCAACTAGTGGTATACAAATACAACACACCAATGATGGACCTAAGTTAGCCACTACTGACTGACCCCTTGGTCATTTTTGAATATAACTTTGCCATTGTGACTAACACTCATATGACGAACCTGGGTTAGTCTGTACTGACTAACCCTTTCAACCTATGGATTTTCAGTGTATGATGTAAATGTATATATGTCAATAAGTCGGGTTTTGTGTTTATTATATGTTCCTACTGTTTTAAAATGAAGGAAATCAACAAACTTCTTGGCCAAGGAGGATGGCTGCACCCTACTCCATGGAGGTATGGGATATGGAGCGTCCATAGGTTTAACATAGAGGATGTGGTATCCACCATGTAACAAATAGTTAGTGCAGAAGGTGTCTCTCACCTTAAACCTCCTCAGACGCAGCAGCAGTTGTTATATCCACAACACAGATCCCGTGCATTGGCGCAGCACCTGCAAGACATAAACAATAAGAGTGTTTAGTTGGACATCAAACTCATAGTTTCAGATTCAAAATCTAAGTATGTTATGCGCTATAGCGCTAGCCATTCTACAGTGAGATACAATGTAAGGGTTGATATTGACATCAAGACAACAGCAATATTCTGTCGTCCATAAACACCTCTGAGATCTAGTTTTACTTCAGCATCAACATCTAAGTATGTTATATAAGCTTTGTCTTATGTCAGACATCATTGGAACTCCTCCACCTAGATATCCGGGTAGCAAAATTCCAAAGAGGAAGAATGCCAGTGGGGAGGAATTCCAGCGGGGAAAACTCCTGAGGGGGCATTCCAGGGGAAGAGTGTCTAAGATAATGTTTATTTTTGCAATTGATCAGTCATGCCATTATCAGTTTTTATTGAGCAATTATCTGTCAGTGTTGAAAAATGAATTACTGACACAACCATACACTGCAGAGAGTTTCCCGCCATTTCTAGCCCTCAGTCTGAGAGGCAGACGACACCCCCCCCCCCCATTGCCCCTCCCCCGTCCCCATGGTAACAGCGACCCTAAAGTGAGTCCCTCCTCCTTCGTCTCCATCGATCAGACAGCTACACGCGGCCCCTTGGTCATCCCGGCCACCCACCTGAGGGGAATACTCCCCACCCCCCTGCCCCCCCCCCCCCCAGACTCAATGCCTGCCACAAGGTGACAGCGTCCCTACCTTAAACCCCCACCCAGCCTGTATAAAGGATTGAATACACAATGTACCTGCTTTGGCTCCCTCTTTCTGTAGGGTACCAACATGTGTACATTTAACCATTTAAGGGCCGCATATTGTTCGAAAGCACTAGTTAGGCATTGCAGTGTCTACAGAAAAAGGATATTGGTGTTAGGGGAAAGAGGTAGTGTATGGCCTAGGAACGTCTTATTAGACAAGCATCCCACCTAGTTAGCCTCTATAAATGGCTCTCTCCTGCATGTACCGGTGTATTTGAGACTGACACTTAGTCACCAGATTGGGACCGTGAACGTCTTTGACCGGGTGACATCTTCTTTGTCCTCCTGACAGAAAACGGTTTATTTAGGCAGGTGAGGATAAACATGGAGATATAATCACCACCATATGAGTTTAGATCTTTTATTTGGCACTAATAAATCGCATACAATACAGACGTTATACATATGTTATCGTTTATATTACCCAAATTAATAGCATGTGGCCTATTCAAGGGGGGAGTATGCCATTTTATGTGGACACGATGGTGGCAGTCAATACACTGGTGGATGTACTCAATACTATACCACTGGGCACAGTCCAACTGCTGGTCAAACTGCTGGTCACACCACTGCAACTGGTCTAGACCAGAGGACTGATGGAAAGGAACAACCAGCAAACTATTTGTTTGTTGTCTGAGCCTTTGTACATAGGGTATTTTGCTGGGGAGTATAGGCTCACAGGGCTAGGATATGCCTGCATGTGGGGGATTCTGTATGGGGGATTCTAAATATAACGTATAGGTGTTATATAAACTTAACAAGCCTGACACATTGGTTTGGATGAAGGAACAGAGGTCCTGGCCTTTAAACTAACATATAAACAGGGGACTGCCAGGAAAAGGCTCCACCAAATAGCTGTAAACACGTTTTGTTGTGTGTCTATAGCCTTGTGTCATGTTGTGAGTGGATATATAGCCTCGAGTCGTGTTGTGCATGGTTATAGCCTTGATCCATGTGCATTATTCATCCTCCCACCCTGCCGTGTATCCTGGTGGTACTACATATACACAACTACTGGGGAGGTATCTCAGCTAAGCCACTGCTATGATTAGCAGGCCACATGTCGATAATAATTGGAGGCTTGGATCATATCGATCGGTTATTGATCTCTGGGTCTTCACAAGGTTAGCATCTAGAGCCATGCTCGACAATGCGTAGGAGGACTTGTATCGTGTTATCACAAAGCATGCATTCCCAGTCTATACTTTGAGCTTTATCCAGGGGCCATAGATACCCCGGGCATAGATACCTGTGAAAGACTAGTTATACTATAATCAAATAAACGGATGTTCCTCTTTAAGGTTGGGCTGACAGAAGACCTTTGTTGTACCAGCATTGAGACAGGACATTCACCTGATGGTTATATATATAATATATATACTCCCTCTGCTGTTGCATAAACCTGAGGTTGCTATGACCAAAGCTTAAGTAGTTTTTAAAAACATAAACCTATGGTTGTTTTCAATTAAGTTGAGATTGCTGTTACATAAACGTATGGGTGGTATTCCCTAAGATCAAAATCATTTTTATATAAATGTCAATTTTAGATATAATATTATTAACTCATAGAGTGGTGATATGATAGGACAGTGCTGTCACCCTAAGTAGCCCAATCAGTGGTACAACCTCCACCTCTGCATATCGCCCTCAGCCCTCTTACATGACGGACAGTGATTAGTTTAATTTACTGTGAATGTAAAGTTATATCTTTAGGTAAAACGCCCATAATTTGGCTAATACAACGTATTGCTGTTTGTGGCAGCTTGCAGTCGACCAAACACTTACTCATGGAAACTAAAATAATATATTTTTGTACATGTGTCCTTTATATATCGGCTTAAGTTGGATTCCAACCTACAAAGTCGTTCAATATAAACTACTTATATTCGATGCCTTATAGCTATTGTCTGCAGCATCTCTATAAATTTATCTCTATCTATATATGATAATAGTGTTATCCCGCCAAACAGAACTCAAGAATGACACAAGTTAGAAATGTGTGTATTACCCGGGAAGAGCACAGGCTGTATACACAAGATGGAGACTCCCGAGAATAGTGAACCTTCCTAGTGACCTGTTCAATGGTGATGTGTATTTCCCAAATTTTACTCATGCAAATAACCAGAAATTCAACAAGTAGAATAAAGGTGTATTTTTCTCAAGTTTTACTACAAGAAATGACAGGGAATATGATACAAGAAGATTTCGAAATAACATTCCAGAAACATTCTGAACTCGCGAGTTTTGACACAAGAATGGCATGAGTTCCACTTGACAATATGATTGCAGGGATTAGTGAACAACAAACATGTAAGAAAGGGGACATTTATATTTAAAGTGAACTGGTAACCACTTCTTTACTTCATGATTATGTCGGGGACGGGGAATGGGGCTGTCTGAAATTAGGAACTTATTCTATTGCATGTCACATTATTGTGGCCCAGGGACACAGAGTCAGACGTCCCGAGTGCTGCGTTAATCCAGTTAGATATGACGAATAGAAGACCAGCGACTCAGCAAAACAACATTGATTGAGCTGCTTCACGGGGCAGACGTAGTTGTAGTTACCAAGCCAAACACACCCTACCCCTCCTCCATCCTTAGTCCTGTAACGGCAGCATGGCCCTTTATTATACAATATGCCTTGTCGTCGTAAAGTATGACTCAAGTAACTCGCCAGTGCTACATTCATACACCATAGTGACCCAACTGGGCTGATATATACTCCTGAGCAGCATGATACATAGATGCTGTACTGGCGAGTTACTCGCGGCTGCCTTGGTGAACCATGAAGACACATAAACTTGAACCTTAAGGCATGACGCTGTTCTTAAAGGGTTAGTCAAAGCCAATTTACTGTGAGCCTCTAATATGATCTTCAGCAGGGCTGAGACCCGGATTAGGACGGCCTCGTTCCCGCCATCCACTTAACCGTCACCGCGCGTCTCCGACTTCAAACACGGCGTCCCGCCCCCAGGGAGCCCCGCGCCGGCCGCTGCCGTGCACGATAACTCTGGGGTCTGGGTGCAGCAGGCTGTCTTAAAGTTGGTGTGTGGTGGGGGTGAAGCCAAGAGGTGAAGGGGCGGGGGACACAGGGGGTTCCTGGTAATTTTTTTCGACTAGATCTTTGCCATTTAAGCTTCTTTTTTTTGGGGGGGGGGGGGGGGCTGGGGGGTGGCCCGGGGAGTTGGTCAGACTCACAGGGAAGGGGGGTGGTGGAAGAGGGGGGGGGGGTGGCCCCACTGCCCTTCCGGTTCTAACGCCTGAGTAATTCGGCCCTATACAGGGCTATACTGCATGTGTAAATGGATTTTGTGAAGCCAAGGCCTAACGAGGTGTACGACGGGTAGGCGACCCTGGAGTAGGTCCGGGCACCATGGAGGAGAAATGGGATTCTGGTTCCGCATGTCACATGTCGATTTTAAGAAAGACCTTTGTCACTAAGGAAAAACCAATGTCACTACTGTCACTAAGAGATGTTGATTAGGCCCCCACAAAGACAATTTCAAATTGTTAGAACCGAAATGGTGCATTCTGATGCATCTTTAGACCATGAGCTCTGGCCATTGCATGCGGAGAACACAAGGGGGTTGGGGCACCCTCCAAGAACATTTTGAATGTCTAGACTTGAAATAACTCTAATAACTTTTCTTTTGTGGCTAAGGCCCATCTCACATCTCGAATTTACAAAATGCCCCATGTCCCATGTCACTTATATGGCCATGACCCATATCAATTTTAAGAAATGGCCATGTCACTATGTCAAATCTAGTGGTCTAGGGCCATTTAAGAGGCATTCTTATGACTAACTCTAATACTCATTGCAGCTAATTGAAAAGACTAAGGTGGGTAATGACTAAGCTACGTAAGAAGCATAAAGAATATCAGTGCAATGAGCGATCTTGCCCTTTTCTGGTAGATAGAGGGGTGTGCTAATTCAAGCTTATGAAGCACGTGCTAAGGTGAATGTATTGGAGTAACTTATAAAACCTAAACGTGATAGGCGCCATCATACCCCCTATAGCTGCTGCTACTATAGCTTATTACCGACGTGTGCGGGCTGCAGTTCTATTCATAAAGCCGGCACCAGCCTGAGTTACAACAAACCCACTGGCCAGCTGATGGGGGTGCGACAACACTGTACCCCCATCTAGAATCACGTCCCCGCTATACTCTCACCTCTACACTGGCCCTCTGCACCCATATGCTACGTCACAGTCCCGTAGCTATATAAGGGCAACAGTCAGTCCCAAGTTGTCAAATCATCCAGGATCGCAGTAGGGAAACAACGTAAGCAGGAAACTGGTAAGTAATTGCCCTGTATAACCATGTCAGGAAGCACTTCTAGCATTAATGTCGCTTTAAACAGAGGAAGTATGGGGAGAGGTATTGCAACCATAGGTTAATATCACACACATAAAAGTGAGAGTATTTGTCGCTAAAACTACCCTCACCTGAGGGTCAGGCACTGCCTGACTACCCTCACCTGAGGGTCAGGCACTGCCTGACTCTCAGGTGAGGGTAGTTTTAGCGACAATGACTCACTTTTCTGAGGGTGATGGCTAAAGCTGTCTGACTGATATAGGACGGTTCACAATGAACTGCAACAGTTGAGATACTCCACAGCGGGCCTCAGAGTGGAGGTTACAGAAATGGACTTCTTAAACGTGGGATGCAATTTAACACCCAGCCTCCACAAGGATTCTTAACCTAATCCTTCTATCAGAGAAATATTGAATCGTTGACGTGTATGACTGTATTGATAAATAATTTTTAAATACAACATTTCCAAAAAATACATGATGTTTCATAATACGATACAGTCATACTACCATTATATTCAATGTCGGATGGCCTGGGGCCGGAGCATAAACCAATAAATAATAACCTGATAATAAAAATGCAATAACTGTAGAGTATCAGTTTGTCCCTTGGCATGAATGCACACAATTACAAGCTGGTGTTGCTATATGACATATAGCGGCATACACTGAGACGGTGGAATAGTCCTTAAGCTTGATGGCCGTGGATGACCCAGTAAGACGTGTCTGTTCTGCGTTGTGTTTCTATTCTGGGCGTTAGCAGGTATATTAATACTTGAGGTGAATTACTGGTGTATAATTCAAATATTATGTATGCACTGAAAAAGTAAACTTGTCTCCAGACTCGTCCAAGTGACTATAGTAAAATAAACGAGTCAAAATTGTCTAGGGCCAAAAGAAAATAAAAGGTTTATTTCAGGTAACATGGCAAGAAAATGTAGGGTCGGTAGGTCGTAATCATTTTTTAAATTTTAACTTTTTTTTTAAACATGAGAGTGCTAGCCCGCCTCTCCGAAGACCCTAAAATTGACCAAAAAAGGGTAAAAATACGAAAATATCTTCAAAATTGCAGCTAATTCCAGCTAACAGACACGCTTCCTTGTCACTTAGACGAGTTTTTGACTTGTTTATTTTATGATTGTCACTTTGAAGAGTCTGGAGTCAGGTTTATTTAGTGTGGGGTCACTAGAAGCGCCAGGCCCAATGGATAAGGCCTTCTGCTCGGCAAGATCTTTGTAGAATACACAAAACGCCAATGCTGCATCAGCGAGTTACTCACCAGGAATGCATCGCTGCATCATGATGAGAAATGAGAAATCTTTGGGCGAAATCTTTGAGTAACATGTATCCTTAAAAGGTCAGATGTTTTACTTTGCAGCCAGTAGGGAGGATACATACACACTAACAGTCAGAAACAAGGATGAAGTGTCTGGACAAAGAGGGAGGGGCGGCCCAGGGCTCCCTGCACTGGTTCTACTTCTGGCTGTTGGTGGCTCAGGGGCTCGAGCTGTCTGCCATCATCCTTATCGGGATCTGGATGAACGTGTTCAGGGGTGGTTACGCATGGACTGAGGACCCGGCCACTGAGTTTAACTACCACCCAGTCTTCATGACCATCGGCATGATTGTCCTCTACGCAGAAGGTAGGTGTCCAATAAACCTTTAAGGGCCACATGATACCTTAAAGTTGCCCTTTCTGCTTTAAAAGCATATTAGAGAGAGAGGGAGGGGGAGGGGGGGGGAACCGTTAGAAATCAACAAAAATGTTTAATATGGCCATACTTCAGTTTAATCTCATCCCCCGAATTCAGCTGAGAATCCAGCAAATAATTCTATGTTATGCTTGATCTACGACGTTTGCAGTGCACATAATACGTCCAACCATTGAAAATACACTGTAAAAGATAGTACCTGTGCCCATGGCACCCTCTAGTTGCTCTTATTGCACATAGCGATTATTTCACCGTCCCCCATACTTCAAATATAATAATGTAATATAATCTGGAACACATTTAAGAAGGTTTTAAAATATGGAAAGAAACCGGACCATCTCTGCAAATAATATCGTAATTCTACTTGTGCATGTTTTTGTCATTTGCATGCGTAAAACTCGGCAAATGCATATCACTATCAAACATGTCACTAGGAACGTTTACTATTCTCGAGAATCTCCCATGTCTATAGATATATCTTGTGTATACAGCTTGCGTATTTCCCGAGAAATACACAAGATACTAACTTGTGTCATTCGTGAGATTCTGTTTGGAGGGATGTCGCTATTAGGTTTGCTGTGTGTGTTTCAGCTATCCTGGCGACTTTTGGACAGACAAGAAAGCCTCAAATTTCGCCACCCACTATATCCGCCCATGCTTTGAAACATACCTTGAAACTAGGCCCCATATGGCACCCTCCTATAACGCCATACCGCCTCTGAATTATATTTGCTTGTCACCTTTTTCTATATATGCCACAATAAGTTTGTGTGTTACCAATGAACTTTCGGAGATACCAGCTTTAAGTGTTTCTGCTGTGTGTTTCAGCTATCCTGGTGTACCGCGTGTTCCGCACCCAGAGTAAGACTGGTGTGAAGATCCTGCACGCCGTGCTGCACGTGCTGGCACTCGTCTTCACCATCGTGGGCCTCAAGGCCGTGTTCGACTCCCACAACCTGGTGGACCCTCCTGTAGGCAACATGTACAGCCTCCACTCATGGATAGGACTCAGTGCTGTCCTCCTTTTCGCGCTACAGGTATAAATTTTACATTAAAACCGCAATCTATCCGTTTAACGGTTGCATATAGGGCACCTTAGTGTTACTGAGGCGCCCCCCGTTTTTAGTCAGGCAGCAGAGTGAAGAAACTTCAGTTCCCATATACCCAGAAGAGGGTGTTACTAGTCAGGGGTTGAGTCAATGGTGAGTCTATGGGGCGTCCACCTGTTGTTACCTGATTGAGGTTCTAACCCTTGAGCATGGTGTGCCCACGGCCTAACCCCTAGGAGCCCTATAGTGCCCTATAACCTGGTGGACTCCCCAGTAGGCAACATGTACAGCCTACACTCATGGATCGGGCTCAGCGCCGTCCTCCTCTTCGCTCTACAGGTAACTTATTTTATATCAAAGCTTTATCCGTTTCACGGCTGCATATGTAATAGATACACCACGAGTAACTTAGTGTATGTCAAAATAGCCACGACAGACTGGCTGGTGGCCTCATATAAAGCTATATAAAGCTATAGGGTATAGTTATGGATATATCCATAACTACTCTTGTTATTATTACGTATCTAACTCAACCTTCGGTGATGTGAGTTCCCAGAACGAGTAGCGCACACTGCCTTCTACCATAAAGGCCCGTATTACCGAGGGGTGAGCTTGTGGAACCAACTTGACCATGAAACCCAGAAATTGGAAGATAAAAATGACTTCAAGCGGAAAACCAGAGAGAAATGGGGCGAAAAACCGCCCTGAATTCAGAAACACAACGGACCTGAACACCTGCCTTGAAAAGAAGTATTATTCTATTCCCCCTAACTCCCCTCATCACCATCTCTATAAAATACTTCATTGTATTGTCACGTCATCCACTCTAATTAATTAATTTGCGGTGTTGAACTGAGACGCTACGTGAACTGATTATATGAACCCACTAAATGGACATATGACATATCTATTGGCTCTGTATCGTCTCATAATTGTTCATTGAAAAACTCCTCACTGAGGAGATGTGATCAATAAAATTTTCAATACTTCAATACTTCAATGTGAGATAACTAAGGCGTGAAGTCCTTCGTCGTATCTTACCTGCCTGCCGTGGGTTGAAGTGCTTTAATAATTTACCAAATAGTTATGGTAGTTAAGAGTTTAATTGGGCTCGAATTGTAGATGATGTACAATGATGTGTCTGAGCCAGGAGTTCAGAGTGATATCAGTGGATCTCTGTATTCATTTCATGGGGTTATTGATAAATTATATTTAGAAACCAAATTTCATAGTTATTTCAAATGATGTCATCATGGAGAGACAGCCCATGGAGAATATATATCGGTTTCTCCACGGGGTGTGCAGAACAGCCATTCTATAGTACTTAAGCATGGTAACCATGTCTCTCCACATGAAATAATGTACTTTTCTTTACAGTGGGTGGCTGGCCTCCTGTGCTTCCTCTTCCCCGGAGTCCGGATGGACAAGCGTGTCGCCTACAAACCCCTGCACGTGTTCTGGGGCCTTGCCATCTTCGTCATGGCCATTGCCGCAGCACTCACAGGCGCTATGGAGAAAATTGTCTTCGTGTAAGTATACTCTCTTGCATAATAGAATCCTCCCCATGTTTAACATATGAGAGTTCCTTCTATCTTAATGTTGGAATTGCATTCAAACTGCAGAAACACCATTGCGTCTGTAAAGGCGTATGTATAGGTGTCCAGTATTTACTGTACCACATCGATGGATACCATCAGTGCATTCCAACTTTTTATTTAAAAAACGTACAATTTTTCCAGTTTTCGACAAGCGGCATGTATCTGAAGTATACTTGTTATACCTCCTTTTACTCTTGTAATTTCACTCGATCATTTTCAAAGTTTTTATGATATAACATTGTTGTCCATTTTTAGGGGTGGCACAGATGTGATAGATGCAGAACGTGGGCTGTCCAACATGTTCGGCATGGTGGTCCTCATGCTCGGGCTGGTCGTCACATACATCGTCACCAATGAGGACTTCGCCCGACCCGTCCCAGCTGAGGAGCAACACATCCAACTACCAGAATAATTCTAAATTATTTTTGAAAACCTACTAGGTCCAAACAGATCAGCAAACGAGATGACGTATGAGGCCTACTAAATGGTTATGTTAATTGTATTAGATAGCCAATATGGAGTGAACATGATTCTGTACATATTACGTTGTAAATACCAGATTACCTTTTAATATTTCTGATGTTATCACCATTCTAGACTAGCTGAAGTGCAGCTATTTAATTGCCCTAGTAAGTAATACCGGTATTCAGAAAAATATTATATTGTTGTTTAGCCATTAGGGAGAAATTCTTAATATATTATTACATGTATTATCGTCCTGTTATTTGTTTTCAAACTTGTTATTCGTCTCTTTTTATTATAAAACAACGTTATAATATATCTATTGGTTTGTCATTTGTTAGACCATTATTCAATACTAGTATACACCCATGTATATCTCTACATCAGTGTCAATTCATTTTTCTTTTTAATCCAGTGGCATTCATGCAATCTTTGTTGCATGTTATACTTTCCTGCTGAAAAGACTCATCAGTAGACTGACCACACAGAAAATCTAAATGTCCCGGCCCATAGTCTGAAGTGGCTATACTAGGTTAGTCATAGGGACATTGGTCAGACGTGACCAAGTGCTTTTCAAAAATGAGTGAGGCATGACAGCATATTACTAATGCCTTACTCAAAAGGACTTGGCCTAAAACTCATTGACAGGACTATGGTGAGTTGGTCGGTTCTGACCAACCTTGTGATATCAACTAACCTAGGTTGGATGTATAGGGAGCCAAAAAATGGTTAGGCTATAGTGACTGAGAGATTGGTCGTATAGGGTGCCAAAGAACACCAGTGCAGTCTGTACCCACAAGCTCGGTGGTTGTGGGGTGTTTGGGAGGAGCAACCTGAGTAGCAGGGAGTGGTAGCAGAGCTGTCTCAGCTTACAAATTAACTTAATTTGATCTGCATAGTAATGACAGGTGGAATAAGACGTTGAGTTTTAATTAAGAAGGAAACTAAAATTTCAGATGGAGTTGGAATGGTTCAGTCATTGGGATAAACCCTTTCAGGGTCGCATAGTGCTTTAATGTGCCGTTCCCTTTATTGGCACACTGAAAAAGTAAACTCGTCTCCAAACTCGTCTAAGTGACTGTCATAAAATAAACAAGTCAAAAGTTGTCTAACGTATCAGGTTACGATCCCACAAATAGAATCTGGAGCTGGCAAATGTCGGGTTTTGGGCTGGCAAATACCAAGTGGGTCTTCTATCTCCAGCTAGAAGACCCGCTTCCTTGTCACTTAGACAAGTTTTTGACTCGTTTATTTTATGACCATCACTTTGAAGAGTCCGGAGACAAGTTTATTTTTTGAGTGCACGATACATTCATCCCAGGCATGAATGCATCGTACCGAGCCTTCGAAAGTGCATGTATGCACTCTATATTATACTATAGGGTGAGCACTATGCACAAATGCAGCACAGGCGAATCGATTTACCAGGGCTGCATTAATGCATCATGACGGCAATGAGCATAGCCTATTAAAGTACAATGCCGCCCTTAAAGGGATCAGGGTGAAGCCACACTGCTCTGTACTTCAATATAATTCTGCAGTAATCTCGAATTAAACACCGATGTGCTTCTAGGAGATGTATCCTGTCGGAATAATGATACTCAGAGAAAATATCATGTCGGAGAGAATGGAAGAGAATATGGTTGAGATTCTTTTGTTATGACAAATGTAAACGATGATAGACCCTGGGGGGTTCCAGATTCACAATTGGGACGAAGGCACTGGTGGAATAAAATTTGAACCAATGAAATATTTCCCTGGTATTTCCTCCATAATTCTATGGGAGCAAGGGTTATCTATCATGTGATATAGCTGTTGGCAGTGCTTATTTAGCCATCACGTTGTTGGGTTCAATGGCCGCGCACATCAGACAAAGGGAAAGGTCGCTATATGTTTTAATATATTATTTCTATTGAGAGGTACATAAAGTAATGTCCAACCATTTGCTTTACATGTAGGTGGTTAGTACTGGGTGCTACATTATTCAATGTGGCAGACCTAAGCATCATTCACCCCAGTGTGTTCTGGGTTATCAAATTGCCTTGGTAAAGAACACAATGCAGCCTCTAGGGTAGATTCACCATGGGTTGGACACATACCATGTGACGGATAGTGACATTTCTTTCTAATCACTCAACTTGTATTGGTTATTTATTCGAGGTTTATTCGAGGTCTAAACAAGCACAAATTCGAGTGGGCGTCTCAAGGTGTGCGTCCGACTGAAGGTGTATCTACCTTACTGATAGACCCACCATCCACCACCTCCTGTATAGAGGCGACTCTAACGCCACCATGTCCACACAGAAAACTGCCGAGTCATGCATCATCCTCATCACAGCCTCACAAACCTCCCCATATTGCCGAGTAATAAACAACCCCATACTGCTGAGGGCCCCTTCTCACCGCTCCTAATTTGTGTAGGTGTCACTAATACACGGCCGCCGCTGTCCAGCCGTATGGGGCTTTATGACGCATGTGATGGGGCCCTGTGACAAGGGGGGGGGGGGGTAGAGGGGGTAGAGGGGGAGAGGGGGAGAGGGGGAGAGGGGGAGAGGGGGAGAGGGGGAGAGGGGGAGAGGGGGAGAGGGGGAGAGGGGGAGAGGGGGAGAGGGGGAGAGGGGGTCAATCTCCAAGCAGATTATCTTATTCGTTTCTACCCAGTGAGCACAGAACCTTGAATCAACATTGATTACAGGCTGCCAATGTTGATTCAACGTTGATTCAATGTTAAACTGCATTTTGTGCCCACTGGATGGGTAAGGGCTAAAACGGCAGATCACAACAAAAACTTATCTACACCATGCTTTTTAGAATAGACATTTATACCATGATGAATCGATTCAAATACTTAGAGAAAAGTATGAAGAACACATATTGAAGGTTACAGAAGGATCGGTTATGTTTTCAAGGTCGAAGTTGGACATATTCTCGAAAACTATTTTTGGTTTATGGAGACTGCATTGTGTGACAGGGATAGTAGGGGAGACCAGAATCATTTCGCTCCCTTCTTCCGTAAAAGATTTCCTGTAGTCCGAGCATTTGGGCAGAGTCTTATTTGAGGCTGTGCTGGGAGAGCAGGGGGTAAGGGTGGTGGGAGCTGTGTAGGGGGAGGTGAATGTAGGGGCTGGTTGAGGGGGTCCTCATGAGTTGCACTCACCAAGATATCTTGTGTTAGCTTGTGGGCCGAGAAATGGGGTAGATCACGGCCTACTTTTCTTACCTCTTAAACCCAACCACACACTCAAAATATCCACACACAAAACATAGTACGAGTGACTACGTATGATTTTACTTCCTAATCAGAACCAGAGATATAAACTGAGACCTGTCTAAAATGTAATTAGTTTTTAAAAATTAAAGTTTATCTCCATTCAAACATCCTTTAGGATAATCTAAAGCGCAATGTAAAGAGAGTGAAAAGACAATTTAAGAAAAGAAAGAAAATGTGCAGAAAACGTCATGAGTGATGCCTCACGGGGGAAACAAGTCTTTCATTGACAGCCCACTTATCAAGGCAGCCCCACTGGAGGTCAGTCTACAGGAATCTGGATGTGATTACATTGGGAAAAGATCGGTCCATTGACAGTATTTCGTTGAACACCCACGAGACGATTGATTCCTAGTAAGGTTTCATACAAAACACTGTCTACTCAGCCCTTTGAGTATTACTCTAAAGCATCATCTCATATCACAAATTTTGAATTTCACACTTTTCCCAAAACCAGTTCCATAACTCATTTAGACACCACTCTCTAGAGGCTGCCTGTCTGAGAGAATGAAGAAGAGTTTCATTGAGCTGCTCAACCACGAGATGGGAAAGAGATCTGGGAGGAGGGAGCCCCCTCTACCAGATCACCCTTTATCTATTTAAGGGCCGCATGATGTGTCAGTTCTAGCTCCATGCCGACCTTTCGGGGTCTATCAACCGTGCAGGGTCGGCATGATGCATGTATGAATGCGCCTGGGCTGCATGCATGCATCATGGATATAACGGTGCATACTGCATTAAAGCACCCTTATGTGGTTAACCCTTTAAAGATCGTATAATGCTTTGAGGCATTAAATGCCCTTTTAATTTGTCGTCATGATGCATTCATGCAACATTCATGCATCATGCCGACCCTTCTGGAGTGTATCCACCCCAGGATCAGCATGATGCATGAATGTAGCGCTGGCGAGTTACGCGCCTGAGTTGCATCGCCAGAGCTGCATGCATGCATCATGACGATAAAGGGGCATAGTGCACTAAAGCACAATGTGGCCCTTATATGGCTAAGGGAGCAGCTCGTGGGAAGTGCAGTGTGGGTGAATGCCGGGAGAGGCAGTGAGTCAAGAGTTGCTCACTTCAGCGGCCAGGGAGCACTCCATCAAATGGGACAACACTTGGAGGTGGGCAAACGATTACCGGCCATCCATCGATCCTGTTCTCTACTAGTGCTAAGACAAACATCCACGTCCTCACCATGTCAATACAGGGGCTGCCTAGCTAACGAAAATACGTTATTTTACGTCAAAATAACGTTTCTGACTTAATACAGCTTTTGGCCATAATAAGAAGCCATAGAGAAACGTTCAATACAGGGTAGTTTTCCACTACGGTGCTACTACGAGGAAAACTGGCCTTCTGAAACATTGGCCCTCTGCACACTTGCCTTCTGCATATTGGCCCCCTGCACACCGGCCCTCTGGACAACTAGTCTCTTTGAACTTCTGTTTGACTGTGGAGCTCTAGACACTGGCCCTCCGGACAACTGAACCTCTGGAGACTGGCCCTCTGGAACCTGTTCCTCTGAAGACTTTCTATCTTGACAACTAGCCCACTGGATAACTGGCCATCTGGACACTGACCCTGTGGACACTGGCTCTCTGTACACTGGACAACTGGTCATCTTGGCAATTGGCCTTCTGCACACTGACCCTCTGGACACAGTACCTCTGGACTTCTGGCTATTTGACAGTGGCCCAGGAAAATTGGCCCCTGTCAGGCTGAGAATCTCCTGCAATGACAACAATTGGCGCACTTGACAACTGGCCCCTGGGCTGATACCTCACCGTCTCTGCGTGTCTGTAACTGTGACAAGCAGCGCCTCCCACTGGTGAGCAAACACAGACAGATCTAGACGAAAAAGGGGACTGAAGAAAGACTTAGCCTCCAACCCATGACACATGCTGAGAACATTGGAGTAATGTAAAATACAAAAAAACAACAGCACAAGAGCCCCCTACACGTCGGTATATGTCGGGACAGTGCTGGAGAGCGCTTTTTATCCTTTACATAAACGCACTTGAGACTAATTCATTAGCTCATTGACAAGGAAATCGATACTGAGTATTGTGTCCCATTGCTAGCAATGTGCAAGATGTATTTTTGCCTGTTTAGAATTATCACATAGGATTCTATAGGATATGTTCCTCCCTCACTATTGTGTTTTTTCCATAATCCATGGCATAGGCTTTGCCTTCCATTGAAGATTGATGCTTGCAGATCTATGCCTACATTTGATATTCTCATTGCCTCAGCGAAAACCTTTCATAATTCAAGACTGAATTGAGTCGTTACCTGGCATTACCCTTCCGGCAGCTCCTCATAATGTCCGAGAACATAATAATTGCCCGGCCTGACTGGATAAAAAGCTGAATGTGGGTTTCCAGTAAATTGTTTGTTATCTCAATGGAAATTAAAGGGGCATAGAATTACAAACTAAACGTATTGACAAAATAACATCATGAAATAAGGTGACATTTGTGTGAGGCCAGATCAGCCTCGGTTCCATTAACACTGCCTGTTAACTCTTTGATGCCAACATCCCATAGTGACAGCGTTGCATTAATGCATCATACTGATCCTATGGGGTTGATACACTCCCTAAGGGCTGGCATGATGCATTAATGCAGAACCGGCGAGTTTACAATCCAGTGCTGTGTTGGTGCATTATGCCGCAAATAAACATGAAGCCTTGAGGCACTCCTCCGCCCTTAAATGGTTCAAACCCGCCCCAATCTCCCTTACATTTAACTTGCCAAATGGCTTGGGGTCTGCTTAAAATGAATTATCAAAAGATAAAGAAAGTAATTCATGGGAGAGTATTACCAAAGACATTTGCATTATCCCTGTATGCTCTGCTGTTTGATATTACTCCCTTGGTGATACTATTGTGGCAGATACACAGGAAATGGTTTCTTTCAGATTTTGAATATTGTTACTAATATGCCATGATAGGTAAAGTCTATACATTTTACGATAGCTATGATAATAAAGTTTATTGCCTGACTACAGGATCGTGGGCTTAATTAGCTATAATTCATGAAAATGAAATACAAGCTCACAACAGGAGCTGTACGTGGTATGCTACAATGTGACATCACTATGTCCCTCCACCTATATGGACAGCTTAATACTACAGACGGAGATATACCCAGTCCACCCTATTGTCAAGATCAATGCTTGAACCACATACCCTCTACACTGTCTGTGTAAGTAGTGCCAGAGGGGGAAGGAGGGAGGGTAGGGGGCACGACTGTCTGGGTGCAAGCTGGCAGGGTCAAGGGGTGGGAACGCAAATAACGAACAGCTAACGATCCAGCCAAGGATGCGCCTTGACAGAAATGTATCACACTTATGATGAGTATAATAGTCTTGACTAAACACACACATCCTACATACTGTAAGAAGGGTAAGAATGCACTCTACTGGTCCCTTTCTCTCAAATACAGTAGCAAAGATAGTATGTTCAGTGTATAGATGTGCCATCTATTTCCAGAAACACACTCACCACCAGTCCTGTTTTCGTGCATCGTGCCTTGTATTCACGAGTGTATCAATCCTGCAGAGTCAGACATGATGCATCCACGCAAAGGACACAGTGCAATAAAAGTATTACACAGGATATGGTGTTGCTCAGGCACCAGGTGGGTTCGTCCAGACGGCGGTGGGAGCGGACAGCTCGGTGAGCAGCTCAGTGCCAGCAGACATCTGCCCCGAGCAGCTCCCCGCACCACGTGCTACCAATGATAGCTCTCCCCTATTATCGACCACTATTGATATTGACCCGGCAACATTTACCCCATAGACCCCCTCTGAAGGCACCTGAATGTACACTTATTATATTACTTACACACGATTAGAGAATATATTTCAGACAACAGTAATTCTACTTTGTCATGGTCATTGTTTTAGTCATAGATTCATAGATTCAAAGCAAGCTTCTGAAATGTACATAGATATTATGAAACATAGCGTTTATCAGATCACTAACTGTGAGAACAGAACCGAGGCATTCATTGATTCTTTAACCACCAGCCCCCTTCACGTTATCAAAGCCACTAGAGTTCCTTCAGTTAGGTTCTTCAGGTGTGGTGAGGCGGAATCTACACGTTGCTAAAGAGCCTCTTGAAATGCGAGCAGGCAGAAGAGAAACCACTAACAACCTCTCTACCTGTTCTCAAAGACAGCGTTCCTCTTCCTGGATGAATTAAAAATACCCCCTCATCAGCAACTTGAGATAGTACTGCGGGTTTCTCCCCTACACCATCATATCCCTCCCTTCTCCTCTCCCCCACACCCCCCCCCCTTTTACCTTCCCGCCTGGCGTGGCCTTGGCGGTTCCCACGCCGGGGAGAAAACTCAAAGCCCAGTATCGTGGCGCATCGAACGAAATATCACACTTGGATAATCTGGTTTCCTCAGGCACCTGGTTGCCATGACGACGGCATGATTCGCTTGTCTGTTGAGCGCCGCCTCGCGGTGACTAACAAGAGATTTGAGACGCCGTGCGACCCGCAGCGTATTAATGTCAACTCGCTGATAAACGGGAACTGCTAACAGACGGACCTCCACGGGCTCCCTCTCACTGCCTGTCTCCTAGATACTGGCTATCTATCTCTGTATCTGTCCCTCTGTCTTTCTTCAGTCTCTGTCTGCCCATGTCTATCTATAACTCTATAATATCTTCCCATATCTCTCTTCTGTCCCTCAGTCAACAGTCTCTGTCTACTCATATCTGTCTACCACCGTCTATGTTCAACTGTCTATCTCTCTATGTATGTCCCTCTGTCTTTGTCTGCTATTGTCTCTCATTGCATCTGTCTGTACGCCCCTTATCTAGGGCCTCTATCGTCTACTAGTATACATTAATCGTCCTTGTATCACAATCTACATGCAGAAAAGAAATGGATAATACAGCCTTTAATTCCTGGTCCCTCTGAATTGGTCCTGGTCTAAATGTTGGTCCCCCTCTCAAGGGACCCAAAATTGTTGCTCCCCCTACTCCCAAAATCCACCCCCCCCCCCCACTATTAAAAAATGACCTCTCCCTTAGCAACATGCCTGACTCTGAGAACAGATAACTCTGCCATCACCGTATGCATACTTAAAACATGTGTCTATTTCAATTCAGTCTGCCTCCGCTATTGTATTTGTAGCTGGCTACCCCTCCCGGTTCACCCACACCCACCCCTTTCACCACATACGCCGATACATCTGTGTTGTTTTTTCATTTCACGTGTACCTCTAGTGTTGCTTTACAATGTACACAATTACCATGTAAATGCCACCTACAGGGCATATAGAAGGCAGGAGGTACATTCCCTCTTGCCAATTTACAAGTAACAGAAGTGCGATAGCAGCATGTCCGTTTGTTTTGTTTCTATACAATTCTGTAAATCCACCCCCAAATACAAATACTTTGGGGATGTCTTCAAGTCACACAGTCCTCCACATTTATCACCCTGCTCACATTATCATTAGAACACATGTAAAAGTCCTGCGAACTCGGGCGGCCCAGCAAATTCTGTTTAGAAAAGGGGCCATTGAGACCAAAATCAAAATTGTATCATTTTATGTAATGACATGGTTTGACACTTGTACTACTAAACCAGAACATAGCTATCAAGAGGTACTGCTGCACTCTAAGAATTCTGAGGTGAATGTCAAGGAATTATGTTATTGGTCTAAAGGCTACGCCGCTACTGTTTTATTATTCTATATTCTCACCTCAAGGAGTGACTCACATTCGGCTGTGGTCAAATAACCCTTTGAGGACCGCATCGTACTGTAATATACCATACCCTTTATTGTCATGATGAATGTATGAAACCCTGGGGGGGGGGGGGTACTTGCCAGGACTATATTCAAGTATGATACCGACCCTACGAGGTTGATCACGTAAGGGGTCGGCATGATGTATTAATTCAGCCTTGGTGAGTAGATTTGGCAAAATGCTAAGCGTATTAAAACACGATGCGGCCCTTAAAGGGTTACTAATAACCTAGCTAAATGTCGCCATGTCCACCAGTGGCATATTGAGGTCCAGCACACAAGGCCTCCCAGCCAATCTACACACACACCTTTTATCACCTACTACTTCTATCTCTTCCACACCCCAGCAAATCACCGTCAACACTTACCTACGCGCCGGTATTTAAATATATACTGAAAGGAGTGGAGATGCCATAGCAGGTATCTAATTTTCTAAATAAACATGCCATCCAAAGAACTCTGTGAGTTACAGATGTGTCAAGTTGTAGAAATTATACACAGTTTCTGTCGCTATCTCCCTGTTAACTGTCTGGCAGTATGTGGTGCAGAAATAATTATGAGAGCTTTCTGTCACAAAGATTTCTAAATATTGTGGTCCGAGCTTTTGGGCAGAGTCTGGTTTAGACTCTGCTGGGAGAGTGCAGCCCTTCTACCGACAAATAGGATCAGCATTTTCCGGGACACATCTAGTCGTGATTTCACATAGTCTGCAGAGAGCCTATTCTGGTTCCCACCGTAAATAATGATGACCACACACGCGTCATACTAAGTCCTTATTCTGCTATTTCAACATTAAGATGCGCACGATTAGATTGGATTCTAATGAATAAACGAAGAGGCTGGTACTCTTATAATCAGATAATGTACAAGATTAATAACATGAGGTACTGTCAAGTTGACCCCTGCCCGGGGATTCTAATTAGCTTGAAATGTTTGCGCGGAATAAAGTCAACGTGGGAAGAAAGTCAACACAGTGACGGTTATTGGATTATCCAGTATTTGACTTTCTCATACTATGACTAGTTAAATATAACCGGTCAGACTATTGAGGGCATCGTATAATGATTTCTAAACGCCTAATACTTGCTTGATCAGTACGTATTCCTCCAGCATAGCAACCCTTATTCGGTGTACTGAAAATTACGTATTCGATCTTAAAGAGAGGAACTTCGAAAGCTTTTGATTACTTTTCTTTTGTGAAGTCTCCTCAGCCTCACTCTCACACACACCAAACCCTAACCCCTTACGGGCAGCCCTGGGATCTCATTCAAAACGACTGCCGTATCTGTCGGGCTGTCAAATATTTTTGCGACAGCTCCCGGCAGCGGCAAATCAATGAGTATTGTCTATTCTGAAACACTTTACTTATCGTCAAACCCGAAATTTGCCCCCCCCCCCCAGCAGATATGGCACTCATTGGCAGTCGTCCTGAATGAAACCCCTGGAGGCCCATTCAGAACAACTGACGTGGTCCTAGGCAACTGGTGATGTGACTAAACCTATTTGACGACCACTAGTAAAATCTCTTTCACAAGATTTCCTATACAAACATATAGAAAATAAATAGCACATTTGCCAGCTACAAATACCCTCGTCAATTGCAAATATTGCAATATTGACGAAAATCGCAATATGACGACTGACGAGTCTGTTCTGAATGAGCCTCCAGGTAAGTCAACTCCCGGAGGCATCATGCCGAACCTTCCATGGTGTATCAACCCTACCAACCACTATGCGGTCATTTGAAGGCTAAATTAAGGGTCCAGTGGGGTGTTTCACAAGCCGAAATAAAATACCCTCAATTGTACATGTATTCTACAACCAGGTTGATATTAACCAATGTCAGTTTTATGTTGGTGTTTCTAAAGCCGCGATATTATGTTCGGTCTTATCCCCATTTACAACTGAAAATAATATTGGATGTTGTGAAACACTTTTACCCTGTAAGTCTAACTTAATTCGGTCTTGACTGCCAAACCTACAATAGATTAGTTCTAACAGCGAACATGGTCTTAAGTGGACGCATTCAATTGTAAGTCCACAGGAAACCAGTGTATTCTATGGGATATACCCTTATGACGTCATATCTCAATGGGGGACCCTGGGTTTCACCCCTGTATTAGCTGCGCCTTGTACGGGAGGTTTTAGGGTAATCCCAGCGCACTATTCAATTCAAAATGAATAACTTTTATATGCCCTTTAAAACACAACCCGTTCTATGTTATAACCACTGCATATCTGTACGGCCACTACCTCGAATAGTGCTAAAGGGGTAGCAACATTTTCGCCCATAACTCATTGTGTTAAAGGGGCATTCTCACTACTCCCACTTAACCACTTAGTAGACTAGAGCAGTACTAGAATTGAGAGTGGGATAGGCCTACCCAGTGAACAAAATACGTTTTTTAACGTTCTGAAACGTTGCAATGTATAGCGTTATTTTACATAATATGTCAAACGTTATTTTACATTTTTGTATTGTTCATAAAAAACGTTTGTTTTCATAACGTTATTTTACGTTATTTAACGTTTTTATATGGTTATGGTTAGATCTACTGAATTAACGGATTTCCCCATGTATAAGCTGGGCCCGTGTACAAACCTGCCCAGTGTACAAGCCTCGGGAAAGGGTGACTCAGTACTGTATAAGTCGGGCCCCGAGTTGCAGGGGTTGCAAAATATATTCAATAAAAAGATGAATAAGGGTTTCATTGGCAAGCACACATTATTTCATATGAAAAAGCAGGGCTTCTGGTGGGACTCGAACCACTGTGGGCAATACTTATGTACCAGTGCCTAAACCACACGGCCACAGTGACTATACATGTTGGCTGTTGAACATCTACTTACATGATGTACTGTTTGTATAATATTGCTCACATCCCACTATTACAGACTTTAATAGCTTACTACCATTGCAACAAATGCACATTATACATTTAATGAGCTATCATACCCCCTGTGAGGCTTGTTGGAATTTCCCAAAGTATAACTGCTCCTAATATGCGAATTAGGCTTATATGCGGTACTGACAGGCTACCTTTTAATTAGTTGATTTTAGCAACCACCTCAAATCTCATAAAACGTAGATGTAACATAGCTCTTAACCATTGCCACCAATGCATGTATAACGGCCTAAGTAGTCTCTATTTGTGTACCACTTGAACTCCCTAAGCACAGTGCTAGTTAGTATTTTTTTATCCATTTGACAAATCGGGGGCACATATAATCGGAAGTATACATTGGAAAGTTTACTTTACGACAAAATCAACTATGGAACCCTCTCTTTCAGTTTCATGGTATGCTATAGACACAGGCATATTTCTATGGTTTTCCCCTGGTCTGAACTGTCATATTGAATTATAACTATACAGTGGTTTTAAAAAATCCCTGCCTATCCCTGGACCTTTATAATAGGGAGCTTTAGCTAACCCGACGTAGCTCATTTAACCCAGACGTATCCTATTCAGCACTGCTGCGTCTACGTTTTATGAGCTTTGACGTGGTTGCTAATTTGCAGTTTATCATTCATCAGTAAGTGTTATAAGTGCCATTAACTAAGTAAAGTCGCCATGGCTGTGTGGTCTAAGCGCTGATCAATCGAATCCCACAAGAAGGCCCATTTTCCAAAAGTGGATTGACCCTACTAATAGCAGTTTTTAGGTTACAATTTTATAACGTAAAATAACTTTTGAAAACGTTATTATCAGTCAAAATCCATTGTATAAAAACGTAAAATAACGTTACTATAAGGTTGTACATTTTAACGTTTTGGTATAACGTTAATATACGTTAATTGGAGTCAACGATTTTGCGTTAAATAACGTTATATTCACGTTTTTTTCAAACGTTATCCACACCTCTAGGAAACGTTTTCCCAACGTTATATAACGTTTTCTTGTTTACTGGGTACTCTTGGTGATTATGCCACTTTAACAGGGGCTGACGTACTGTACCACTAAGCACGATACAACTATTGTATGTGTATCTATATAGCATGTATGTGTGGGGGGAGGTGAGAGAAACATATGGACGCACCTGACCCTAACATACAATCAACATAATGCCAGTTGTATGTCCCACTCGCCCAATGTCTTCTTCTATTGTCTTTTACTACCTTATTTGAATGCGAATTGTATACAGATTTCACAGCATCATTATGTGTATGATAACACATATAATTATTACACGAAAAAAAATTGAAAATATGTGTATGGAAAATATTAGGGGGCATGGTATGGGGTGCACGCTAATTTGCATTGTGAAACACTTATACATTAGTTGTATCTCGATTGTAGGCTAAACGCCCTGACTTAACTTCTTGGTTGTAGACCTTTGTGAAACACTTTTATAACCACTATACAATTGATAAAACCTAATGTCGGTCTTAACAATTGTATACAATTAACTTCTCCTCTAGAAACACTTATTCTACAATTAATTGTATACCCCCCTTGTGAAACACCCCACAGGGTCCTCTTTCAGAACAACTGCCGTATCTGCCGGGGTACATAAATCAGGGTTTGACGATGACGATCATGTAAATGTCAAGTTTATTTTTTACTATCGGCAACATATTTGACGGCCCGGCAGATACGGCAGTTGTTCTGAAAGAGGACCCTGCCCAGTGGGCAGAGAACATTGAATCAATGTTGATGAATGGTTGACAACCTTGTTTCAATGTTAGTTCAATGTTGATTCACCTATGAGCTGCATTTTGTGCCCACTGGGTGAGAGAGAATATCTCCTTGAGAGAGAGTTGCCTATGTAGTGCTGGCGATCAGGGTATTCATGATGATGACAAATGTTACCTGAAAGCCCCATAATTTGGTACCCCTACTGTAACAGTTGGAGTGGAGCCAGGACTGATGCTCAACCCTATGTAAAGGGCGGGTGGGGCTTAAGGCAACACATGTCCTTATTGAATGGTAAACCAGTATGTCAACCCTGTATACATGCATTGTCCCTGTATACATGCATTGTGACGACCGAAGCGCAAATGTACACTCTAAGAACAGTGTGTTGTGGGAACATGCTTTAAGAGTAACACACATAAATTTGCAACACACTTTGAGATTTTACACACTTATGAATTGTTACACACTTTTTGTCAACTCACTTACCTGCTTACACACTTGAGGTCATAGAGGTGTGTATCATATACAAAAGGGGGCAGCAGCAGTAAAGGTCTATCATGTACCTATGCTACATTCTTACAGCCATATAGTAGCTGTCGCAGTGGCTCAGTGGACTAGTCTTTGGACTGAGAACTCGAAGATCCCCGGCTCGATTCCCTATGGGGCTGACCGTCAAATGGAAATGTTTATTTTCTAAGACGGACCATAATATTTTAGCCCCCCCCCTCAAGAAGTGTCAAATTTCTCTTCCCCTCAGGAGGGGTTGAACTGTTTTACAACCCCCTCCCCAACCAATCCCCTCTACTACAATGAAAGATATGACACCTATTTACTTTGCAATGAGATACATACAAAAACTGTATTATTTGAAGCTCATTGAATGAGCAAACTCACTCGATCCATATTGAAAATAGATGGGAAGTTTATTCTCTTCAACTATACACACATGCTCTTTGCATGAACCAATTAACCATCCCATATAAGACCTCATTAGAGGTTCTGCAAGGCTGTAAAAGCATGGCTTATTAATAGCTGATTAACTATTGTCTTTATAATAGATATAAAGCCCTGCAAATTATTAGTCAGTGCATTGGCATCCCTCAATAAGGGCGGTCTTTGTATTGTCTAAGAACCACTTCCTGTCATAACATATCAATACCCAAGGGTAAGTTATATAGCTTACTGGTAACTGGTAAGAAGTTGTGTGATCTTTGAGAATACTTTGTGTCTCCTCACTGTTGTGTGTTCTGGTACCTATTTGAGTGGGGAATACACCGTGATTGTACAAGGAGATTTGGTGGCCTACTGAGCAAGTGGCTGGACAAGTGTGTGAGAGGTCCTGGGTTCGATCCCCAGAGAAGACCTGGCACCAAATCTTCCCAAGTGAAACAAGTTGTCCTGACAGGAGTCGCGTCTGTAAGTGTCGGTAGACAGACTGCGGTGAACCTTCGGTGTCCTGGTCTCCCATGAGACTTGCACCGATCCGCTTCAACCCATAGAAGCATAATACACTTGCGAGTGGTAAAGATATAGCAGATATCAGTGTTGACGAAGGTGGTCCTAGCCGGGAGGGGAAAAGGCTACAATGGACCACTGGAGACTCTGAGAAAAGGTTGTGAGAGCAGCCATCCCACGCTATCTGACAGTGGTACGGTCATGGCACATTGCGCCACAGTCACCAGTTGGTTATCAGGTGTGTCAGTTTCGCCAGGGTCATGAGCTAGGATGTGTTCATAGTGGTTGACTAAGACTTGTTTACTGTCAATACAAAGTCAGTTTTGATAAAATACTTCTATTCCCACTTTTCTATATATTATGAGCGGTTCAATAAACACTTTTCCTAGATATAAGAAGCATTTAAAAGTGATAAGCACAGTATATGCACAGTATGAACATGAATAGACCTGACAAGAAATTAAATAAATCTATACTAATTTAACTCTTAACCCATATAGAAAGTAATCATACTTGATATTGAAAAAACAATAATTGTCAAGGGATTCGAACCTGCATGGATAGGACTCATGTGCCAGCCCCTAGACCACTCAGCCACGGCACCTGACACACTCTGTGAGGTGTAGAACAGCTATTTTAACCCCCACCTCCTCAATACCATGGCTTTGTACACCAACACACTTTTCAGATTCAACACACTTTTGCCAAAAGTGTGTGTGTGTTACCACAAAAAAGTGTGTTAAAAGTGGCTTCAGAAAAGTGTGTTGAAAAGTGTGTAAACGTAACACACTGTTTTTAGAGTGTAGTGTATCTAAGCAGAGTGTTTCCCTTAAAGGGTTCCCAACCGACGAAAATACGTTATTTTGCGTCAAATTAACGTTTTTGACGCTACACACCGTTTGCTCATAATGAAGAGCCACAGCTCTGAAACGTTTGGTTCCAAGGTCCGCAGTGTGAATCTCCACTTGAAAGGGTGTCAGCAGACTCATCGATACTAGGAGACGAGTGAAGGTGCACCTGATAATGACAGGTGTGGGGGTCAGTCTGGTGTACAGGGTAGACTTACCTGAAGTTGACCACATACCTTGAGTCGGACACTGGAATTTGTATAGGCCTGTAGAGTCATACACAGAGGGGCCATTGAAAAAAACTTTGCTGGTTGCAGCTACAATCACTGATAAGTTATTCATGTATGATAACTACGAATTCAGGTTCCAGACCCAAGGTGTGTGAATCTACTGGCTGACATCTACCTAGGTGTACTGTAACCACCAAGGCATGCACCGGCCACTGGGCAGGAGTCTGGCTAACAAAGGTGTTACTTCAGAGTCGTTACTCCGTTTGTGGAGAAAATAATTAACGTTTACTGCATATAGCTGGGTATATATGGCAATATGATATAAACTGTCCAGGCAAAGGCATATCCCCAACTGCTCTGTATTTGAGGCACGGTTTTGGAACAAGATAAAAACAATGAGTATTTGAGTAAGGCATCGGTCATATTTCATTTTGCCTGGGTCATTTTTGAGTAGTTTGTCATCCTGACCAATATCCTTTGGGATAGCCACTACAGACTAAGGCCTGGAGCATTTAGAGTATCTGTGCATTGATGAGGGGCGAGTATTGTGTACGGTACAGAAGGGACGGGTATTGACGTGAGGCACAGACCGCTGTGATGTTCAATACGTGTGAAGGTCAGCTTCAATGGCGGATAGAGACGCTGGCCGTGACGTCACAATTAGGGCTAGCCAGACAACAGGCAGAGTCAGGTTCACCCTTTAAAGTGGCATTCTCACCGAGCGTTTCCCACCCACAATTCTAGTACTGTTCTAGTCTGCTATGTGGTAAGTGCGAGTGGTGAGAATGCCCCTTTAAGGATCTAATAAGGACATGTTACTTTAAAGCCGCATGTGTCGTCATGATGCACCACTTCCCTTTTCAGGATTTCAACATGTTTTATTGACCTTCAAAATTAGTGCCGACTTGTCCGTACTGCATCGGTGCAGTAGTATCTAACCTGTAGGGTCGGAATGTAGCCATGATATATGCATGTAATCATGACACTTACATGTATGCATCATGACGACAAAGGGAACAGCACATTAAAACACTGTCCTGTCATTAAATGGTTACCCGATGGACCGCGATCCTCGGGGTGAAGCACTATTATTATGATATGGATCAGGGAAATAAATCAATACCAGTGGATCTTCCTGGGGCACAAGGTGCATCGTATAGAGCCATAACCCCCGACGCATTGACAGCATATGACACATGGTAATAACTGCACACAAGGCAGTGTTGTAGTGCCATTTACAGACGATGTGGCTATCATCGTTGGGCGTTGAACACTGGGTCAGCGCATGTAAACTTACTGTCGATCCCAACTCCAAACAAAGGCTCTGGTAATAGCCACTTTGACATTGAACTTGTATTTGGTTTGGTTTGGGCAATCCCTGTTGGTGGCTTGGAACCAGTGAACAAGGACAAGAATGTATGACGGTTGTTTTACCATCATACTTTCCGGTTCCTTACATTTTACAGTGTAGCCTATGTTTAGTAACTGACAGGCGTTATCGCTTAAAAGGGGTGAACTATTTTTGGCCTCCCCCTGGCCTCCCCCAAGAAGGGACGATACCTCTCTCCCTTAATATCCCACACACAAATATGATTATATTCCTATTAATAATGAACTTGACGTCATTCACAGTGTCCCTACATGCTCCACCATGTTCACCCCCTACTGCCCCAGACGTTCAAATAGACACACACCCAGTGCCCATGCGCAGACACGGTCCCACAATGCCCTGTGCTTCCGGCCGTGTCTCATGGAATATTCACACACAGAGATTTGCAGTGGCTGCACCAACTGTGACGTCAGGTTGTCTCATAACGCTAACTGGGCAGGGTAGGACAAACGGAGCCTCATCGATCTCTGTACACCGTTACGTAAGGCTATTACATGGTCAGGGGGTCAGGGTGATGTGGGCCGTCTGTCTATGTCTGGGCTGCCTGTACTACAACTGTACTCCCATCACGGGCTACAACTCTGTACATATCACAAGTGGTGAAGGGGGAACCAGGCAGCAGTTACACAGAGAAAAGAAACAGCGTCAAAAGGGAGTCCAGGCTGTCTCCAGAATGACTCCTCTCTAGGGGAGTCCAGGTCGCCTAAGGGAGCCTAGGTGACTCTCTGGCTGACCTAAGGGAGTCTCCTGGAGGAGTCATAGAGCTTTCTGGGTCATATGACTCCCCCAAGTGACTCCTTTAGGTCAGTCAGAGAGAGGCTCCCTTAGCCTACCATGAGGCAACCTGGACTCCCTTTTGATGCTGTTTCTTCTCTCTGTGTACATTAGGCCCTCATCATACCCATCAGGCGTGGGCATCTTTAGCTTAATTTATCAGCTTAATTACTTTGTATTATCTACACCGATATAATTATGAATCTTGTGTATTTTATCATAGGCTCTAAGGCAATGTTTCTGTTCAGAGAAATGTATATATATAGGCTGTTAATGTGTGTGTGCGCGCGCATCCAGTGCCCTTTTTTCCCCTACGGTACTGCTTTACCCTATACTACAATGGGTAGCTAGTACTACACCATCAGGACGTCTACACAGTTATAGCCCGTGCCGCACACTGAATACTCACCCCATTGACGAGGCCGCTCCCACGGGACGCTACCCTTTACCACATCATGGCATGGCGTTCATTGAGCTTGTTCTATTGTGATATCTCTACAGAGATTCCTCTAGAGCATACATCGTGTACAGACACTGTTGCCTCTTGGGGAAACACAGACCAATAGTCAGATGTTTATTTGTTCTTGATGTGTGTTTCTGTTGTTGTTGGAGCTAGTAGAACGTCACCGTTTGTCTGCTCATGGACATGAAACTTACTCTGATCTACACTCAGAAAAGTTGGTTGCCATTTTTTTTACAGTAGATTCAACTGTAGGTGTACAGTTTATTGTAGATACAAATTAGAATTTACTGTAAATCTACGGTAGATTCTACTGCTAATCCATTCTACCGTAGATTGTAATGTAGATCTACAGTAGATTCTACTGTGTACCTACACCAACTATTTACAGTGTAGCTGCAATCTGCTCGGGGATACGTATATGTAATGTTGTGAGAACCCGCCACACCGTTGAACAATACAAGTATGATGTTACACGTATTATTGTAATATTCAAATGCTGCCTGTGAATGCAGACGCGAGGCAGTCTGCTATTTACTCCTTTCCCTTGAATCCCGCACCAAGTAGTACGTGTTTATATTCTTAGATATTGCCCTGCAGTCGGTTACTCTTCTTATACTACTCATAGTGGTGGCATACTAACACATTAGATTACCACGTAGTTTATAAATGTATACATTGACATTTATAACCTTAGTTATCACCTGGGCTGTAATTTACTTTTTCTGTACTACTCACGCTGGCCGCATGCTAACATATGACACCACCTAATAGTATAGGTATATAGCCTTAGGGTAGTCATCGCCTGGGGTATAGGTTACTCTTCCTATACTACTCATGCTGGCCACATACTTGGTGAGTTCGGTATGTGCCAAATGGCTCGGTTTAGTCTAACACTAAACCAGCATGCCTGTAGCTTCCGGTAGGGGCTTCCAAGTACCCAGCCACATAAACCTAGGTTTACTGAAGCTGGTTCCTTGCCATACTGTACTAGAGGGTACAGGCACGCTGGTGTAGTGTTAGACATTTGGCGCATACCGAACTCACCAACTAACAGTGGTCACATACAGGCTACCAAGTAGTACAGGTATATGACCACGGGCCACCACTGAGCTAAACCTCGGGGGGGAGGTCAGGTGTTTCTGGTAACAGAAACAGGGTAGTCAACTCAAAGTTCCCCCTCTGCTTTGAGCATCGCATTCTGGTGAAAATGCATGCATTTGGATGCATTAAAATGCCATAATCTCATGGATTTGAATAATAAATGATATTACTGGGATGCAGAACACACAATTTTGCATTAAACTGGAGATAAACCCACATTTGGCAAAGTCCCCCCTCTGCTTTGTGTCAACATTGCTGCGGTCCTTAAAGCACATGGCCTGCATACCTACAACACTGTGGGGAGCAAGGAAAGGACAGGGGTCTGTACACAGGTAGCACAGGTAGCCAAGTGTAGCAGCCAGAGTGGCCCACACTATCCTACCTGACGGTAGGACTAGGACTCTGCTTGGAGACAAAGGTCAATTGGTGCGCGTGTATATGACCGTAGTAATCGCCTGGGCAATATATTACTCTTTCTATGCTACTTACGTTGGTCGCATACAAACACATGATAAGTAGTATAGGTATATATATAACCTTAGTTATTGCCCGGGCTGCAGCTTACTCTTGATATATTTCTCACGAAGGCTGTTTACTAACACATGACACTACATAAAGTATATCCAAATGGACATTTTGATTCAACGGTGAATCAATGTTGGATCAACATTAAATCAATATTGACCAGCAGTT
The DNA here is from genome assembly GCA_947462335.1 of Harmothoe impar. Taxonomy (NCBI): domain Eukaryota; kingdom Metazoa; phylum Annelida; class Polychaeta; order Phyllodocida; family Polynoidae; genus Harmothoe; species Harmothoe impar. The sequence continues at coordinate 74,158,112 of OX381709.1, read as the reverse complement.
TCTAATGTTGATTAAATGCTGTGTGCCAACTGAAATAGCCGTAGTTAGCTTATGCTTCCTATATAGGCTATACAACTCACGCTGACCCCGTCCTAATTAACACATGGACAGTTCCACTCCCACCCCACATAGTACCACAATGACATTGATTTTACTAATGGCCAATGATTAGGGTAGACTGGAGGTGAGCTACTTGTGACGACTTACAGCGCCATATGGGCAATTAGTCCGGATTATCAATATGGATTAACACACAGCTCCATCAACCTAAGGCAGTAGTATATGCCAGGCTCTACGTAGGGGTGTAATTATATTACAATTACCTGGCTATTACTGGAGGGTGTTTGGGGGTAATTTAGACAATTACTTGACTGCTTTACACTTACTTGACACCTACTTTTCTCACTTAAGATAGACAAAGGAGTAGTATATGATAAAACAATAGAACAGGGTCAAAAGAGGTAATAGAGAACGGAAGCTATTTTGTATTTTATGACTTAATGGTTGAAGTGAGATTTCATTGTATCACTCTTTTGGATCGTAGTACTTTGGATTGGGTTAATGCGAGCAAGACGTTTACTAGAATCACTGAAATCTAGGATTGATTTACTATAATGGAGCGTCTATATCGTCATCATGATATGGAAGTTTCTTATATTTATCATGATAAAACACACATGGACGACTTGGATTGCCTGATAACAGAGGACGATTCATTTAGCAAATTCCCAGCTACACAAAATATAACTATCCCTATGGATTTTAAGTATTTGGAAAAGGCTTGGGATCTTTCTGAAAGAGACAGTTCAGTTAGTGATTCTTGTCTTGTTTTGACTCCTTTGTTTGAAGCTTTGAGAGCCTTCTTAGACATTATCAAGGAAGAGACTGACTATTTTCTTGTGCAACGTTTGGATACTTTAGAGAGAGCTAATGTGAGATACGGATTCATGAATTTAGTATTTTATGGACATGCTGTCGTGAGGAACGCCAAGAAAACAAGGCTGACTCCATTGATAGAAACAAAGGAGTTTATTGCCTTGTTGAAAGCTGGTTATGCTTATAATTCTGATTTGTTCTCATGTATTCAGATTGACACTAGATCTCAGTTTAAAGAACTGTTATTGAGTTTAATTTATGACTCTATGTTATGTCAGCATGGTCAAAGTCATTCTCGACCTTTTTATGGTTGGTCTAAATGACAATTATTTTTTATTTTGATGTCGGTCTCTTTCTCCATTAATGAAGAGGAGGCCTATGCATAGTGTGATGTATGGGTCTCTCAGGGGACTAGTTGACAGGTAAGAAAGATGCTCTATCCCGAGCAGTACGGGTTAGAAATCTCCTTCCAGCAACAGCTTAAGAAGACCTACAACATCCAGACCCCGACCAGAGGTCGAGGTCTGTGGCTAATCTCGTGAGATATTGCCGGTGTTTTGTTATAATAGAGACGACATGACAGTCTATATAATTATGTTATAACCGCTTAAAGGGGGTTTAGTACTGTACGTCTTTGAAAATCTATGTTTATTAAGTGTAAATATGCTATATAGATGCTTATACTGATGTTCTATGAAAAACTCATTTGTTTCTATTTTAAAAACATTTGTATCAGTTGTAACACGTAGATTTAGAATGCTTTATGCGCGTGCTTATGTGAAATTTAATAAAAATGACGCTAGTGGCGCCCTCTTACAATAAAAGAAGGAATTAAGTCATCTGGTAGTTACGCATTTTGTGTTGCGACGGAGAATATTAAATTTAGTTAGTTAGTTGGTCTCCTAAAGAGGAGACTGTTTGTGAGTCTTTTGGACTCAACTTACTAAAGCTTTATAAAAGCTTTAGCTAGTGAGGCTAATCTCATCAGATACCTCAGTTTTGAGTGTCTGATAATGTTTTAGACTTCATGTAGTTTTCAATAGATTAAGACAAAAGGGGTTTAATATTGAAACATCATAAGTCTGCTAAATGTTAATCAAAATACATTAAAACAAGATATTGAAATCTAAAAGCAATAGTCTTAGAACAGTTTTGTTTAGTTTATATTTTAAAAACAGGTCGGCATAGTTTCAAGAAAGACACAAACAGAGTATCCCATTCATGACGTTGTGTCGTATCAGGTAAGTGGCGCCCTCTCGCGAAGTGAATAAATGCCAGCGTTACTCAACAGAGGACGCCACTATAATAGTAAGGATAGAATTTAGTTACAGACTCGAGTGTTTTCTTTGTTTTATGAATAAAGCAATGTCGTAGACATTATAAGACAGATGAGATAATGATGTCTACGGTGTTACTAATTGTTTGCGGTACTCGTGATTTTGTATAAGTATTTTGATCTATGTGGAATGTGTTGATGTAATGACATACCCCATTAATTAGCGTCTAGAATCTGCATAAGATGTTACTGGAGAACTACAACCAAAGCATAGAGATTGCAAGACACTTTAATTAGTGTGGCTAATCTCATTAGGTATTGAGGTGTTTATTTGACACCTCAAATACCTCCCATATAATCTAAAGTCATTTTATTAGAAGCCTGGTTAGCTCAGAAGGGAGAGCGTCAGACTTTTAATCTGAAGGTCGCGAGTTCAATCCTCGCACCAGGTGATTACATTTTGCTTCTATGTTGGTCACCATCTGTCGTTTGGAGGTGTATACAGAGTAAAAGTTATGACCATGCAGGTGGTCATAACTTTCACTTTGAGCAATTTAGCCGTGGTTAACACAACAAGTCTATGAGGGCACTATTTTAGTTCGCGCTGCATGGTAGAGAAGACTGTTCTTTTTACTGCTAGACAAAATGTCTGAATCAGACACAGATTTTGAACTAGAAATTATTTTGTGGGATGAAGTAGATAGAGACGATTATCATACATGTCCAGAAGATGACATTTTAGACTACACTTCTACGAAAAGCATTATTATTCCTATACAGCGACAGTGTGTTGATGATGTGTATAAGGCTTTAAATGGGCATTCAGTAGGAAGTTTATCAGAAGAGCTGTTAGAAATCGTTGATTCTTTAAAAAGATTTTTAAAAGAAATAGACGGGGAAACAGACCACATTGCGGTATTTCGAAATAATTTGTACGAGGCTCATGACGCTATTCACATTGTAGTCTATTGCGATCAAATAATACACTCTGATGACGGATTGATTAGAATAGATCAATTAAAACAATATCAACGTTTACTAGTTGCAGCAAGGAATTATAATCAGGAACTGTTTCAGATTGAAACTATTGACACTAAAAGCCGATTCAGATCTTTATTAGTATCAATGCTGAAGGATTCAGAGATGTTTGTCAATGGACTCATAAGAGCGTGGGCTTTTCACGGGTGGAGTCAGTGACGCGGGAAATTCTATGAATATACATGAGGTCTCAGACCAATGATTCTTTTGTCTCGGAGTTTGTTTTTAGATTTTTCTTTTTTTGCTGAGGAAAAGGGTTTAAAAGAGCGCGACGTCTTTGTGAGTTTGTTGGTTTAAACACATTTACCATGGAGTTCACACATGTTTTGAGCGCTAAAACTACTGTACTATTCAGCGGAGCTGAAGTCAAGTTCACTAGAACTACATTTAGGGGAGTGAGACATATATATGTTCCTACTACCGTCGTCGAGTGGGCTACTCAGATGAAAACTGTGATCGATAATTTGGACTGCTCTACTACAGAACAAACAATCGGGACTCTTCATCCTCAGTGGAAGTTGACTAAGTCTACTTTTAGAGGAGTGGAGTATGTCGGCTTTGTGAAGTACGTCGGCCAGTTGAGAATCGGGTAAGTTCATTATTTAGATTTAGCATGATCCATACTGACGTCGTTTCTTGTCATTGACGTCGGTCAACTGAATTAAGTTTTCACATAGATTTGTCTCTGGTTTGAATCAACAATCGTGAGAGTTTATATATTAATTTAATTAAATCTGTCGAAATAAATAAGAATACGTCAAGTCTAGATGATTAAAGAACTTCTTATAGATCAAGTTGACATTTTTTTTTTTAGATTATAAACTACAACTACTTAGCTGAATCATGACTCATAGGTTTATTTTATTTTTATTTCAGCTTTGAATGTGTAAATGTGAGCATAGACGACTACCGCAAGCTGTGCGCTATAACATCAGCTGATCCTCCAGAAGCCTCACCAGCAGTCGTCGTCATCAATGACGACGGCAACGACGGCGACGACGACGACGACGACGACGACGCTGGTCAAAGTGGTGCGAGAGTAGTGCAAGTTCAGGCATCAACCGCTAGAGGGGGTGAAAAGAGGTCTTCCCCGTTTAAAACTCCTCTGAAAAAGAGGAAAGTCATCTCTGTGTGGAAGTGGGTTCTAGACAGGGGAACAGACCTTTCTATTCAGGAATCTAGTAATTGCTATTTCGGCAAGGCCAACTGCGAATTCTCTTTAGAGCTTAAAAGAGAGAACTTAAAAAATCAAGAGGACAGTCAAGATTATGAACTCACTTTAAAAGAAGTGCAGAAGCCCCTCCCCTCTCCAGTAGAGTTAGCTACTAAAGTGTATGAGTATCTTCTTCGTCTGGAGTTTGCTCAGAAAGTGAAAGCAGCTTATTCTGGAGCAGGTTACTGCACTCCTGAAGAGTTTGATGATGATGATGATGATGGTGATTGCGTCTTAGAAAATCATATCAAGAAGTTTTCAAGGACGTGCCACCTCAAGATCTCCATTACTCGCTTGCTAGAGGGTTGTAGCACTCTTTCCCCTTTCTTCGAGCGAGCAGGATACGTCAAATACGTCGACGCAGTCGAAGTGCTGGATGAGGTAGATCCTCAAGTCGTTCTCAGGAAAGGAAAATCCGAATTTGAAAACGAGTTCTGCGAGCTTGAGCTGATATAATACAATGTGTTTCGATCCAACATATAACTTTGTGATTATCTTGCCTAAAGAAGACCTAGCAAAATTAAAAGAACTGTTTTCTCTTCCTTTAGAAGAAAGGATGTATGACAGCGAAGAAACACAGCAATTAGTGCACGGAATTGAGAGTTTCATAGACCAGTTCTCTTCAGATCTATGGCACACTACAGAACATATAGCGGCTACTTACACTGATGAAAACTCGAAGTATGCCACTGAGAATCTTGCTGCAATTCAGATCATATTCCACAACTGCGAATTAGTCACAGGGTTAAAGGTGACGGACACTTCGGAATTTAAATTCCTTAAAAAACAGCTAGACAAGAACCCTGTCATCAGTTACATGATGCACAGAATAAAAATGAAAGGACTCTTTAAGACTGAGTGGCAAGAGCTAATGGAGTATGGTGAGTGGCTCTCTGAGAGCGCTACGTACCTAGAGCCCTTTTTTGGCTGGGAGGAATGCCCTTGTTAATTCTAGATTATAAATAAATCTAGCATTCTTTCAGCTTTGAAAGAATGCTAGATTTATTTATAATCATGACTGAAAGAATGCTACAAAATTAAAGTATAAGACTTTATTTCTATATTGTTTTGTTGATTAGTTAACATGAAGCAATGCAAATATATGTATGCAGACAATCATTTGCGAAGGTGTTCTCTTGTCTAGAATACAAACTTAATTTCTGTTAACTTTATACGGTATACAAGGGCGTTATAGTTATAAGTGTTACTTGTCACGTTAGTTATCAGCAGCAGCATTGTAAACGTCAGGGAAAATGCTTACATTGACCTTAATTAGTGTTCTTGTAAATGATATACGGTGTCTCAGTAATATACAGCGTTGTATACGTCAGGGAAAATGCTTACATAGGTTTTAATTAGTGATATTTTATATGATATACGGTATCTCAGTAATATAGTCTTACATGATAGCACTATATACATTTTTAAGAAAACAGCTAAACATAAAGCACAAACTAATCACAGGCTTAATCAATAGTGACACAGTTTGTAATTGTTACTCAATGGTATCAAAGTTTGTAATCGCTACTTAGTGTTTAATTGTACTTTTATACGATATACGGTATCTGATTAATACGGTGTTATATGATAGCTCTATATAGATATTATTTTCACAATGTCGCTGAGCATGAAGCACAAACAAAATACTTAGTTTATATGATATACAAGTAATTCGCTTAATTCTTGGATATATATATATTGTATACAAACAATTCAGCTTATAGTTTGAGTATTAAGAATAAATCTGCTTAAATACACGAACGAGTTCTTTTTCCTATTCATACTTCAGTTTCAACAATGTTGTCGTACACAATATTGTAAAACTTGTAATATTCAAATTCTGTCGACGTTGATCTGTTGCATGGTTTTTTCTTGACTAAGTAGACAATCCCAATCACAGCTATCACTCCCATTATAAGACTAACACTTATCCAAACAGGTAACAATTGGGGAGATTGGTTTAGTTCAACAGTATCAGCAGCAGAAGCAGGAGGAAGAGGAGGAGGAGCAGTAGTTTGATAAACTTTGAAAGTATCAGAATCAGTTTGTGTATCAATAACAGGTGAAGTAGTGATTTGTTTCAGAGTTGTAAAGTTTGTTTCTATACTTCCTTCAGTACCGGTAGAACTAGGTTTTACAGTCCATAGAGTTAATTCAGGATCATAACTGACGCTGGCCGATTTAGTAGCAGTATCTAGGGTTTGAGTAGACAATGGGCTATTTGTTCCAGGACCTTTAGAGGTCGTGATGTGGGTAGTGGTGACAAATCCGGCGTCTGTGGAAGTGTGAGTCACCTCTTTTTCCTGTTTAGCTATCGTAAAATCCGGAGGTGTAGAAATGTAAGTAGGATGTACGAGGCAGTTCCATCTGATAGTATAGTTTACGTCTTGAGGAATAGAATCGCAGTCAAAACTATCCCATTGATCTCTTATGTCTACGATTTTAAGACTTTGAAATTTCTGAAACACAGCTGTGTTGAATTTAATCATTTTGCATAGTCTCCAGTCTAAGTGATAATAGTGATGGTTATTCCAAATGTGAAAAGACTCAGGATCGACTTGACGACAAGTGATGACTCCCTCTTTGCAGTCACACTTTTCACATATATCGATTTGGCAATTTGTTAATCCAAAAAGAAGCACAAACCCGAGTAAAATAGAACTCTCCATTTTGGGTTTCCTCTGTTCTCTTCGGCTGTATCCCGTTAACCTAGTTCTATTTAACACAGACGGAATTGATAGTAACTTTACCCGTATGAGAGGCGGGAAATCGCTTAACCTAGTTCTTCAAGCATATACTTAGTTAGACAGTTCGGGTTATTACCGCTAAAACTTCTGCTTGGAGAATATATTCAGCGTCTGCGCTGTCTCCATGCTGATGTCTAACCTTCTTCGTGTAGTACACTGACACTGAACAACGGGTGGGAGAGTGAATATGCGGGTCATTTGTTCTGCGAGGCTGATTCACTCTCCTACCCGATGTTTAGTGTCAGTGCAGTATAGCGGTAGCGTTAAACAACGGGTAGGAGAGTGAATCAACCTCGCAAGAACAAATGATGTGTTTATTTGATTTAATAAGATTATGCATCATCTACGTTTACATTTGCGTATTTATTAAACAAATAATACGGCAATATTTAAACATTAAGTAAACTGTCTTGAAACTTATCTTTTAAAACAAAATTTAAAGACCGGTCTCGACGACTGCTTCAGTGTAGTCGCCGCGAAATGCGAATTCAGAACTCAGAGGATAATCGCGTACGAAATGCTTACAGAAATGCGAGTGTTTGGATTAGTGAGTCTTTTCATTGCAACAGTTGTATTCTTCGGAAGCTCGACATCGCTACTATGTGATGAGTGTACTTGCCGTCGAGCAACAGTCACTTGTCGCCACGAACATATTGTTGGACTGTTTAAAATGGAGAGGGCTAGAGGCTTAGTGCATGGAAGAGTTCACAAACTAGACTTGCGCTTCTGTTGGATTGGGGCCCTGACTGAAGAACTCATTTTGTCTGTCTTCCCTCACGTCAAAGTCTTAGATATAAGAGATTCGGAACTAATTTGTGATCAACGCTACTTGAATTTTAGCGGCAAGTCTTTTACGACTAAATACAGTTGTGATTTAGACACGCTTCTAACTACGACGACTACAACTTCAGTGACATTGAGTGACAAAACTAGCACTGTCGCTACAAAGACCACTACTAAGGTTCGAATTCCAATTTTTCTACCCACTACACGCCGAGCTATTGTTGTAAGGACGACAACAACAACAACAACAGAGTCAGCCACTACTGACCCTCCTTTCAATCCGGCCCTTCAACAATATACTGCGACCCTTGCTTGGTGGGTCTATGTATTGATCACTGTTGTCGTGATGTTGCTTATTGCTCTTATTGGGGTGCTTATATACATCAGAAATAGAGCTCACCCCCCTATACCGGATATCCCTCTAGACATGATGTCTAGAGGCCGGCAAAAAAGAAGATCTTCACCACCTCCTAGCAGTCCGTCTTCTTCTTCACAAACGTTGGTAACTATTCTTTACTTTTAAGCTTGCTAATCAAACTTCAAATGTAAATAGTTGTGTATATAAATATTCATGAGCACGTCTATTAATACATGTATATATATATATAAGCATGACGCTTGAATAACTAATATAATGTAACTCATAATATAGCATGTTGTTTAAATAGGTCTAAGCTTGACTGATTGATTGATTGATTGATTGATTGATTGATTGATTGATTGAGATAAGTCCACGCTAAAGGAGATTTTGAAATAATTTATCCGCAGTGAGCTGTTTGACGCAGAGCAGCTGTTTCCTGGTCGATATAGAGGGAGGCAGCAGCAAGTCGAGGAAATCGGAGCTTTCCCCTAGCTCTGCAGACTACACTCCTAGTCGACTAGACTGCGTCAAGTACTCCCTTCTCTCACATACAGACTTACATGCAAGACTACACTTCTAGACGTCTAGACCACGTCAACTACTCTCCTTTCAACACAAGGATGTGCCTTCTCTCAGATAGAGACTTACATGCAAGACTGCGCTTCTTGACGTCTAAACTGCGTCAACTACTCTCTATCATATAGTTTTTTGTCTTGTTTTTGTTGTTAGATTGTTGCCCGATCTAGATGGAGGGTTCTTACTAGACTGACTGACTGACTGACTGACTGACTGACTGACTGACTGACTGACTGACTGACTGAAATATCTGTGATTATTCTGCTTTTGTGTTGTTGTTGTTGTGCCAAATCTGTGATTTTGAATCGTGTTCGATCGCCATTGTCATTGTCATTTTGTGAGTGTGTGTGTGTGTGAATTGTTAGGTTTGTTAAAGCTAATGAAAACATATAATCTTATTACTATATATATATTAGACACATAAAAGGTTAGTGTGTGTGATTTAAAGTAGTAGTAAATCATTTAACTGCTATGTATTTCACTGTATATCAAGTCGATTAGTGTGTGTGTTAGTATGAGCAAGGAATCATTCACTGAGTATTTAGTACCGGTACTGTTAGCACTCACTGCATATCAAGCTGATAAGTGTATGTTATTTAGTATAAGCAACGAATCAGTATTCTTAGTATAAGCATATAACTATATTTTGTTTACTCAAGTTCATAGAACAATCATGTTATCAGGTATTACATGAATATCAGGTGCTAATCTATATGCTAAACACGCTATCAGGTATCTTTTTATTGAAATCAAGTATTACATGAATATCAGGTGCTAATCTATATGCTATACATTCTATTAGATATTTTGTGAGAAAAGGCTCAGAGACGTTGCCTAAGTATGCTAATCTATATCTTAAAACATGCTGCTTAGTATTTTACGGTAATCAGACGCTAAATCATTTATGTATTAACATGACAACTTTTAGTAAACTCTTCAGCGATAGATGAAACAAAAGAGTTCTTTTAAATAACATAATAAATACAATAAATCAGGCAAATTGTGATCACATTTTATTTATTTATTTCATTTACATTGATTACAAGAAAGCAACTAGTCTATCATTATATTCAGTGTCAAAAGTAAAATGGTTTACAAAGTATTTCAAGTCATGACCGCGACAGCGAAAATAAGCATACAGAATACAATAATCTCCACACACGTCACTAGTTTGGCTTTGAAGACGGCGAGTAGAATACACATATGATTTATTCGCATTTATTAAGAAAGGTTTAACTTCGTGGGGCGGGTTCCCTAAAGAATCAAAATATTCAATCGTGTCAGATAAAAACAAACACACCCAATGCTTACCAGGTCCAAAAGAACTGTCTGTGTTTACTACATATAATCCAGGTTTTTGACCTTTCATCCATAGTTCGTCATAAGCTATTACCCCTTTGAAATATTTAGAAGTGTATGGATCATTTCTAAGATAGTGGGCGATTTCTAATTCATTCATGTTTCAACAACAACGTTTCTGGCTTGATCAATTTTCATCAAAGCTTCAAAACTACCGTACACAATCACTGTAGTCGCATTTTCTAAAGCTTTTGCAAATTTAGCAGTGAGTCTAGTTTGACCTCTTCTTAGAGGGTTGGAATACAAGGCGTTCTTGCTTTTTTCTAAGTCAAAAACATAAATAGCATATCCGTGTAAGAAATCAAAGTAACTGATGTTTGGTAGTTCTTTCTGTTCAGGTGGTACACAGTCGAATAACCTACAATAAGTAGATGCGTAGTTCTTATCAGTAAAATTTGGTTGCATTGGTCGACCTCCACAACTTTGACCGTCTATTTGAAAATCTAGATAATTCAAGTCAAAATTTTGGAAATTAAACGGGTTATGTTGGTTGTCAGCGCTGTATGCTGAAGACAGTACAAATCCGACCACGAGACATTTAGGAATTGAATCTTGAAATAGATTATCCATAGTCCAAGTATAGCTGTCTTTTGGAATGTTATATGCCTTGATTTCGCTTCTAGTGAAAGGATATAGTGCCATTTCTTTCTTTAACATTTCACCATGAGCAGTTAACACACCTGGATGCATTCTAGCATACGGTACAAGTAAAGTTGCGTCTTGAATGATTACAGAATATGATTTTGACGTAGTTGCATATGACGGATCTTTTGGATCAGGAGTTTTAAACATTAATGCAAAATTGTCAGGTGTTGGATAAAATTTTAAATTGATAGGGAGTCCGTTAATTAACAGCCTGTCTTGTTGACAAATATCTACAAACATGTTAGATTTCAATCTCAGAGTTTTTCCAGATTTAGTCATTTGGTGTCTGTTAGATAGACCAGTGTTACCGTCTCCTAATATAAAATCATCCATTGATTCTGCTGAATCTGGGTAAAATCCAGCTACACTCATAACAGTTTTACATTCTTTTTCTCCTTTTTTCAAAAGAACATCAAATATAGCTTTATATGCATTATTACTTCCAACAGTAGACGTAATATTCTGCTGCTGAATTGAAAAATCAAACTGTCTAAACAGAGATGAGCTAGGTAAATTAATTAAAGAGACTATATTTTTAGCTGTGACTGGTTTGTTTTTATCGTCATTAATGATAACATCTAGCAGCAGTGAAATGTCTTTTAACACAATGTAATCAGAGGAATTGTTATGCACGTCAAATTCTAATGTAGACCCTTTAGAAATTTGCCCGATTGGACGATAGTCTTTGACATAAATATCTTGAATAGCGGTCTCGACTGGTGGTACATTAAATAGAGCTACTCTGTGGTCGAAACCTTCTTCTGCGTTATTTAACACAAATGTCATTTTCTTGATTTAGGCTTAGTCTTAGTAGTATTGCTGGTTTTAGTGACTTTTTTAACGGGTTTCTTTTTTGTGGACTGTCTCTTTGGCTTCCTAACAACAGAATGACGAGTGCTAGGTCTGGAAGCTGTATTTACTTGTCTTTTTAAAGTTTCTTTAGCTCTCTCTATCACTCCTTGTTCTGGAGAAACTAAATTGAATCCTGATCCTTTTCTTAGAGGGTAAAACTTTTTAGTCGATTTTTTGTTTGAAAGCTGTTTCCAGACTTCCATGTCTGGGATATACGGAACAAAACTCATCTTAACTGTTCAAAGGTGTGTCTTCAACTGAAGCCCGTGCAGACTAAACACTAAATTTATCGTTTCTTCAAATGCAACACTAAATATAGGTCGTTGAACTTAGAAGAAAGTAAGCTTCCATCTGACAACTTTAGTGAAAAATTGATCCTTGAAATGTATGTCCTAGATACTCGTATGTAATAAGCATTTGTATACTGAGCGCTTTTATCAAGAATTTTTAGCGTAGGTGCTAGCTTACCATGAACAATGCTGTTTTCTACTAAGTCACAATTGACATATAAAGGTTTAGACAATTTTGTTTTAAAACTACATTCTACAAGCGCACATTCCCAATGACCATCAAGTTCTAATGGTTTAGGAAGTTCCACTATAAATTCTGAAATTGTGTTATTCAAATAAATGTCTTGAGAATCTTTAGGACTAACGTACAGAAACATGTCACAACATCAAATGAAGATGTGTATCAGTTTAAGTTTGTTTTTGTAGATTTTTCAAGTCTCGTTCAGAGACCCAAGAATTATACTTTTTAGGCCAACCTATCCAACTTACTATACGTCCAGGGACTTTTTTCCGAGTCTCTCTTGTCAAAACTTCATCTACAGTATAAGTTGCATCATCTCTGACTATTATTTTTTCTAGTTCTTCTTGATAAAATTTACCTTCTACAGGATCATTATCCCAAGACTTGATAGAATATAATGCAATCTCCTGTTGAGTTTCTCTTTCTATTACTGTAAAGATCTCATATGTCCACTTTTCGTCATATGCGCGTTCAAATGGAGATCTATATCGAACTAATCGCACTCTGTCTCCAATATTGAATTTATAAGGGGATCTAAGTTTAGGAGGTTTCTTTCTAACTCTAGGGTTTTTAAAATCATATTGGTTTTTCCATAGCGTGACAGTATCATCTGTTTCTCGAGCTTGAGTTGGGGTCATTTTGATCGTTCTATGTTTAGACGTGTTGTAAGCTTTTGTGACATCATCTAATATGTCAATCCAATTCTGTGTGTGGTTCTGATTCAGGTACTTAACTAATCGGCGTTTCAAAGATTGAATTAACCTTTCAGACATTGCTTCTTTAACTTCGTTAGTAGTTGTAAAATGCTGAATACCTAAACGCCTTAAATAAGTTTGTGTTGATCTACCGGTAAATTCTTTTCCTTTGTCTGTTCTCAATTTAAGAGGTTTTTCTGTTGTAAATACTGTATCTAAAGCAGTGACCATTTCTTTGCTAGTCAAAGATGTCAGAGGCACTGTCCAAGCATACCGGGTAAACACATCAATCATTACTAAAACATGTATGAAACCCTTGTTTTGTACTTTACTTTTCTTATTTCTGCTATATGCAACCATATTCATTGTGTCTGCTCCCCATTGTTGATTCTTAGCTGAGACAATTATTTTAGGTCTTTTTATTTGTCGATTAGGTCTTGTGTGTAATGTAAATGTCTCTTCTCCTTCTAACCAAGATTTTACGTCTTTAAATTTGTAACCTAAATTCTTTACAGCGTTGTACAAATCATAGACATCTCCATACGAAGCTGGGTGAGCGGGATCAAAATAAACTGCTGCTAAATCTGCATTCATAACGGTTTCCAAAAGTCTGTCCAATCTTTTTCTTTTTCTTCTTCTTCTTCTTCTTCTTCTTCTTCTTCTTCTTTAATTGTACTTAACGCTTTGCTGTTTGTTGAAGAGTTTGATGATGATGATGATGATGATGATGGCTTATATACCGGTACTTTTAGCTTGTCTTCTACTGGTGTTAGTTTAGACTCAACTGTTATGCTTATGGGTTTTCTACCTACCGGTACTCCCGGTGGTGGAGGAAGTGATAATGATGCCAATCCAGACCCTATTAGCTTTTTTCTGTTAGGGTTTCTGACTAAAGTGTTTGGAATATTAGTTAAATTATTGTAAAAAAGTTCAAGTCCTATTGGTTCATAGTTTTTGTAATTGAACAAAGCGTCTTTTATCAAGTCTGTTATATGAGAACCTTTAACTGGGTGGCTATCTATTATTATCTCACCTCTCTCATTCCAAGGTATGCTTTTTTCTACATATGATAAAAGAGCTTCTGCATTTCTCTTTTGATTTTTAGAAAATGGTTGAAGCACTAATTCTTTGTCTAATTTAGCGTCTACTATTTTGTTTGCTGTGACTGGTTCTGAAGTGTGAATATACTGATCATACGGTACTAATACCATTTTCTTCATAGCAATTTTAATAGAGAGTCTTTAGCAGCTCTCAAGACGCTTATCATTTCCCGATAATGTTTTTTGATCAATTTTAATTTAGAATTGAATGCTAGACGTTTTTTAACTAACTTCTGTAGCAAAATTTTATACTTTGTTGTCACTCTGCGGATTTTAGATGGTAGTTTCTTGACACAGTTTAGTAAATTGTATGAAATTTCGCACAAAGCTTCTACTTGCTTAACTGTAGCTGTTGATAACAAACACCGCGCTTGTTCTACACTAGTGTTCAATAATAGTTTGATGTAATCCGCCACAGCTCTTAACCGAGCAGAAGGCATAATTCAAATGACAACTAAAAGGTCAAGCATACAATATTTATTACTCAAGTTGGGGTGTTTACATCAGAAGCTGAACACGCAAATGCTGATACATCTTCTAGCACATCAGGCTGGGTGGGTATTACAGGCATGTATGATCGAGTTTTAGACAAGTCTACTTCATCTGCATTATCTCTGACAAAGCGCATATTATTCACAGTATCTTGTATACGATTCAATTTCATACTATAGTCGTGAAGATTTTCCAGCAATAACAACAAGACGTCTCTAGCATTAACAAGTCCATTTGACATTCTGTTTTTTATAAATGAACAGTAAGGCGAATGTCTTAAATGTTCTAAGTCTACAGTATCAGTCGGTCTCCAAGAATGAAGAACTATACCACAATAATGACACTGTACTGAATCTGCACCTCCAAGATAAAATAATCCAGACTCTACTAATTCTTTTGGATTAGTAAATCTATTCCATGACACAAAGGTTCTTTCTCTTGTTCCACGATCAGCAAATCTAGGATACTTCATTTTTTGGCAGATAGACAACTGTAGTTTCAGTAGGAAATATGTTTGTTTTTAACCTCAAGTCTCTGATGTTATTAGGTGAAAGGTCCAACACTAAATAACCAAAAGGCTTCGACATGCAATCTTTATACGCTTCTTCTAGGGTTTTTCCTAATCCAGTTTGTCTTCCTAGTAGTTTGATCTGATTGATATCTCGTTCATTTTTCATTAAGATTAAATAATGAGTATTTAACATGATAGTTTTTGCACACTTTCCTTGCTGGTAAAGATTTTGAACTAAATAAATGACTGTTATGTTTCGGTGATGAGAACCTCTAGTAAAAAGATTTTCTGCTGATGAACATTTCATGACGTCATTCATGAGATCATCTAATATGATTATAGCATGCTCGTCACCATTTAAAGAACCATTTGGAATATCTAATCCTTCTCTGAACTCTACTCCTCTCATGTCATTGAAAGCTTTTTGCCACGTTCCATAGCAGTATATCACACGAGTAGGTAGTGTGCTAAACAGACTTAAGTTGTCTAAAAGCTTTTTTAGCCAAGTAGTTTTACCTGATCCAGTTGTTCCACTGATAAGTATTGTAGTAGGACAAGAAAACACATAGTGTGGTACTTCATACATGTTGAGAAATAATGAGAACAAAACAAAATGAGTTAGCTTATATAATATTTACTTATCGCTGACTTAGAATACAAAATTACAAAATGTCTTGCCAATATTTCTCTCTTAATTCTTCCCACAACGTTCCTAGTGTATTTGAACCTCTATAATCAGAAGTCACAGCAGCGAGTCTAGACCCCATACCAATCCCCCAATACACATCTGACGTACAGTACAATAACTTTAAATGCGCTGTATTTCTCAATGTTTTTCTGACGGCTTCACAGACTCTCATTTTTTCAGTAAGAATTTCTATCATAACTTGTCTCCTGTGCTGTAACCACACAGAGTTTAAATTCATTTTCTGTTCATGTACTTCTTCATTGAAAAGTATACTGTTCTGAGTCCTTAGCTGGAAATCATAAGCTTCAGCTGCTGAATTGAATTCTTGATTGTATAACTTTAATTTACAAGGATACTCATTAGCTAAAGAGTGTGAAGTTGTAGCTGAAAACGCTTCATATGGAAGTATTTTCCAAGGCGATAAAGTCATAGATAATGGTGACGTTGTAACACCGTCATCAGATACTATCCTTTTACAATAGTAATAGGACAATCCTGATCTTTCTTGAGCATAGGTAAATATAGTGTTGTCTTTTACACGAAATCCTTTGTTCAATCCGCTAGCGTTTTGTTGGTTATTTAACACATTTTCATAGTCCTCCATAGGCTGTGACAAAGCGTTTTGGTTTATCCCTTTGCAGACAATCTTAAAGTAGTCATCGTCTTTCAGAATGTAAGTCTTGCTGCACAATGCGATCATTTCAGTACCGCTAGCCTCTAACTGAAAAGAAATAGTAATAATAGATATCGAAGATTCAGCTCTACATACAAACTTGCAAATTGTTTATAACGCAGACTAAATAATGTTAGCTTTAATGCAATATCACTAACGGGTATCAAAGATTCAGCTCTTACAACAAAACTATGCAATATTGTTTATCACACAAAACTAAAACAATGATAATTTTGACACAATAACAAACAAGAAAACTCACTCACTTTAAACAACCCAGGAGTCCTCTTGTCGTAATTCATATGTTCAGCACAACATTGACGAGGTAACCAATTAAACAAATCGGCTTCATGTTTAGAAGAATGACAACTTCCATAAACTCTCTCATTATATTCAGCCATCATTTCAGGCTTGATGACTGATTCTAAAGTATCTCCACTTATTGCAAAATAAGCAGAATCTAGAAAATAAATAAAATAAAATAAAATATTAGAAAAGAAATCATCCAGCAACTATTTCTAGATAAGTCTTGTTAACTTAATAACTGCAAAACTCACCTGTGTCCATTTCCAGATATTCAAAATCCTCTCTTTTCACAAACTTGTCCAGAAAATCATAGTACCATTGCAGCATTCTTAGCTTAGCGTATTGTAAAATGAAATATCCTAGATATATAGGCAAATTCATATTGATCACTTTCTTCACTGATTCGACCTCAAATAATTCATCGTCTAATTCAGTCATCTTCCTGTACTCAGGTTTATTTGCAGCGAGGCATGCTTTTCTTTTACCAGTGCAGTATCTTACGTTTGTATGCTTCTCTTTGTCCATGATCAGGCTACCATAGCCAGAATTACCGATTAACTTCATTGTATCAGCTATAATAGATTTAGATTTGTCCTTGTCTCCTTCACGTCGGGCTTCAGACACTTCGTCTTGAAAATCTTTGAAGCAGCGCTTTGGCGTAAACTCTACTACTTGATAGATTTTAGTCACTTTCATCCCATGATCTAGATACCATTTCAGTAATGGAGTAGCCAACAATATCTTTTGTGCAGACATTCCTCCGACTAACAGTCTTCTAGGGTCCTGAAACATAGAACAAATTGACACATTAATACTGTATAGTTAGTTAGTTTTAGCTGTAGCAAGATTTCATTGATAATGCAAACACTTACTTGTGACAAGTTCTTTTTCTTGACATGATCTTGCATATGTGAACCAATCTCTTCAAAAGGGATCTCAGTAGTACAAAATATCGGAGACATTTCAGAGAAATATTGAGAAGGAGTCAAGTGAGATAAAGACCGGTCTTCTTCTCCCCATTCATTCGGTACCTAGATCAAATAAACCCACAGTTTGATAATTAAGTTTTATAAGCAAAAGAGACAACTACCTGTAACATTGATAAACTAATGTCATTCCCTCAGCTCTTAAACTAAATAAAAAAGATGATTGTATTTCAATACTAGTATTCACACATACTTACAGTTATGTCGACTTCTACAACTCCAAACAAATCTCCTTTCTTGACATAGTGTAGAATTTCAGTTTCTGTCATCTTTCCAGGATGTTTTTTAGAAAACTCAGGTAACACATTCATTTCTCGCAGACCAGGTTCAGTAGATTTAAGACGACGAAACTCGCATTCCCAAACTGTCTTAATAGAATATCCCATTGATACTAAATAGTCTTCTCTCAGCTGAGTGTTCTTTTTTCTTTTCAGTCTCTCTTTCTCTTCTAGCTTATTTTTTTGACATTCACATCCATGTATGTAGCAACCATAAAACTGAAAAACAAAATAAAAAAGGATCTTATAAATCTACTACTACTACTAGTATGCAGTAGCAAGTTCAAAAAATAAAATACTTTTTGAGCAGTATCATAATTGCTTGATTGATGGATAATTCCTTAAATAGTTTATAGATATGTATATACTCACTACCGGGTACCTGATATTGATAATCATTCTTTACTCACTTCATAGATAGTTTTTGTTTGAGCGCAATATCCGTCAGCCAAGAAAGGTCCTACTCTCTTCTCATGACCAGAGTTGAGCTTGTGTATGATGTCCACCCCCTCTACCGCTGTTCTCCAATCTAACCATTCATACATACTGACGTAATGGACTTGTCTTGTTGGTTTGAAATCGTCATCACGATGTCTTCTGACATAGACATTTGTGGGTAGGGGCATTCCCAATGAATAGAGGTATAAAGCATTTGAGTCAAACCCCACTACTCTCTTACACAATTTATTGCCTCTGATACGAGTTTCATTAGCTTTGTGATGTCTGTGAAATATAATAGAAGGTCCTCCTACGATATTAGTTTTAAAAGTTCTATATAAATCTTCGTCTAAAGGACTAAATAACTGAAAATGAGTGTTATTTCTTTTAGCTGTATCAAACAGCATCTTTCTAGCAATACCGGGTACAGACATAGCTATCTTGAATATGTCTATATTTCTGTCAAAATAGAACTCTTGTAATTTAATCACTGCTGCTACAAAAGGTTCTACATCTTTATTGTTGTACCAAATGAGGAAATCTCTAAATGATCTCATGTTGTTTTCCTCCCAGACAGTCTTAAGATATTCATAATCTACTTCGCTGATATTAGTCTCTTTCAAAGTCGAGTAAAAAACTTCACGAGGGGGTAGATTTGTTTCTTCTAATTTGTCTACTGAATCAAAGTATTCATAAGGAAACATCCCTTTCTTTTCTTTTATACCATAAGCTTCAAGAAATCTCGTATAATTTGATCCAGGAGCTAAAAAGTGGATAATGTCTAACATTTTAAAACGTTCAGTGCTGATATTTGTGTAAGAGTTATTTCTTTTGATAACATAGCCGTTCTTGTTGTTTTTTCCAAAATCTAAATGATTGAACAGCTTAGACTTGATCAAGTTAATGTCATAATTAGATGAATTGAATCCAAGAATCGGTAATTGATTGATGTAATTTTTAAATTTTGTATATATCATTTTCAATTTGTTAAACATGATAGTTTTAGCTTTTTTGAGATTTTGATTCTCTACAGCGTCGCTATTGTCTTTTATGAAATCATAATCCCTCACTTCTTCCCCCTCCTCCTCCTCCTCCTCCTCCTCCTCCTCCTCCTCTTCCTCCTCTCTCTCCTCTACTTCTACTTCCATCTCTTCTTCTTCTCCGTCTGACTCAAGAGTCAAATCTACAGTGGCTTCTGGAGGTCTCCATTTCTCTATTTCTATTTTTAAAGAATTCATAACTTTACCCCATTCTTTTTCTGAGTGTTTTTTAGCTTCTTCTTGTATTTGTGTCAAATACGCGATCATTTTAAGCAACAAAGAATCTAAATCATCGTCTATGATACATTTAGGTTCAATAAAATTTGGAACATTGCTACATACAGACACTGATATAGGGCGATGCTTCTGAAACCATTTCAGTTTATCAGTAGGACGTTCGTCATGCTTTTCCAACATAGCTTCCATATCAAACACAGCAAAATATGGATAGAGCTTTTTGCATTTTGATGTATCTATACCAAACTCTTCTAACTCTTCAAAAATAGTAGGAGTAGGTTGGAAGAATCCCCCTGGAAATTTAAGTTTTGTTCGTCCAGTGCATATTCTAATATGAGCTTTATATTGACTGACTGTGCTGACGTGTTTGTTGCAAGTAGGGCATTGGTATTTTTTAGCATAAGTGCTAAATTCCTTGATGAAAGATAAATGACCGTTGTACAAGTTAGTGTACATAACAGACTTAAATCGAGAAGAAGGTTTATATTGCAATACAGCCACACTATCTGGTTGAAGGTCATATATATACAAAGAGATTTCAAAACACTTTTCAAAATCTGGTAGATCTTCCCAAGCTAAACCTTCAAAGTCCCTCTGATCCTTCGGAACTGCACCACCACCCATATACTTTCTCCATTGATTGTAATATAATTTAACAGCAGCAGCGAGTCTAGTTTGTTTGTTTTGAAGAGCCAAACATCGAAAAACACACAAGTTATCTTTATAGTAGTGTTTATAATCACCAGGAGGATGTTCTAATCCTTCTATACAGTGTTTCAATTTGATATAGTCTGGAAGTGCCCCTCCTCCAAGATTGAAGCCGGTATCCGTCACATAGAAAACTATGTTTGGAACAAACAAACCCTTCCATTCAGTGTTATCTCTAACTTTCCTGAAAAATTCACCTAATTCAAAATTGTTCAACCTCTCTCGAACCCCGTCAAGATCTGCTTCTGTAGACACTGGGATAGGAGCTTCAAAAAATGGGACATTAGTAAATGGGATGTAATACCTATAAGCTCCTGTGACATTGTGAATTAACATGACGCCCAAAGTCCCATTTATCCTATAAGTACCTCGTTGATCAGCGTGGACTGTTTCTAAAGCTTCAATTAATTCAGCATTACCTCTTTCTAAATCATTACTAGGAAAATTATATGTAGAGATAACTTCCCCAGGAGAATGTTGAGCGAGAATATATCGGTAATTTGACTGAAATGAGCGCCTCAAAGAATCATTGATTGCCCCATTTTGATCCACCCACGGAGGTCTCTGCCAAGGTTCATCTTGCAACTCTCCAGCTCCTCCATGCATTAATCCTTTGTGGATGTATAATTCTTTGCGAGACTTATGTATAGCTCCACATGTCCTGCACTTGAAAGTCTTACTCTTCATCTGATAAATAATAATAAAAGACAAGAACATGTATAATCCCTCCTTTTACAGTGTAGTATTCAATGCGCTACTACTACTACTACTACTACTACTACGCCATCTGGTGTGATATTTGTTAACTACTCGTAACTCGATCATGAAAACAGAATATAATACAAACATTAAATCTTTTGAAAGAATTATAATCTATACTCACCTTCTTGTTTGAGAACAATTTCTGTGCAGCTTGTAATTGAGTTCTTCTTTCATCAATTGCTGGATCATTCATAGTCCCGACATAATTGTCCAACTCTTGCACTGAAGTCATACAACTTAATATCTTGCGCCAATCATCATCACTCAATGTATAATCCATGCCAGATTCTATTTCCACTAATCTAGAGACGACTGAAGGGTGTTGAAGTTGATCATGATACCTAGCCCAAGCCATCAATTGATTTTTGTCATTATACGACTTGATAATAGCTTCTACCTCTGAATGAGATCGTTGAGACATCTGAAAAGTCATAGTTAAAACTTGTTATTCAAAGTCTTCCATGTACTTCCTCCCTTTAATATCTGTAGCTTTTATCGTAATGTAAAATTTTATAAAATCCTCAGTTTCATCTATGTGTAAATTATAGCAATATAAAATTAATATAGTCGACGATTTTCATGCAAACAAATCAAATGAAATCGTTCAATTGATACTCACTGGTAGTTCTGGATAAAATCGTCCAGTCTGGACCAGCTGAGTACGTCTCTCTTGAACAATTGGATCAGACTGTGCTCCATTAAACGTGACATATTGATCTAATTCTTGAACAGATCCGAAACAAGATATCATCCCACGCCAGTCCTCATTTGATAACGTATACTGATTAGATTGTTGTTGAATTTGACCTCTTTCAAAATAGATCAATCTCTGAATGAAGACAGGATTTTCTAGCTGATTCTCTCTTCTAGCCCAATCCACCAATCGATTCTTGTCATAGCAAGAGTTGATCAAAGCTGCAATCTAATTAGATAAAAGTAATTAGTCTAAACTGACTATAAATATCAAGTCATCTACAATTACTCTGTAAAAATATAATATATTCAATACTTACTCGATCCAACTCCTGCAGCCTATTCAACACTAATGGATGATCCTGGACATAGTTGTCTCTCGACCATTTCAAGAGATAATCCTTACACAAGATCCTTTTTATGCGATTTTCTAAATCTGAATCATTCCAGTTAGTAGCCATGTTGTCCCTGTGCTATATTTTAAGAAAGTAAACACTACACACACATATAGACAAAGTTTCCTTCCACCTGTTGAGTATAGCTGAAAAAAGAAGTTCATTGTTTCTAGCATGATTGCAAGTTACCCCTAGGTCCTTATTCTTATTGTGTGAGTCGTAAAATAGTAAACTTATGCACCATTGTCTACACATGTAACAAAGCATCGTAAACCTATTTCCTATTAGAATAACTCTATTCATAAAACATGAGCATATGATTACCCAAAGTACGTGTCAAGTAAGTGTAAAGCAGTCAAGTAATTGTCTAAATTACCCCCAAACACCCTCCAGTAATAGCCAGGTAATTGTAATATAATTACACCCCTACGTAGAGCCTGGCATATACTACTTAAGGCCTAATCAGTGTCAGAGGATTTATCAATCCTGAACCCAATTGCGGCCCTAACTAGACATATACATTACATAATGTATTATGCCATGGGAAATCAAATTTCCAACAATTTTGACATGATTATATACCTACCTGGCAGGAATACTAAAGGGTGATGTATACAATAATGAATTACATGATTCTAAGTCTATATTCATAACACCATGTGAGAATGTGTATGGTGCAGAAAATGTAGAATATATCATGTCGAAGTCCTAGCACTAACTATTTTCGTTGTCTCAATCCTACCATAATAGATAATATTCATGATTGTGGATATTTGAAATGGAAAATATTCAAACACCGCTGTAATTCATAGCAAAACTGGCGAAAGGGCTGCATTACACCCTGCCCCTCCGCCCCCCTTTCCGGTTAAATAATGATATAATTCCCTCTAAAGAACTAGAAGTAATTGTATTCAACCTCTCAGTACGCTTGACACTGATTGAGATATTCTACTACACCTAGACACATACACTGCAAGATGCCATCAAGAGCACTGTAGTTATTTCATAAATGAAAAACACAAATAACAGCAATTAAGCAGACACTGGCAGACATGCATCCATTACATTCCCTCGTCTAAAACATCTTGATATCAATGAAGAAACCTCATTATCTCCATCTCCACCTCTCATTATCAGTCCTTGTGGACATAGATAGATTGTCTAGTTTCCCCTTTTTACGCCCACTAATGCCGCGTCTAAATACGCCTGGCTGGCTGCAGGCTAGAGCCTATTCACCGCGCCTCCTCCTCAGTGAAGATTCCTCCGCCCATGTCAGAGCGCATGCGTGCAGGGGGAGAGCCTCGTTTTGAGGTTGTCTTGGTGATGACCCCACTTGTCAAGCCGGTCCCTGCCCCCTCCCCCAACCCACGTCCTCTTGTCACGTCAACCCGTCCCGGCCCTCCTATTATCTTATCACGTGGCCTTTCTCTTCACCCGTCTAAAAATAGACTCTGTGATTTATCCTGGCGGCTGCGCGGTGAGCCTTATCTCGGGCTGACAGCACTTCCGGGAGCGCGGTTCTATACAGCGGGACGGGATTACGGGACTGAAACGGTTAAAACGGCCCAGTGGAAAATCCCCGCAATCCCCCGCCCCCAAACCCGCCACACACACACACACACACAGACCCCATCAGTAGTACCCCCAGCCTCATACCCAGCTACCCGAGCTAGGGCAAAAAAAAAGGTTTGTTTCAGGTAACATGGCATGAAAATGTAAGGTCGGTAGGTCAGATTTCATCTTTTTTTAAACTTTTTTTTTCAAACATGAAAGTACTACCCGGCCTCTCAGAAGACCTGAAAATTGACCCAAAAAGGCTAAAATTAAGGAAATTTCTTCAACATTGCATAAAAAAACGTAGGGTCGGCCCTCTTTTGATAGGGTCGGTCGGGTGACCTGAGACAAACCCCTTTTTTTGGCCTAGGCCCATTGTTCTAGCTCATTACCCCATCTGTCTCTATACACAGATTAGCCTGGGTTATAGGAGACCTGGCCATATGCCGCATCCACCAGCGTCTTGTTAATATATGACACCTGATATTAATTAATCGGCACCGTGCGTGGGTAGTGGCTGTACTAGGCTGCAGTTTCATTAGGCCCTCATCATGCTTATCAGGCGTGGGTGTGTTCAGCTTAATTTATCTGATTACTTTGTATTATCTACACTGATATATGACTTAGGAGGCCATCATGGTTGTTCTGTCTGGATAACCTGATTAAGGATTACCTGGGTGACCATATCCTATCACACTAAAACAACGACAACATATTTTGAGATATTTACAGCATACCCAACGATTCACTAGTTATCGTGAAAGGTCACGAGTCAACACCCTATGTATTCATAAATAAATTCATTTGTATTTCTCAGTGACTTTTCTTTATCCAATTATCAAATGATAGCCTTTTAGTTTACTTACAGTAAAAGAACAAGTAAATTTTAGTAGTATTCAGTTTAAAAAAAAGCAGAATCTCTTGGTGAAAATAGAAATGTCTTCCAATGGCACAGCGTACACATTATGTGGCAATTCCGACAGAGGGACGCTATATACATAATCCGTAAGTAAATTTAGCCTGAAGGTACATTTAATGAGACAATTTACTCAGGATTGATTGTGCCCCTCCCCCCCTCCCCCTCCCCAGTCTGTACTGGGGACGGCGCGGCTCTGATTCAGCTGCTCTAACGACCAGCCCCATAATGAGGTGTAACTGATAGTGGGTGTGTAACGTTACGTGCGGCCTCTACCCGTCATTAGGCCGCTGTCTCAGCGCTGTCTCAGGCTTGTCTCAGTCCTGTCTCAGCCCTGTCTCAGTCCTGTCTCAGCCCTGTCTCAGCCCTGTCTCAGCCCTGTCTCAGGCTCGCCTTAGGCTCCTCTCATCAGCGGCATTGTCTAGTCCGTTAAGGGCCGTATACTGTTTTACTATGGGGTACGTCCTCAGGGTGCATCCCAGCAAGTGTCCTCTCTAGGGCTCTACCTATGCATCATGACGGCCCTTAAGACACGCATCAACAGCATGGCATTGGCATGACCGGTGCTTAAATGTAGCCCTGTCAAGTACTAGTAGACGACAACGGCTATCCCAGCTAACAAAAAAACGTTTTCCTAACGGTTGGAAAACGTTTGCTGGAGGTTTGCAAACGTTTGCAAAAACGTTTTCCTAACGTTTGGAAAACGTTAAAACGTTGACACAAAAAAACGTTTGCAAAAAAACGTTTACAAAACGTTTGCAGAAAAACGTTTGCAAACGTTTGCAAAAGGTTTGCAAAAGGTTTGCTTTCATTATAACGGGTATACACAGAAACCTTAGTCAAAATATAGGAGGGTTGCCAAAGTCTGAGACTTGAACACTGGATCTTCAGATTGGAAGTCAGACGTCCTAACCATCACACTATGGCATTCGTTGCAATTGGATATCTAGAAAGAGGGGTGGGTCAGGAAGTTTATGCTGTCATATAGATCTCAGCCTGAGGTCAAGTCACTGAGTACTGCACCAACACTCTCCCCGACTTGACCCCTGTATTAGGGACCTTTAGCAACCACGTAAAAGCTCATAAAACGTAGACGTAGCAGTGGTGAAGGCATAGGATACGTCTGCGTTTAATGAGCTACGTCGGGTTTGCTAAAGGTCCCTATTAACACAGGTGCGGGGTGGGGTGGGGGGGGGGGCACCGGGGGGGGGGGGGGCAGCATTGAGGTAACATCTAAGACAGGTAAGATTAACGGACTTGCTCTCACTCATCCATTGAGCACTTTATACATTTGTTTTGAAAACTAATAACAAACCAAACTTGTAGAATTAATATTTGCAAAGCATCGATAACTTTGGAGTGGCATGTGATCTTACCCAGACGTATCTTATACGTTCAGCACTGCGTTTAATGAGCTTTTACGTGGTTGCTAAAGGTCCCTACTAGCAAACTATGTCCGATTTTATGAGCTACATCGGGTTTGCTAAAGGCCCTCAATATGTATAGGTTGCAGAGTGCTAACTCCCAGATCCATAGTAGGGTAGGGGTAGAGCATTAGCCTCACATGTGAGAGATTCCGAGTTCAATCCCCAGTTAGTTCTTGAAGAATCATTTTCACCACACTTTTTTGCCCAAAAGGGGGACATTTTTTGCCCCCCCCCCCATGGCTCTATACCCCTAAATTCGACTCAGCGACATGGGCCAATGAGGGACATGGGACATGGGACATGTCGTTAATTTTACACAGAATCACTGTTCATTTTACACAGAATCACTGTTCATTTTACGTTAAATCACCGTTAATTTTACGTTAAATCAGCATTTATAGATTCACAGTATTCAAATGTACAGAGAATATTCGATTATTATGGTGACTTTAGTTACTGTAGCATACATCTAAAAACTTACGGATAAGCCATACTTTGACTTTGTCCTTTTCCTATACGCACCACTGACTATCTGACTTGCATACTAGCCCTGGCCTATACAAGAGGTTTTACTCTATAGGATTGATACAAGGCAGAGTTTCCAGAGGTGAGGATATATGCATAGTATATTACCACAAAATAGGTGTATAGATCCAGACAGCTACTTTCTTCTGGATATTATCAAGTGATCATGGTATTTTGTTAAACCTATCACAAGATTGAATTGTTAAATTGTCAAACATAAAGATTAATTGGAAATTACCATTATTTCAACATGTATACTCCACTTCAAGGGCTCACACTCTCCAGAAAAATCTTCTTACAAACCAAGCCACCTATCTATGGCAAGATCCACTATATGTGGCTCCCTCTGGGATTTGACATTAGAAGATGAATTTACGTTGAAACATTGTAATCCAAACCAGGTTAGCATTTAACAAGGATCCACTGTGAAATGGCTGATATTTACGGTGCTTCATTGTATTCTAAATAACGGTGAATCAGCGTTAAATTTTACAGAGTGAATCTGTAAAAAGTACATCTATTTTTTACAGTGTACTCAACTCAACTCAACTGTCCTACACCTCCGTTCGAGGGATGTACTGATATCTTATGAGACTTACTAATTAATATGATGAAGTTCTGATATCATGCAAATTCCGATATTGCGCTTAAATGTTAACCTCCTCATCAGGACGACTGGGGCTTCTCCAAATCACAGTTTGTTTACCATTTAAGTACCGCATAGTGCTTCATTTTACTATGCCCTTTGTCGACATGATGCATAAATACATCCCTGGCGACTCACCAGGGCTACTTATTACTAGTACATCATGCCGACTCCTCAGGAGTGTATCAACCCTATAGGGTCGTCAAGGTGCTTGAATGCAGCTCGGGCGAGTAACTCGATAGGCGAGCTGCTCCCGCCACAAGGGAACGGCAGAAACTGAGCAGACCGCATCGGGCCTAGAACTGAATTACTCCTGCCACAAAGGACATGTTTCAGGATGTTACCAAATACCCGGCCTTCCCGCCAGAGACCAGGATTAGATATCATGGCGTCCGCCCGAATTAACTTGTGTGTTGGACCTTGACTGACCTTGGGAGCTGGGCGTCATTAAGGCGGCCTGGACTAGCTGTATCCCGTAGCTGTTTACCGTATACTGTGGTATAGATACTGCAGTTCACGAGTCAATACTACAGTTTGTAAGCCGGTGCCACAGTTAGTGATCCGGCCCTTGTTCCATCCTGTTGTCAATGGCTAGCCCAGCTAACAAAACAGCTTAATTTTACGTCAAAATAACGTTTTAAAACTAACTTTATATAACGTTTTGTCATAGTAAGCGGCCTTAGAGAAACGTTGTATAACGTTATATAACGTTATAAAATGTTGTATAACGTTTTTTATTCACTGGGAGGCCACTAAAAAGGGTTTCTCACCACCAAGGACTGAGAAATATGACGAGGGGGGCTTTCGCTTTCTTTTTTTTAAACTGACAGGACCGAGTGCAGTACGACCCACGGCCCTGCACGTGCAGGAATCAACGTCACGGTCACTCTACCATGCAGCTTGGTAGCTGTAGATGTTACAAAGCATTTTTAGAGATATTACTAGAAAAAAAAAGAGGCAGTGCTTCTCTTCCTAGTTACTGATAGGAGTGTGTCTTCCCTGATACTTTAAGTCAGGGTAGAATTTAGGAAATGTTTAAGGAACTGTCCTGAGTGGGCCTCGATACTTGTCCTCTTTCCACTCCAACCTTTACTGACGGGGCAGCAACAGCTCAGTCTTTAAAAGACCCACGTTGTTTCCTCCCAGTATAAAAATAGGCTATAACTGTCAACCCCTGTGAGAGAAAATATCGGTACTCATTAAAACAGACTTTAGAAAGAACACAAATATACAAGTTGGGTCTCCTTTCTTCCCACACACGAAGCCAACCTTCAAGTGTCCTTGTGCTAGCCTGCCCAGAGGAAACTTCAGATCCGTCCGCTGTTTTATCTCTAAGCCTCTTTGTCTCAATGACCTTCGCTTTAAGGAACATTGGCTCGCTGTTTTTGAGACAAGACAAGTAAAACATCTTAAGAGTTCAACTGCTGCGAAATCTCCCATCATTGTTGTTTTTATGCTGCTCACATTGGCTGAGCACGGATCTGCTCCAGATCTTTTTGTCTCTGGTTGCGTGAGCAGCTCCTTCCCCCAATTTAATGCTGAGTCACGGACGCAGCCACGGCGAGCTGCTCCGTGACAGTGTCACATCGAATAATTACCCATCCCCAGAAAGGTGTGTCACGTTTGTTTATATGACCTAATTACTTGAAAAGGCTTATGGGATCTCAATATATGTCATATATGCCTTGTTAGGTGTCTTTTATATATTAATTAAAATGTGTTTTACACACAGTTAAAGTACGTTATCTATATAGGGAATGGGTGTCAATGGGATGTCATCAGTAGGAGCTTAAAAAGATGATGCCTTCTCCCAGCCATAGACTATCTAGAATTTACACTTCATATCTAAGGGCTTACATTATAACATACAATGCCTATCTAAGTACAAGGGCATAGTGACAATAAACGCAGATACTGATAAATGGCTGCTAATTAGATCAAATTATAGATACATTGAGGAGAATGAGCCTCCTTTATGTTCCACGTGCATGCAGTACTTATCTTATCATAGCACATTTATAGTAAATACCCAAACTAAGTGAATAACCTACTTAGCAAAGCAATGAAAATCTCAATGAACATCTCAATGAATAACTTAGTGTAAAGCATACATAGTGGATACATCAGCTAATAACTCACCTATTTGATAATTAGTTCACTAGCTCAGTGAGTAACTTAGTGAATACCATTGTCAATAACCCTGTCGATAACTCAGCCATTAGTTAACGGCTCATTCAATAACTCAGTGAATGACTCGGTGGATTGCTCAGTGTATGAATTAATGAATAAATCAGTGACTAGCTTAGCAGATGAATGAGCTTAAATCAGTGAATAACTTAATGAATGACTCAATCAATATCTCAGTCGTTAACTCATCGACTTATCCAGTCAATATCATTGGGAGTAGCCTAGTGAATAACACAGTCTTTGAGCAGGTCAGAGAGGCTCAAAATAATTCCTGCAAATATCAACAACTGGCCGCTGGTCGGAATAAAAAGGCCAGACAGGCAGCAACCTTTTAGTTGACATAAACACTGAGCTGTGTCCTCTGTGATGCCTCGTGCAGAATAACGCGCAACATCTAAGAGAAAATTAAGTCAATTTGCGCAGATTACATGCAATTAGGAGCGACTCCTTAAAACCTGTGGTACGATTATCTAATACTTTGGTTTTCTGCAGACTATATGAGGAGTGACGCTAATTCCAGTCGGCAAGAAGCAGCACTGATTTGTGCCATGTGTATTTCTTGCACACCTCATAATTAAAGCAGCGAATGCCTAGACCCATATCCCATGCCAAATATAACCCACAGCCAGTGTTTGTCAATGGCGAGTAATGCTTTAGACTTTCATCCCTGTTGCCTTTGATGCTGCCTACTTGTTGCCAGCAACCTTTATGCAGCATCAGTGTGTGAGGGTGTGCATGCATGTTTTCCCCGGGGAGGGACGTGCGATATCCCTGCTATGTGAATGTTAGAATGTTAGAAACCTGCAGTAGAGCCTTCACTGGCATGGCAGCATCAGTTGACATTGTTAAAACAATGGAAGGGTCGCGTAGTGCTTTAATGAAGTATTCCCTTTATCGCTATGATGCATGAATGCAGCCCTGGTGAGTAAACTCGCCAGTGCTGCATCTAATCATCATGCTGACCCTACGGGGTTCATACAACCCCAAAGGGTCGGCATGATGCATAGATGAAGCACTGCATTCCTGCATCATGCCGCCAAAGGGCACACTGCATTAATGCACTATGCGGCCCTTGCAGGGTTAAACCAGTGTAAAGGTCACCATCTACTGCTGCCACTGAGTGTAGGAGAGGAGGAGGCTCCAGGTGTGAACTCAAGGACGCAGGGAGGACGCAGGGAGGACTCCATCAGTACCTTCTCAGTTCAGGGGACCATTCAGTTATTGCCAGCTGGTGCGAGGGAGGTTTTCTCTCCATTCAGAGAGAGACAAGTTAATAACAGTCCACCATATGGTTAACCCTGAATACTCGTGGGACTGGCGCGTCTAAAAGAAAGCGTTTTTGCCCCCATTTGTTATTATTTGAAGGCACATATATACTAGCATGCAAAAGGGGTAGGGGTTACTAATTTCTAAATATTGGAAATCATATCAATAAACCGTTATGAGGTACATAACAAAAATGAACACACAGAAATAGATAAAGAGTGCCAATCCACCAACTCGCCTCCTCCCCCATCCCGCAGCCTGAGTGGTCCCTACATCTGAGTGTGCATTCTGCCTGTTTTACCTCCGTCTCACTCAGATATCACAGGAAGAACAAGAAGATATCAGATCACTTGGCGAGGAGCCTGCCATGTGAAGACTTCTTAAGTGCCCCTGACATTATCTGATGCGTGGGTGGAGCTAGATTTCATCGTCTTTGTTCTGTCTAGTGCTTTAAGGACAGGATAGTGCTTTAGGGTGCAATTTGTCTTCACGGTGCATGAATGCAGTTCTGACGAGTATACTCACCAGGACTCCTTTCATTTATCATGTTGACCATTTGGGAGCATAATTATCAATCCTTTACGGTCGGCATGATGCTTGAATGCAGCCCTAGTGAGTATTAGGCCATGGTTGCATTCATCCATCATGACAATCAAGTGTGTAGTGTATTCAAACACTCAGCGAACCTTAAAGGGTCGTGTCTATTGCATCTAACATCTGTTGTATACCTACAGGGATAGCTCAGATGTTATAAACATTTTGGAGAATCAAAAGATGTCGCATGTGAAATCTGCAGCGAGATGTCAGTCTACTCCTCTGTGCTCTGATTTAATGTAAGTAGTGATATGGAGGATGATAAATGTCTGCATAATAACTTCACTGCGACAATTCGGATAGGCGATGAGTTTAGTGCGATGTCCTCCATACATTCTTGTTTGATATAATTGCCTCGCCCACAATATTACCACAATGGAATACACCTATCAATAGAACAACCGATATTATTGGGAAGAGGTGCAACGTTAGAGATGACAGAACGTGGCTTTTCCATAATCGTCATTCAATCTCACATAGGCCCCTATATGCGATATTCATTCAACCTAACAAATTAATGTGTTGCACTACAGATTTCTCTCAAGTGACCAAAATACAATTACTTGTATTTCTTACGTGTTCTTATTGTTATTCTCCAAAATTAATCTCAGACCCTCCTCCTTTGTGTAGATCTTGGCACACCTGATACTAGATATGTTGTTTCCCACTCTATGACTTAGCTGACCTTGCGCGGCTGGTGACATGCCGTGGGAAATGTGTTCTCGGCCAAGAAGGAAGTAGACAAGTCCAACACCTGCACCATGGATAGAGTTCTCCCAGCGTGAAACCATGGAAACCAGTGCTATTCACCCCCCCCCCCCCCCACACACACACACATAGTTATATAGTGCCCCTATCCTTGCCTCCAACAGACAGCAAGAGTGTACGATGTTTGTTATGATTATAATAACACGATAGTGCACATAGCGGACCACCCACCCTATCAGAGATCGTATACTATTACGTTATCTCTCCCCAAACTTACAATTACGAAACTTACAATGCAGCACCGGCGAGTTACTTGCCGGGGCTGCATTGGTGCATCACGCCAAATGTCATCTTTTAGCGACATGCACTCCTTAAAGGGTTAAAGTGGATTCCAGCACTATGTGGCACTTATAATAGACTAACGTCTCAGGTTGCGGACAATGCCCCCTGTAGCAGAGGTAGGCCGAGGTGGCTGTGAGGGGGGGGGGGGGGCAGGGAGTGCATGGGTGAATAGGATACTATCTAGACTGAGAAGGAAAAGTCCAGAGGCGTAGGAAGCAAATCTTCACTGGGGAGGGGGGGGGGGGGCAGGGGGGCCACTGCAATCAGAGCGTTGGCTTTTATGCACAATGGCGCATATATAGGCGTATATTGAAATTGTAAAAGTAATGTTTGAGCCACATCTAATTCTGACAATGGGCCACCCCTCTTCTCCAAATTTCCCTATGCGGGAGAGATAAGTTAGGGAATTATGCATGACATATTGTATGGTATTGAAAATTCTTTTGGGATGGCCGAAACATATTTAATAAGCCCTCCTTCTCTTGATGTTCCTTACGCCGCGGAAACGACATTCCCAGTAAACAAAAAGCGTTATACAACATTTTATAACGTTATAATGTTTATTTAAAGGCCCAGTGCCCCTATATATAGAGCTGAGTACCTGTCCCGACTGCACTCTGACTGTTACTGGACGTGCAGTAAGATCTGCGGGTTTAAGGCTCCTTACTATGGCATAACGTTATATATAGTTTTAAAGCGTTATTTTGACGTAAAATAACGTGTTTCTTTTGTTAGCTGCGTTACTGAAACAAATGTGCCGCACATATTATGTGTGTCATCTTTCTCGGATGTCTGATTACGAAAATGCTTTCTATAAGATACATCTTCTATTATATGTAGGGAAAATCGTCTTCATTCAGAGTGCCACATTCCTAGTATTGAAACATTAAGATTACATGTACAAAGCAGACTTAAAATTGATTACTTCTCCTGTGAGATGCAACTTAGTGATTTGACATCGTGTTAATTGTTTGCCAATGCTGAACAAATAGACAGCAGAACAGGGCGATGTAATAACTATCCTGCAAAGGAGTGCCTGCCACTACAGTGTGCACACAATTGGATTTGTGCTTATTAAGACAAGGTACACTCTTATTTGTACACAGTATACACGTCCAGATGAAATTGTTACAAATATCAGGAAGACAAGGCGCAGCAATGAACATTGTTAGAATGTCAGGGCTCATGTTAAGGTGTCGCCTATTATTGCCAGCCCTTTATGCAGATTAATTCTCTACACGATTTGATTAGTCTACGTACATGTAAGTAATCAGATTAGTGTATATAGCCCTAGCGCTCTGTCTCCACCAACTATACCCAGTCCCCCCCCCTACTACCACCCACACATTTATCACTGTTTATTGCCTAGTACTTTTTGCCCTGCGCCACGTACCGCCCAGTAGATTAATGTGACATTGTGTCAGCATGATATCATGGCATAGACTGTAAATAGTGAACCTAAGGATATGTGCTTTTATACTGTAAACCAACAGAGGCAACTACTACCCCTGTACACTAATACTGTAGTATACTGTAAAACTACAGTAGATGATACCGCTCAGCTACACTTACTTCTGTGTGCTGTAACATCATCAACCACATAACATAGCACACTTTCGATATGTTTCATGCTGTTTGAAGAATAACATACTTAACAAAGGATGACATTAATTCTGATATCATGAAGGCTACATTCTCATAGCACGTCCCTCAATTAGTCAGGATTTTAGAGACACCATTACATCCAAGAATCCTCTCATTAGGCAATGAATACTCGAGACGTTCCTGTCCATTATATGTCTGTATGTCGAAGATTGCTGCAATTTGTTTCTGTGGTTGTCTTGCACTAATGGACCGAGACGCAGTACCGTTTAGAGCATCATCAATTTCAACCCGTAAAAGTTGCTGTGAGCCATGCATAGTCTCCATTCTCATGTATGCCATGCAGGTGCACTAGTTCTAGGTACACGTAGTCCAGTCAAGTATACATATCCTCAAAACTAATTGAAATAGTTTTGTAGATATGTCGTGGATTTTCTGAATCCTTAGTCACAAAATTCCTAAGAAAAGAAAGAGGGACGGACATTACACTAGGAATTTAAGTCTCACTTTTGGTATGCTCTCTTCAAATAATGGTACTGAAAAATAGGCCAGCTCGTTTGCGAGGCATATTTGGAAATATGACTCTGTATTGCATTAGATCTTCTCTAATAAGGATTTCAATACTCCTTTCTAGTACTATTTTCCTATCCCGCATACCCTCTTGGAGGGAGATAAGCCTGATAAGGGCCACATTGTACATGTGCGACGTATATGTGCTGCCAGAATCTCAGAGGAACAAGGGTTAAATCACCACCCGCCATAACCAAATGCCACCCATGGAGAACCCAATGACAAAAATTGAAACTCCACTTGATGGTGTGAATCCACCCTGGTATCAGGGTATCAGTACGGAGCACGTGGTCTCCCTATCAGCCCACCCAGCAGCCCCTCGCCCCTGCCGCTGCCGCCACTCCCCCACACCCCGCCCGACACCCCGACCTTGACTGCCGTGAAGGACGCTCCGCCCAATGTCACATCCCTGCCTGCTGTACTGTGCTGGTAGTGGTCTCCGACTCCCAGCACAATACTATGGTATGGGCTGGGAGCAGGGCTGCGTTTCACTTTTGCGCCACTTCTGGGGTGCAAAATGTGTGTATTGGAGATCAAAAGTGTGTATTGGAAAGATCAAGGTGGTAATGAAAGTAGCATGGGGCTGCTGTGTAATTAACACCTACACTTGAAAGAAGTAGTTAAGATATGTGTATTGGGATAGAATGGCAGCCTGCTCCCAGGCTATCCAACTGGTAGAATAGATGCTGGCCGAGGCTTTGGTACCACAGCAGGGGGTTGGACGGGTAGACCGGGGCAGGGCATGATAACACACACACACCCCCCCCCCTTTGGGCCATATGTAACCCCTTAAGGACGGCATGTTGTCGATTCAATTCAATTTTAATGGGTTTATTGCTCATCATAAGTAAATATCATATAGTCTTTTCTTGCGCATAAGTGGGCCGACATACCCTCGTATAGGGTGTGAATTATTGTATGGTACAAATATACAGTTGTGTATATATATTACAATACCTCAATGTATTCAAACTGCACCATGCCAGGAGTGTCTCAACCATATATAAAGATGGTCGGCGTGATGCATAAATGCAGCCCTGGTGTTGTGAGTTACTCATCAGGGTTATATTCATGCATCAGAACGATAAAGGGCATAATGCATTAAAGCACTATGCGGTCCTTACAGGGTTAACCAGTCCACCAACCACTGACTAATACCAGCCACTTTTATCACAATGAGGCAGGGTTTGATCAAGTCCCGCCCTGCAGGGGTGGCCGGAGGTGTGAGGACGGGGGTGTCTTTGTCAGTGTTATTTGATAACGATGACTCTGCACACTGACTAAAGTGCTAGAAGAAGGGGGGGGTAGATAGGAGAATGGGGAATGTCTAGGAAGCCCCCCCCCCCCCCCCCCCCCCACTGCAGCCCCGGGGTCCATGCCAGCCAAGGACGTCCAAGTGAGCCAGCAGCAGATAAGGCGACACGACAGGGTAGGAGATGGGGGGGGGGGTGTTTGTCAGACTCTTCCTGCCGCTATGTGTTTATGTGGATAATGGTGAATAGCTGTACATGAACCCAGCAGGGGTCCATATCTATAGATGCCTGCAGCAAACGGTATGCAGCACACACATAGAGATTGGTGTGTGGCTTCTGTGGTTGTTTACATTTTTTTGTTTTCGATTTCGTTTTTCAAAATATGTTATAGTTGACAATATAATTGCATTAAATATGCTGTGAATCAGATCCACAGCTTGTGGCCAAGGAGTTACTGAATCAGGGAAATATAACGACATGTATATTGTACATGTACTAATACTGCGCTTAGGCAAGGCTGGTCAGTTATCATCCATAACCACTGAATTAATTACTTCGCAGTGTCCGATATATCGGTTGAATAGATGTATATTATAATGCAGGGCAGGAACAGAGCTGACCACGTTGTGAATATGATCCTACTGCCCACGGCTCTGCTCTTACATATTCTGCTGATAACGCGTCATTGAGGAACGCGCGGGGGTGGTGGAGGGTGTGTGTGTGTGTGGGGGGGGGGGGGTGGTGGCAGCGGTCGCATAGCTCAGAGATTTGCTATCTGCTGGTAAATTCATGCCACGTAATCTAGGCATAATATGATACAGTCAACTCCCTCTTAGCGGCCACCCCTCCAGTGCAGCCAATCCCTCTAATGCAGACACTTTTCATAGTCCCAGACATACTACAATGTACAGAAAATGACCCCCTCTGATGCAGCCACCCCACCAAAGCGGCCACTTTTTCATAGTCCCAAGGGTGGCCACATTAGAGGGAGTTGACTGTATAGTGTATCGCTTAAATTAGCCCTGACCTCACGATAGTGCCATCTATTACAAGGATAATGTTATTTCATTTCGTGAATAGATTATTCATGGCGCACTTCAGCCCCTTTAATGCCGTCCCTGTCTTTTGTAGAGAAGAATAAAACCTACAATTCTAAGTGCCCTCCTTACAACCGAGTCAGCATGAAAGGAGCCTCAACCACACCCACGAA
Organism: Harmothoe impar; assembly: GCA_947462335.1. NCBI lineage: Eukaryota > Metazoa > Annelida > Polychaeta > Phyllodocida > Polynoidae > Harmothoe > Harmothoe impar. The sequence continues at coordinate 74,121,053 of OX381709.1, read as the reverse complement.
AAATGGGCTCCAAAATGCTTAACACAGTCTTTGAAGCGCGTCCTTGTGATATTTATAATAGCCTTCTAATGGGGGCGCTCAAGTTCTCTCAGTTTTGAATAGTTTAAACAAAGTAGACCCCCTTCTCATTTTCCCCACCTGAGGTTTAAAAATAGCAACGGATTTCAAGTAAATGGTGATATTGATCTCGGCGTGCCCCCCGCGGTGGTAGTGCCGGTGCTGCCACCAGCGGCCGGCAGCGGCAGCAGCAGTCGGGGCAATCAATGACACGGACAGGGGAGGATGCCAAAGCTCAATGGCAATTAGCATAGAAACTTATCCAAAGATATTCCCATTCTCTCTCTCTTCCTCCCTTCTCTCCCTCTCTCCCACTGCACTCTACACTTGTAGAATACATTGGCAATTGGGAAGATCTCATTGTGGAAACTGAAGTGTCATTGGGTGTAGGTTACATGGAGGAGGGTTGTGTGTAGAGGTGGGGGGGATAGGGGAAGGGCTGGAGTCTAATAGTGAGGACGTAAAGAAGAGACAGGGACAGTGTAGGGAGGGAGGGGGTACTCCTATACAGCACAGCATTGCAATTACCATGTGTTGATAGGAATTAAAGAGGTATTGTTAGTTCTGGAATGTACAGCTCCATTGAGCTGCAATAGTGCTTGCTCGGTGGCAGCGTGGGCGGGGTGGCATGTAGTATAGAAATGGGAATATGAGTCAGGCACATGGAGTACACATATAGTCCCCACTCACCGGTTGTCCCAGGTTGTAAACAGCACAAGTTGCCGCCAAGTATAGCACGGCGTCCTATGAGGTGTCCCCTGTGTAGATCGGCAGCTACTGGCCACTCCCCACTCACCGTGGAGGAAGCTCAGATAGCTGTTGGTGCTGGTGTGAAGAAGAAGGCAGTGACAATTCCTCCGGGCCGCCTTAGCTCCTACTCCTCGCACCCCTGTCCCTGGTGATGGTGATGGTGATAATACTCCAGTAAACGCCTAGTGGTTGTCCCGCCAGTAGGGTGGGTGGGAGACTGACTCTGTGAGCGGCTCAGTGCCTGTAGCGGGGCGGGGAGCAGCTCAGTGGCAGCTAGAGGCGGACAGAGCACGACTCGGGCTCACAGTGCTGTGTAGGAAGGCTGCACAAGTTTACCCAAAAAGCCGCCAGTGGTGGCCGCGAGTTGTAGCCGCGTCGTCGACTCCCGCCGCAGACGCTGTCCTCTGCGCGCGCAGGATTATCATTGCGCAGCCGCGCTGACTGACCAATCAGGACCGGCCGCCCAATGTGCATCATCAGGCCTCCCAAACTGGCCTAACAAGGCAATTTAGGCCGAGTCGAGGCACGCCAATGACATTTGTGAATGGGCCGGAATTAAGAGAGTGTGGTGGCAGGCTGCGCAGCAGGGGTTACGACACTACGGGCCGGGGTAGGGGGTTGGTGTAGATCCCTAGAGAGGGACAGGGAGGGGGAAGGACAGAGAGGGGCAGGCGGGCACGTGGACGGAGGCACCGGGGTGTAGGCCATGTGGACGCAGCGGCTTAGCAGTGTTCTCCCGGCGGGAGACTTGTCGACGTTAGGGCCCGGGCCAAGGACAACGGGATTTGGTGACCTCTGGGACCGGGAGTAGCTCACGGGGGTCTTGGTGAGCCGCCCAGGGAGCTGCTATGTCAGCTACTCTGTGCTGCTTTGTGTGTTACTCAATGAACCACTCTGTGGGCTGCTTAGTCAGCCATATACAGTGAAGGCCGCTATGTGATGTGCTCATTGCTGTTCTGTGAGCAGCTCAATGTAAGACTTGGTGACCTTCTCTGTATGCTGCACTGTGAGTTTCTCTAGAAACGGCTCTGTAAGCTGTTCAGTGTGCTCCTCAGTGCGTTGTGCTGTACATTACTCTGTATACTGCTCTTTGAGCTGCTCTATGAACTACCCAGTGACTTGCTCAATATATTGCTCTGTGGGCTAATTTGTACGTTCCTCTGTGCGCTTCTCTGAGAACTGCTTTCTGCGCTGTGTGCTGCTATGTGAGCTGTTCTTATACTGTTCTATATACTGTTCTGTGAGTTACTCTGTGTATCCCTACGTGAGTTGCTCTTATACTACTCTATATACTATCTGCTCTGTAAATTGCCCTTATAATACTTCATGAACTGCTCTGGGAGCTGCTCTGTGTGCTATTCTATGGGCTGCTACATGTACTGCTCTCTGCTCTGTGAGTTGTTCTGTGAACTTCTATGTGAATTACTATATATGCGATTTACTCTGTGAGCTGCCCAGTCAGCAGTCAGCTGCTCTGCTGCCCACACGTGCTGAGATGACCTCTGGATGAGCTGCTCACTGTAGGGAAGGGAGACACGTGCAGGCCTGGTGTTTATCAGTTTATCACGGACCGTGTAGCCCCACTAGACGCACCACCCTGGCTAATGACACACCACGCAGACAGCCACCAGGCTACACACGGACACCCAGTTGGCACACGATCTGTTCAACGATGACCCATCATCCAACTGGTCGACCAATGTTGATCAAACTGTTCTCTATATTTTCTCAACGTTGTCTATCTTTGGTGAACTTCCCAGCTTACATTTGTTATAATTATGTACGTATTCCCATGTCCAACTCAGTCTTCTAAATTTGTCCGATATGTTATCTAACTGGATAGCAGATCTTGCTTTAATTTCGTGCTCATCATAATTCTGGTCCAAGAAAGGACAGGTAATAACCACAGACCTAATGGAATAGGTGCATATCATACACCTCCTAATACTAGTTTCAACCGATAATACTATTGTCAGTGAAATCTACAGATACATAGACGGAGGTCCAAGACAGTCAGCGGAGTCTGTGTACATTATTCTGTAAGAGTTGGACCTTGTATACGACTACGGCCTCATGTCATACGAGCAAGGGTGAGGGTCTAAGGAGTGAAGAACGATCTGCATAGACTGCTGAGTGGGCCTTCCCATACATTGCATGCTAATATTGTCTAGAATAGACAGAGTTCCACGATGACCTGGATCGTATCACACGAGGCAGAGATTCAGTTTCTGCATGGGGTGTGCCCTTCCCATACAAAACGATGGCCATGTTGTTTTTCCACATGAAATAAAATCACGTTTATTTAGTGATATTACCGACCATGGAACACAACTTCATATCTAATGGAGGGTACGGAATACGACATTTCCCGTACTTAAGCATAGTTATTATAGTAATCATTGCATTCACCGTGATATAACAAAATCAAAGCTTAATAGAAACACCAGCTAGTGATGTGAAGTTGAGCGCCCACCCACCACACTACCCCCACACACCCACTACCCCCACACACCCACTACCCCCACACGACCAACACCCCTCACAGCCGCGTCCGCCCTGGGTGGCGGGGTTGACGCAAGCAGGGGGCAATGTCTAACCCATTAAGGGCTGCATACTGCTTTATTGCATTTTGCCCTTTGTCGGCATGATATATGGATGTAGCCCTGACTCGCCAGTGCTGCATTCATGTATCATGACCACCCTTCAGGAGTGTACCAACCCAGTTTGGTCGGCCTGATGCTTGAATGCAGCCCTGGCGAGTCACTCACCAGAGCTGCATTCAAGCATCATGACGACAAACGGCAAAATGCACTAATGCAGTGTGCGGCCTTTACAGGGTAGCGGCATGCTGGTGGCGGGGGTGGTGGGACCAATGTTAATCCGGCTAATCTGTGAGATTAGAGCATCCCGTATCCGGGGACTAATGCGTCCCGTGTGCAGACCGGGGATCACGCTCCGAGGACAGGAGCCGGGGCTGGGCCGCGCAGAGGGCGGGCAGAGGGAGCCTGTAATTACCCCATATACTATTACACTGTTGTGGCACTGCTCTGTTATTCGGATTAGTGAACAGCAGCGCCATTTTGTCGGGAATTCCGTCAGGGCAGTGATATGTTTATGGTGTGAATGCTTTAACATGCTGAAGGTCGGATCGGATTACTCATTGTTGCTGCATTCATGCACCATGACAAGAAAGGGGAAATACCGAACAGAAAAGCGCCTATACATGTTCTCTATTATATCATTTACAGTGATGATGAAACATTGTGACTTCTCAATCAAGTGCGTGCCGTGGGACTACTATTTTCCTGTTGGTTCCTGCAGACAAGATGGCAGTATTGATATCGGGACCCTTGCCTACTTGTGACAGGCGGCCAGGAAGAGGGCCATGTTGTGTGCGTCTGGGCGGACTGGGAGCGGTCTATTGGTACGTACAGGATCAGGGGGTGGCTTGCACTACAACTAGAAACCAAAACAATGATGACATGCACTGGGATGTAAACAGGAGGCCATGAACAATGTTATTCTGTTGAGGAATGTGGAAGTGATAATGATCATAATAGACCGATTTCCATCGTAACACCCTGCCCATTTAAGCCGATTTTCAGGGTAACACTGTAAAAAGTTGGTTTGCCATTTTTGTAGGTGTAGTAGATTCTACTGTAGGTGTACAGTTTATTGTAACTAAGCTGTAGGATCTACTGCAAATCTACAGTAGATTCTACTGTACATCCATTCTATGTACAGTAGATTCTACTGTGTATACTGAATCTGGGACCTGCTGGCGAGGCCCCCAACTGTGAGGTCATTATGGTCCACATTGATAATATATTGTACGGGCGTAATTTGAAAACCAACGTGTGGTGTTAGCTTCCGCGTCCTTAGCAACGTCTCACCTGCCCCAGGTGAGAGGAATATGAACTATCACGACCCCAAGCGCAGCGGCGTCCTATATAAGGGGGCGTGGCACATATACTACACAATATACTCACATAACCGCCAGGGCTCTTATATAGACAATCAATTAAAGCTTAGACAATACCTAACTTAAATATCATTTACAGGCACTATCAACAAACTTCGCACCCTCCTGGTTACCATATTCACCACCAGGTTTACAACTCAAAGTGGACACCCCACTTTTTATTGCACTGCTAATTTCTCCAAGACATTCGGTATCCAGTCCAGCTGTGAGCTCATTAGGGAAGCCCTTTGTCGGCCTCGCCAGCAGGTCCCAGATTCAGTATACCTATACTAACTATTTACAGTGTAGCGTATAGTCAAATTTATGACAAGTCACACTTGTATGGTTTCCAGATCGATGGCATACCTCTAATAATATCATTATCATATCACGACATGTAATGTCAGTCTACATGTAGCACATTATTTATACCACTCACAAGGCACCATTATATAATCTGCAGCTTCTTTACCCTCATCAAAAAGTAATTTACAACGTAAAACCTGTGAATTGATGGTTGGTTTACCCATCATGTTACTTTTCATAAACTACTCCTACACCGTGCCATACAAAACACTTGCCACTGAGCTACTTTCCGTAATGCCACTCTCCCTATACTACTAACAACACAACACACTGCAATGCACCCCTCTACTGATGCCACTCCCCAGTAAACAAAAAAACGTTATACAACATTTTATAAGGGTCCTTATTACGGCATAACGTTATACAAAGTTTTGGAACGTTATTTTGACGTAAAATAACGGGTTTTTTTGTTAGCTGGGTCCCCCTATACTACTAACAACACAACACACTGCACCCCTCTACTGATGCCACTTTTCCTTTACTACTAACAACCGTACGCACTGTACCCCTCTACTAATATCACTTTCTATAGACTACTGACCACGCGACACACAGCACCCCTCTACTGATGCCACTTTCCCTCTACTACTAGCACCCGTCTAATGCCACTTTTCATATACTACTACCCTCGCTATTTCGACCACTTGCCCGCTTCTATTGTACCCCTATTTCCACATGGGAGAGCCCTTCGCTCGACCTGTGCCCCTTACACACAATGCTACACCATACCATGCTATCTGTATCTCCCGGCCCCCAGACTGCGTCCACAGTACACAGACTACACCCCTTACCACTATAATCCCTACCCCTACTTCCCCCGGCAGCCTCGGACGTGTCTCACACAAAAGCCAAGTTCACCGCCACCTCCATCGATCTCCCACTATACCACGTCCTTCCCCACCGCCTAAATGTACTACACAGGGCAGGCGGGGGTGGGTGTTGGGGTGTGGCTGGGGGGGGGGGGGGGGTGAAGGATGTAGGCGCTGGTCAACACACTGTCCGCGGGCACATGAGCAACCCTTGCCCCTTACACACTGACTCAGTGCTGACCATACTTAGATCTACATTTATTGACACGTGTGCTCTATGTTTATTGGCCGAGCCCTGGCGATGCCTATCTACCACCAGGGGTATGGAGAGGGTGTTTACGTGTGTAGGCTACGAAGGGGAAATGTAGCATTGCAAACTTTCCAAGATGAATCACATTTATTTCAGTTTACAAGACACACATGTTTTCCTTTTTTGAGTTCTGATCTATAACTCTTTCCCCTCCCCCCTCGTCCGGCCGAGGTGGACACGTGTATTTCTATTGTGAAATTTGTAAATTTCAATAATACATGCAGCCAAAAACTCAGCATTTTAACAAATTAAGGGGGATTTCAACGAGTGAGCCAGTCAATATAATCAAGGAAATTCTAACTCGGCTTGTGTCAATCAGCTGTTGGCATCCCAGCTAACAGAAATACACTATTTTACGTTACAATAAGGTTTTAACTTATACAATGTTTGGCCATGATAAAGAGCGATAGAGAAAAGTTGTATAACGTTGTATAACTTTTTTTTTCTTTCTTGGATATAGTATACTCAGTATGTGGTACATGTATGCACCGGGCGTTAAAGGTCCTGTATGGATAGCGCAGTCACCACCCTAGCCTCTCCCACCCTGCTATCTCCCCCACTGTGCTGCTATCTAATCTGGCATGGGGCTGACTGGTGTTTGGACAGTAAAAAAGACACTGTTTATGTCTGCAGAAACAAGTAAAAACAAGTAAACAAAAAACTCCCTCTGTCGGCGGAAAGGGTCATACTCTGTCTGGGGGCCGAGGAGGTTTAACTCTTTAAGGGCAGCGTATGCCTTAATACACTATCTGCCATTTTGCGCATGATGCATAGATGCAGCACTGGTAAGTGACTTCTTGCTGATGCTGCATGCATTCCTGCACCATTTCTAACCTCCAGAGTTGATACACTCTTGTAGGGTCGTCATGATGCACCAATATGGTTCCAGCGAGTTGTTCGCGAATGCTGCATTGATGCATCATGGTGACAAATGAACATAGCGCCCTGCTTAAGGCACCATGCCGTCCTTAAAGGGCCAGTTGACGCGTCCAAGGAGGGGGTCGGAGGGGGACGGTAGTAGATGGGGTAGGTTGGCACGAGGCGCTGGTATTGCAGGCGTTGGTTTGATGCTGTTTTCCTGCCCTGTCACATAGGCATGGGGCAATATAGGGTCTAATAGAGGGCGTGTTTCCGGACATCCAACACCATCTAGAAAGGCAGGGCCGACCTTGAGGTTTCTTTGAACAATTTTGAAGGTTTAACATTTCTTATTGTACTTCTTTTGAGCCTAAAAGCTAAATGAAAAAGATAATCATCAAAATAAGATTGTGTCGGTGGACAGGGATTGGGCAGAAAAAAATTCCCATCATGAGACCTTTATCAGGCCACCCCTCCCATACCCCAGTGCCAGCTAGTAATAACTGACTCGGCTCTTATGATTCGTTTCTACGGCCATCAGCAGTCTTTGCGAAAACTTTTTCATCCCACAGGACATTCGGTCCTACAAATTCTCAATGTTGAAGGACCGGCTAGAATTTAGGAGGACCGGATAGCTACATATCTGATAATTTCTGCATTCTAAGTATAGAAAAGCCCAAAATGTGACTGGACATTTGGTCCTGCTATGCCTGTGAATCTGCTGGACCGGTGGCATTTTAGAAGGACATTGCCACTGTCCTGCATGTTCTCGCAAAGACTGCATCAGTGACTGCGTTAGATGTCCAGATGCCCCCCTCCCCCATGCTGCCCAACCCCCTGCTGCCCCCTGCTGCCCCCTGCTGCCCCCCTGCTGCCCCCCCCCACCCCCGGGTATTACATCACAGTGGTTAATGACATTGTGGTTGCTGACCCTAATGATGCCCAGCCCTTCTCTAAACCCTTTAAGCCTTTTGTGATGACGTCAGCACTAGTCATTCATCTAGATACATACCCGCTGTACCCCCCCCCCCCGCATTGACTGCCCACACCATCACACAAACCACTCTGATCCCTTACTCTGTACTATGAGTTTACCATCAGACTTTGTTCTGGTATGCATCTCTGCCGCAATATGCAGAGTTACATCAGAACTGACCAGGGGTCTCTTTCAGAACAACTGCCGTATCTGCCAAAAGAAAAACACCACACCAATAGTGTCATATTTTGCAATTGACAAGGGTATTCCTCATTGTCAGGTGGTGCATAGATACTTATTTCTATATATCTTGATGTCATTTCTTGTGAAAGAGAGTCATTATTATGATGGTCAGACCCTAAATCACTCGTGACCTTTTACCCAATAGTTATATGGCGGTTGTTCTGAAAGAGACCCCAGTGTCTGCCCCTTGGTGATTTAACTATAGTTGATTTCCCAAAGAAGACATAAGTAGTTCTTGATTGCGAGGTAATAATTGGGACACAAGTAGGTACACAGACACCTACTTTGTACTACTTTCTTACTTCCTCTCAATATCATATCTTTGAACCATCTCATGCCACATTGCTACATCTACAGGTTTACCAGAATTGGTCGGGGAAGAACATTCTGTTTCTCAAGAGGACCTAATAAAAGGAATTCAGAAATGGAGCACCGACAGAGATGCAGTGAGGCTGTACCAGGAGCAGGCTCAGCTTGGAGAGTGGCTCCCACCCCTAACGTCAGCAGCGCCCCCCCAGGGTCGCCCACTGGCCGCCACCACTCCCATCCCGTCCCCATTGATCCCCGCCAGCCAACCGTCTTGCCGCCCAGTTCAAAACCAAAACATGACGTCATAGGGACGCCCTGACGCCGGCCGAGGGGAGAGGGGCGTCCCTTATCATTATTCATTCCGTATTGATGACATAGTCGTGACGTAGTGCTGATGTATTGGTGACGTAGTAGTGACGTAGACACTTCAAGGCCGATATGTGTAGCAGATATAGAGAGGTGGGACCAAAGAAAACAGCTCATCAAGTATTATCGATTAGCGTCTTGCAAATCGTGCCAGTTTCCTTACATTTGATGATATTATTATCAACGTACACAGTACAGCTGATGCAGTCGTAAATGGAATATAATACACCAGTTTAATTTATAGTTGATAGATCTTTTCAGCAGAGCCAACTTGGGTTTTACTACTGTCGTCAAATAACTTTGATAACCTAAACAGGAGCCCAGCCATCGGGATTTGGCCTAATTCAAGAAAGGCAATGTATGAACAGTGTTATGGGTCACAGGGTCACCTGACACGAAAACCATCACAGTCTTGGGGAGGGACTGGTTCAGATATGCCATGGTAAATCACAAGCAACCAATCAGAAGACTTTGAAGTAGTCAATGCAGGTCAAAGGGGCATCATTTCACCTATCTGTCAATATTGAGTATTGTAGCAAGGGGACCCGTTCCTCGTCCATCTCTTCAGGCTACATATAAGAATATTGACGATTTTTGATCTTTCAGAAAATTTACCATATCTTTGTAGCACAATATTTATCATAGTGACTGTGATTCCACCTTATACTTGGTATTGTGGTGGTTCGTAGTTAACTCTAGGTTAAAGAACAACGATCACGGCAGTTTCCAGGTGCGAGAATATATCTGTCTTTATTCACAAGAATAACAACTCTAGTTCCTTTACTAGGGAACGATCAGTGTAGAATGAATACACACAGGTAAATCAGGTTTCTCTATAAATAGAGGAAACGGTCAGTATACAACTCTTAGTATACAACTCTGTCCGCACGGTTGGACATGTGAAGTCTCTCGTCAGTCGGGCCTGCACTGACTGCCGTTCCAGGTAAACACACGGGTCTTATATAACACCGGCTCTTAGATCACGTGGCCAGGTGGGTGGGTCGGCCGCCCACCTGAGAGCGGCACACGGTTACCTGAAGAGGACCTGCGCCCTCTCCCGGGAACTGTGTGCACTAGCTCCAGGTGGAGAAGCCGAGTAAACAGACGTTAATATGTAATATCATGCCCCTACACTACCGCCCCCTAGACAAAACTAGGTGGTAACGAACATATATACGGTTTTCCTAGTTTATAGAAAACACTCTAGACCAACGACTTTACAGTTATTGTCTATACAGTAACTAGGGGCGTAAACATATTATCACGACATACTACACAAGCGAGATCATCAAACTCAATATAAATATGGCATTACACTGTAATAGCAACCATAATGGATGATTTAGGTATGTTTTATGACAAGTGAATATAATATCATACATACAATCGAACGGCTTGACACATTTCGATATGACTTCCTTATGAAGTTTCCTTACTTGGTTATTAAAAAAATGTGTGTGGGGTGTGTATATATTTAAGTTGAACAGAAAAGTTATTACTAAAAACCAGTCCTGATAAGGACTCACAGCCACCAGCGTCTTACATTGATTTGTGATTTAATGAAAACATACACACAATGGATAACAGTAACCACAGCCTTTGTTTTAAGCCGGGTAATCCGATTATATAACCGGAAATATTAATACCTCTCGCAACATACAACAGAGTCAACACACACGACAATACCTTACGGTATAATTAGCATCTACACATAGTCTTAACGACTTCATATAAACATTACTGGTAGCCACGTTTCCTAGCTAATCAGATCATACAATCTTCATATATAGCATATTATGAAACCCGATTCATATGGTAAGTATGAGAACACCATATTGGAACACCTGAGGTGATATGTATCACATAATAATGACTTATTTATATATTGAAAACGTTTTAATGAGTAACCTGGCAGTGTACCCGGAAACTCTTACAATTAAATATAGCTTACTGGTGATCTAGTTGTGGACAAGGTGCTCTCCGCTTCTAATAGACGAATGAGTAAGGTGCTCTCCTCTTCTTAATACTGTTTCTTGGATAAATATCACCCGAAGGTAAGTTCATATGTACACATCTCGCTAAGTATCCCGTCCTCGCTCCAGTAATGATCATGACATATATAACTATAATCCGGCTGGAAACCACGAGTACTGTCCGTTTAACACGTAATCCTAGCTCCAGGAATGTTCATGATATATATAAGTAGAACTGGAACCACGAGCATTGTCTGTTTGACACGTAATCCTTAGACGGGAACAGTTTATAACACAGCATAATAGTATCAGGAACACATCATGGTAACGTATTATTAGCTTCCCGGTGGAGTCCTGATTCCCCATCGGGTCGGCTATAGTTGAGAGTTGAGTAGTTAGGTAAGTCCAGAGCTTCCACGGAAGGTTCCCCCCGCGTTGGTCCATATGCATCTAAAAAGATGCCCCTCCTTCCCTTGAGAAGGGAAACCCCGTCATAAAAAAATTATGACGTCTGATTAACTGAAAGAACAATTAATCTATCCGGAAACTATTATAATTTCCTCCTCTATTTCTAAAAAAATTAGAAATAGACTCTGAACCTTCTGTTAGTGTTTAACCTAATGGTTCATCTCTCGCCCTCATTAAGGCAAGCGCGTGCTCAGCCGTGCCATCCCAGGTATCGAGAGTCACGCCAAACACCCCGTAAAACTTTACGTTCATATCTTGCAACCGTTTGGTTAACTTCTCGTTCTCCTGACGAACGAAACCTGCTGCGGCCTCAGCATTCTTCTGGCCTGTAGCAGCTTCCCTTGACTTTTTAGCCAAGTAGTCAGCATTGCCGGCAGCGACCAATGCTTTCTCCTCCCTATGGGCAATCTTTAGACCATGTGTAAACAGGCCTAACATCTTGGTGTTGTATTCCACCGCTAGCTGTCGTTGGGACTCCTGGAATTCTGTAACAATTCGCTGTCCCACCTCGCAGCTCGCCTTCTCTTCCCTAGAGAAGTAGTTAACTATCGGGACGTATTTTAATTTTACGCCACCGGTAGTTTCCGTGCGGGAGGTCCCCGCGACTGGCTGGATGACAACCGGCTCCTGGTTTACAGGAATCACAGGTTTTACATCCACTCGCGGTGCTTTCACAGCCGCTGCAGTCTTCGGGACAGTTATGCCCCTAGGAGTTACTACTGAGACCAGTGTTTTGGGCTCAGTTTTCACGGTCAAACTCTGCATGTCCCGGGTTGGGGTGGTGGGAGACCGAACGTCCCTGGGGGTAGGCTTTGCAGTTGTCCCCAGATGGTACGTCAAAGGCAGGGAAGCCTTTGTTCTGGTAGCCGGGCTTTCCTTAGGCCGGGCACCCCCACAGTCAGGTTGACTGGTGGCACTGTCTGAATTGCTCAGACGTCTAGTACGGTACTCCGCCGCCGTATGTCCACCGGAATCACGTTTCCGATCTTTCCGGTCTGTATACAGCGGGTCTGGATACTCGCGATAATATTCGCGACCTTCCGGGGCCTGATAGTTCCCATAATAGGAATTATCGAGTTCCTCCAAAGTGGATCCGGCGTGTCTCCGTTTTGGTCCGGGAGAGACCGCAGGAGACCGAGAGCGGTCTCGGGCAGACCGGCTCTTTCCCCGGGAACCACCCCGGGTTTCCGGCTGGCGGAAATTACCGCCGCCTCTCCGAGAAGTACGGGTAGTGCATAACACCGTATACTCCTCGTCATTCATGGCGAACTTGTTGCGTCCGTCCACTCTGGCTATCCTAGCTTTGAACTTCCCATCTGCGACTTCGCAGAAAAAGGGAGTTGCCGGCCTGATTTTAGCCTTCTGATCGTCCGTTAGTGACTTGTACTGGTCACAGACGGCATCATGTAGCGCATTCACACGATTGCGAGCTACACTGATTCCCATATTGTGGCAATCCTTCATGTGGCGCATGAGCTCACCTCTACGGGGTTCTAGACACCCGTTGCACAGTTGTGACTCTCTACCTACTGTAATATCACAGTGGTACACCACACAGTGGTGCATGTGATTATCACAGAGGTGTCGCAGGAACCGTTGCTTTGTTACAAACACGATTCTGTCGGTACCTATCGTGTTTACACACGTGGCGAATGGGCACCAATTCCTTTCCCGTTGATTATACCAACGGTTGTTCGCAAAAAGAAGCTTTTCTTTCTGCTCCTTACTATAGTAAGTATCCGGCAGGATCCTGAGTTGATCTAGCCACTGCTGATAAAAAGCAGACGGAGGACGGTCCCGGGGTGTATTCCGGATCCAATCCTCATCGTCACTCTGACCTTTACAGTTGGTCGCGAGTGGACATCCAAAATTGGTAGGGCCAATTGGACACTGTTCCCACGAATTGGGAATAAACACGCGGAACTTATTATTCGCGTTCTGCCAGACTCGCCTCATCACGTCATTAGGCGGGATGGGGTCCTCCGGATCGTTTCCTGGTTCTTCAGCGTTAGCCGGAACCTCTCCCTCCTCCGCATCCGAATGAGCCGGACTACGGAGAGGGCTGAGACGAGCTGGGTTGATTACCAGCGCAGCCGCAACGGCGGCCGCAGCACCCGCTGCGGCGGTCATTTCTGCCACAAGGGCCGGGGTGGGGATGGTGACTCCCGTGGTAGAGGGTGCCGGAGTATTGGCTTCGTTAATATCCATAGCCTCATCCGCAACCTCCTCCGCCCGTGGAATGACAGGCTGTTCCCCGGAAGGTTGTTCCGGTAATCCTTCTGCTAACACAGAATCCGGCAAGTTAGCTAGCCTTGCCTTCTCGTTCCGGCGAGATTAACGTCCTCTTTCCTGGACAAACTCGTCCGACTGATTACTGTCGGCCGAGCTCGACCGGTTCGAGGCCCCCCTCTCACCTTTACTGCCGCGCCCCCTAGGTGTGGCTTTCAGCGCTTTTATTCGCGCCTTCTCTTCCGCACTGGAAGATCTGGTTCGTACTGTACGAACCGCCTCATCAACCAAACAAGATATGGCAATATTCCGTTTGAGGTTGTGAGCATCCATGTAGGCCTCTATAGTGGCTACATCTAGGATGTACGAGACTACTCCCTGCGTACAAGCGGCAGCAATTTCGTACTCCTTCCGGGTTTTCGGTTCACGGAGTTTCCCGATACGTGCCCGGTACCTGTTGACGCCTGTCAACAACATCCCGGCAACTCCACAATTCGGGTCTAGGGACAGTGCTGGCATTAACCGCTTGATGTCTGCGATATGTAAATCGAAGACAGCTCGTCGTAAGCAGTAGCATACGAGTAGTCCTTTCTGGAGTGCCTCCCAGTACACAAACCAGTCCGGGGGCAACTCTTCCTGCTCCTCCACTAATAGGAAGAGCAATATCGCCTGCCTTGTTAGCGGGTCAATCCGGCGGGGAGCTCCCTCCGCCGTGAGTCGTAGCACGTCCTCGTGCAGATCCACTTCACGTCCATCGTAATTGGACATGAAGCCTGCTAGTGTGGGCACTGCCGGGCGGGGTTTCTCAACGTCCACCGGCGGTTCTCCATGGTACAACGGACCTGGATCCTGATACTCAGCTTCGCTGGTATCAGCTTGACCGTCAGCGGGGCTGATGGCTTCAATGTCTAGCCCTTCCAAGTAATTGGCGGCGACATTAGCAGGGCGTAGCGGTGACTGAGAGTCAGCGTCGACGTCCATTATCCCCTCTTGTCCCAGGAAATCCATAGATTCCTGGTCCACGAGGTCAGGTTGATTATCAACCACATTCCCTCCGCTAGCGGAGTCGCCCTCCCCAAGAGGGTCCACCTGTTGGTGGTCTGTCTCGGAAGACATGTTTGTCACACTCAAGAAAAGTGTATTTGATGGATTATAGGGGTCCACCTCCCCACTGTAAGAATGGTCGTGTCCGAGCCCTCACGTCTGCTCTGGACCTCCTCTCAACCCCAACTGGCGATTCCCGCCGAACCGCGTCGACGTCCATTATGGCGTAGCGGTGACTGAGAGTCAGCGTCGACGTCCATTATCCCCTCTTGTCCCAGGAAATCCATAGATTCCTGGTCCACGAGGTCAGGTTGATTATCAACCACATTCCCTCCGCTAGCGGAGTCGCCCTCCCCAAGAGGGTCCACCTGTTGGTGGTCTGTCTCGGAAGACATGTTTGTCACACTCAAGAAAAGTGTATTTGATAGATTATAGGGGTCCACCTCCCCACTGTAAGAATGGTCGTGTCCTAGCCCTCACGTCTGCTCTGGACCTCCTCTCAACCCCAACTGGCGATTCCCGCCGAACCGCGTGCCTTATATAAGGCGCGCCATCGCGCATGCGCAACCCCGCGCGTCCCGTGACCCAGTTCCTTGGAACCAGGTCACCGCGCGTTCAATTGTAAACAGGTACCCTCATTCCACGTGTTAATCCTTACGCTCTGTCAACTCGTCGAGAGTATCAATGAAATATATATAAATGGCATAATAAAGCACATTCACCGGATTATCCGTCCATCACCCATGGGATCCTTGACAGGGGGACTATCACGATCATTCCGACCGTACTTACTTCCACACATAACCGATTACAACATTTAAATATTTAACAAGATTACAGGACACCACACTCGTTGTGTACCGGCTTAGGTTATACCGTCCCTAGCTAGGAACCGGGGACTGCGTCTTATGTTTTTAGGCATAACATTAGACCTGGTTCTAGGACACGCCTTTTCTAGAGTGGATTTAGCCTTAACCATACCCTTCCGGGTCCTTTTCCCTTCAGCCAGCGAGACTTTGTTAGCCGCCTTCTTCCCGGATCTTTTTGGGATGACGGGCTTCTGCACCATTAGTTTCCGGGAAACCTCCTTCCGCGGCCTTCCGCGTTTCCGGGGAGGTTCCTTCACTAATTTCCGCTGTTCACTTTCCTCTATCAAAGTATCAACTTCCAACTCATACGAGTCCAGGGACAAATCTCTCCCCTTCCACTCTCTTAGTCGAGCTACATTAGATTTATACATCTTTCCCTGTAATGAACGGATCACTACAGTACTGTCACTTACTATACGGGTAACCACAAAGGGCCCGTCCCAATTACTAGCAAGTTTCAGAGTCGATAACGGCTCATGTAATCTTACTACCTGATCACCAACTTTGAATCGTCGCGGCTTAAGGCCTAGATCATAGCCGGTCTTCTGCCAGGTGGCATTCTTCTGTAGTTCAGTTCTCACCAATTCATAAGCATATTTGAATTGATCTCTTAATGACTCCACAAACATAACATGGCAGGGGGTTTCCGGGTTCATTCCTACCACCCCAAATACCAGGTCAGCGGGCATTATCAAATCCTCCCCGAAAACTAACAGATTCGGGGAACAGGAGGTACTAGAATGGACAGTGCTATTATATGCATGACACACATAATCACACTGCTCATCCCAGTCGTCCATTTTATCATTCACCAGGGATTTCAATACCTGAATCAATGTACGATTGAATCTCTCAACCATTCCATCACTTTGTGGCCGGTAGGGATTTGTTCTCGTCTTACAAATCGCCAATCGGTGACACATTTCCTGCCAAAGATCAGATTCAAATTCCCGACCTTGGTCACTATGCATCATTAGGGGAACCCCAAGATGCAATACCCAACCTTTAACAAAAGCTTTTGCACTGGTTGCCGCTTTGTGATCCGCTAATGGAAACACTCTCGTATACTTAGTATAATAGTCAATGACGACCATCATACAAGTATTACCCTCAGGGGTAGTTTTAAACCCACTGATAATATCTATGGCGACTCGCGCAAATCTTACACCAAACAACTCCTGGGACAAAGGCATTTTGCCCATCCCAGGCCCAGGTTTGTTTTTACAACAACCCGGGCAAGTAGCAATCCATCTTAATAGATCACTACTCATTCCTGGCCAGTAATATCTCCTTTTTAGACGTTCCAGGGAACGCTTTTTTCCGAAATGTCCACTGGTCAGGTGTCCATGGCAATAATACATAACATCCCTCCTCATACCGGAAGGTATTACCACTTGCCGGACTCTCCTACCGGATGAATTAATCTTCCACCGGTAGATGATTCCGCTCTGGACCTCTAGCTCTGCCCATTGAGCTATTAGTCTTCTCATTTCCCGATTCTCCAGGGAAATCTCAGGCCGCGGGGGCCGTATCTTCCTAGGTAACAATACCAACAACCGGCTAAGGTTAGGATCCTTTTCCTGGAACTTCCGGATGGTTCCCATGGACCACTCCAGAACCCCAGTTCCCTTGATCTCAAAGGGTATCCTTGCTCCGGCTATGACAGCCTGATGCTGACCACAGTCATCACAGTTGGTGTTTTCACACTTCCTGATAGGACGTCGGGAAAGTGCATCAGCATTTATATGCTTCACTCCAGCTCTATGCTGGATCTGACTTTGCTCCAAACCGAACTCGGAAAGGTGTGCTAGCCAACGTCCAATCATTCCTTCCGCATCTTTGAAATTCAATAACCATCTCAAAGAGGAATGATCTGTTCTTAGCGTAAAATCTGACCCCCAAAGGAAATGTTTGAACTTTTTAGTATAAACTATCACAGCCAACAATTCCCTTTTAGTGGTACAATAATTTCGCTGAGTCTTACTCATAGTATTACTAGCAAAGGCAATGGGAACCTCCACTCCGCCTTGGACTTGACTGAGGGCGGCCCCAATACTCTCATTGCTAGCATCTGTATCCAATACAAAATGACCATCCGGGGTGGGATACTTTAACACCGGGGTCTCCACAAACAACTTTTTTATTGCTAAGAAAGCTGTGTCCTGTTCCTTCCCCCATGGGAACTCTTCCTTCCTATTTCCGGGAGTCCAGTGTGACAAACACTGGATCGGATAGGCTACCCGGGAATACCCTGGCAGGAAATCCCTATAATATGAGCAGAATCCTAGGAAGGATCGCACATCTTTAGGACCCCTGGGGACCTCCCATTCAGTCACACTCCTGATCTTTTCCGGATCCGCCTTAACCCCCTCGGTGGAAATAATCCGCCCTAGGTAGTTAATATCCTTCTTAAACAGATTGCATTTCTTTGGTTTCAATTTGAGACCGTTAGACATGATTCGGTTTAAGACTTCCTCTAAATTACTTAAACAGCCCGCAAAGGTCTTTCCAAACACAATTACGTCATCCAAGTAAACTAGACATTTCCGCCATAATAAATCACTTAACAGTGTCTCCATCATGGCTTCAAAGGTGGCCGGCGCGTTACATAACCCAAATGGCATCACCTTGTATTCAAACAAACCGATATGGCTGGAAAACGCAGTTTTCTCCATATCTTCGGGCTTCATGCCTACTTGCCAATACCCGGACTGTAAATCCAGGGTACAGAACCATTCATTCCCTCCCAGGGAATCAATCGTCTCATCTATCCTAGGAAGAGGATAGGAGTTCTTTTTAGTCAACCCATTCAGTTTCCGGTAATCAATACAGAACCGTATGCTACCATCCTTCTTGGTTACCATACACACAGGGGAGGACCAAGGACTCATGCTGGGAACAATAACATTATCCTTCAGCATTTTCGCTATTTCTTCCTCAGCTACAATCTTCTTCTTGAGGGGTAACCTCCTATAAGGAATCTTAAAAGCGGGGTTATCCCCGGTTTTAATTTCATGCAATACCTTATTGGTTCTCCCCAGGGGTTCCCCTGGGGCCGCAAAAGCTTGCCTGCATCTCTTCAGCATAGCCTTTAGGGCTTCCTGATCATTCTCATCCGTTACGGACGATCCTGTTAACAACTTAGTTAACTCTTCATGCAATTCCTCTTCCCCTCCTTCTTCTAACCTCAGGTCTTGGTGGCTACCGGTGACTGCCTCCGCAAGTATCACTTTCCCAACTTCAGTGCCTTTCTCAAGATATACCGTGGAGTTTCCGGGGTTGGAAATGGGTGTCACTGTCCATCTGGAATTCCCTACTAGGGTATCCGCAGATTCCAATCCCTTCCGGGATAATACAGCCATATCCGGCTCGATTACCGCTAATCCTCTCTGGATTAGCCTCCCTGAACTGACTAACACGTCACAGGTCATTCCCGGGGGAATCTTCACAGTCTGTGCCACACTAGCGACACTACTTATCACTCTCAACTTACAGAGTATGGTCATATCATACGGGTATTCAATTTTCAACTTCCCACTTTTCGGATTCAAAGTCGCACCGAAAAGCGCCGCAAAATCCAAACCAAGAATACCATCATCTTCAATCTCAGCTATGGTCGGGGCCCAAACAAATTCTTTCCCGGCCACAGAGATTATCAGAAAAGTCCGTCCAAATGTCCTCATTCTGGTACCATCGGCCGTACATGCGTTTACCCTCATTGTGAGGTTCTCACACATATTCGGCAATAAGCTGATGAATCTCTTAGAGACCATGGAGTGGCTAGCTCCAGTATCCATAAGAAATTCCCCAGTCTTTCCTTGTACAGAACAGGAAACGTACCACCTCTTCCCATCAGTTACTGAGGGATTCCTAGTAAACCGGTGAAGGTCACTATCAGTGCCCAGGTCGAATCCACATCCTTTCAGGTGTTCCAGACAAGGATGACCCGGGGGAAGCCTGGTTCCTCCAACCTTAACCAACTCTTTGGTTATTGACTCCTCTAAACTGGCACTAGGTTTCCCATACGCGCACCCCTGGGCGCCTGTTGTACCAGTCTCCCCAGCCTCATGGTTTCCGGGATGTACGGTCCCATCTCCCTTCTTGCTGGACGCATTCACTGCTAATGAATCTTCACCGCCAACGTCGGTGATAATCTGACATATTTCCTCAGGGGTTACCGTCCTGCCATCCTCGGTAACCCCCTCTAATTTCCCGAAACCTCACTTCTTAAAACAGGTTTCTCTGCTTTGCATTCAGATGCAAAGTGCCCTTTGACTTGACACCTGTAACACTGGACAGTGTTACGATCGACCCTAGGGCGGCGCCGGGTTTGATTATCAAACACCTCGTTCATGCCTTTAATCATGGACTCCATTAAGGTATTTAATGAGTTTCCTGACGCATTTGTTTTATCCGGAGTGGTCGTCTCCGGGGTCTGGGTTTTCTGACTGGAACCAGTCTGAGGTTCCCGAGTGTCGGGTTTCCGGGTAGTTTCCGAATAACCTTTGTTACTAGGAAGCTTCCCGGAAGCTGGGGTTGAGCTAGATTACTGTCGACCCTTGAATTTCAGGGCGTCTACTCTCTCCTCCCCTTCAGATTCTTCCGCGGAAGAATCGTCTCCATCTAAGGAATGTTCAATTCCAGAGACGCGCTGTCCCCTATTAGCGGGTATCATACCAGCCAACAGTATCTTCTTCTTGTCATGTTGATCAATCGCCATGAACAAATCCGCTAGGGAAGACCCAGCTTCCCAAGCTCTACCACAAACTTTAGCATGTTCAGGATCACTCAATCCACTAATAAATCTTACAAATAGGGATTCTATGTAATATTCAGCATCCCTACTCCATTCTGGCCTAGCCTGCCGCAATAATCGCTGCAATTCTAGCCCAAAAATTTTAGCAGATTCCTTTGGTTTCTGCGTTCTTCTCTGAAACAGAGTCCAGTGATCTACTGTCACCATTTTCCCAAAGGTATAACAAGCTAATACTTCCAGCTGGTCGTATGTAGCCTCCGGCCCGTAAGTGTCCCTCCATTCTTCTACCACTATCTTACCCGGGCCGTCACTCAACCATGTCACAAAAGCTCCCAAGGATTCCTCCTTGTTCCAGCAATTGTACTTACAATCATCTAAAAGTGATTGATATTCTTCCTTCCAGGGTCGTAAACCCCTGTAAGGCTTAGTCACGCGTGCAGTTCTCTTAGCGGCATAATTAGAATGCACTAATTGACCCGACATGCATCTACTCCAAGCCAGTAAGTCTGTACCGTCTTGACCTCGGCTGGAGCAATCTAGTCCCAAATTACCTATGGCTGGGTCTCGATTATGTAATCGGTGTTCCGCCGGGGTCATTGTGACCCTTCGGTTCAAAGGAACCTTTATCTTGGGTATATCGTCAGAAGATTTATCTGATTCCGAGTCTGTACCCTCATCAAAGCGTGGGCCTTGATAGCCGGACAATCCCTGAGTGTTTTTATGCACTGGATTTGACCTTCCCTTCGTTCTCTGCTGGGACCCCTTATTCAGACTACCCCTCGGCCTATTTTCAGGGTCTTTATCGACTCCCGAATGTGTATCAGTGGTCGGAGGTGGATATGAATAAGTTGCATCCGGGCAATATTTATAATTACCCTTGCTATCATAATCTCCCGGGTTCCCATACTGAGCCGGGTCATCTCCCGAAAAGGGGTTCAATGAGCCATAACTATGGTTCACCACTTCATCTCGGAATTTATTTTTATAATGTCGAGACACTTCCTCCTCTGGAGACATTTCCCTGTTAACCTGACCAATACTGGCATGATTAACTGGTTCCCGTTCAAGAGAGCGCCCGGTGACATTCACTCTCCTTGAATCCTTCCCTCTGTTTTTATACACAGAGTCTTCCACATTCCTCAATCCATTATCATTAATAAATGGATCGAATTGAGGTAATGCATCCACCTTCCTAGCAGTAAGAGTGCTGTCCAGAACAGTTTCCGGCCCGATAGCTGGAACTTGTTCCTCCCCCTGCTGTTCCATTGCCTTCGACAATTCACACCGCAGGAGAGTTTTCCTGGCTTCCAGGGAACAGACAGCTTCCACCTCAGCTTTCCGTTTCCTTTCTAACTCCTCCGTTTCTTCCAGGATTTGCATCCTGGTCGATTCGTTATCCTTGACCAACTGGTCTCTGCCCTTCTCGAGCTCCTTTGTCCCCTTCTTCAGGACTAACCATTCTCTAGAGTATTGTTTCAACTCCTTCTCATACTTCTCCTTCAGAGATTCGGAGTGTTCATTCTCCTTCCGGTTCTCAGCAATCTTTGCTTGAATCTTTTGGTATTCATGCGATTCCTGAGCCACCTTCTTTTTCATATACCGGTTGTCTTCTATCAACCGTTCTCTCTCTTCTATCAGAGTTCCTTTTACCCTCTGATTCTCAGAGAGAATCTCGTCCCTTTCTTTTACCAGGGATGTCAATTCCTCAGTCAATGCAGCATACTGATCTTCCATTGACTGCTTGTCCAATCGGACATTCTCCCATTAGAGGTCATCCTCTTCCCGAGCCAAACGCTCGTCATATTCCCTCTGGAATCTCTCATCCCCTACATAGGGTTCCACCCAGGAAAGATCCTGCAATTTCCTCTTCTTCTGCTCTGGCTTCAAGCCCTCCCCAGGGTCCATCCCTGCCACCTCCAGGCGAGTTGATTCCAACTCCCCTTCACTCAGCTCTGGGCCAGAGCCGCCCAGGCTACCACCGGTAGCCATTGTCTGTCCACTAAAGGACTGTCTGTCCACTCAAGGACTTCCTGTTCAGTATAACCCGAACATATTCCCGAACAATTAACTTGTTCTGCTACCTTCACTGCTACTGGTCACGGCACCAGTGTGGTGGTTCGTAGTTAACTCTAGGTTAAAGAACAACGATCACGGCAGTTTCCAGGTGCGAGAATATATCTGTCTTTATTCACAAGAATAACAACTCTAGTTCCTTTACTAGGGAACGATCAGTGTAGAATGAATACACACAGGTAAATCAGGTTTCTCTATAAATAGAGGAAACGGTCAGTATACAACTCTTAGTATACAACTCTGTCCGCACGGTTGGACATGTGAAGTCTCTCGTCAGTCGGGCCTGCACTGACTGCCGTTCCAGGTAAACACACGGGTCTTATATAACACCGGCTCTTAGATCACGTGGCCAGGTGGGTGGGTCGGCCGCCCACCTGAGAGCGGCACACGGTTACCTGAAGAGGACCTGCGCCCTCTCCCGGGAACTGTGTGCACTAGCTCCAGGTGGAGAAGCCGAGTAAACAGACGTTACCCGGAAATACCGTGTATGAGATTAATATGTAATATCATGCCCCTACACTATTATACAATACCATATATAGTCTACTACCTCTTTCTTCAATTCTTCATGTGCAGCTCAGTTTAGAAAGAAATGTATACTTTGTCCACCCTGATGGATATATTCTCCTTTTACAAAAGCCCTTTTGGTTAATAAGAAGCTGTTCCTCGTGTGCTGGGGGTGGGGGGTGGTAGAGGGATATCTGCGTGCAGTGCTATAGTTTCGGGGTACCTCATTAAATCCCTCCACTTGGCTAACTCTGAAGGATGGGACTGCTTTGATCTACTGCCCAGGATCTATGTGCGCTTCTTCCTCACCCATGGGCAATACGTTAAATACTACTCTAGCCTCCAGGTACTGTATGGCGTCCCAGCGGTGTGGTCATTTCTAAGGGTAGCATACCTCCAATGCACGGCCCCGTATATCAACTAAGGCAAAAAAAGGTTTGTTTCAGGTAACATGGGCAGAAAATGTAGGGTCGGTAGGTCGGATTTTTTTTTCTTTTAAACTTAAAAAAAAACAAACATGAAAATACCAGCCGGCCGGTCTGAAGACA
This sequence comes from Harmothoe impar, assembly GCA_947462335.1. NCBI lineage: Eukaryota > Metazoa > Annelida > Polychaeta > Phyllodocida > Polynoidae > Harmothoe > Harmothoe impar. The sequence goes on along the minus strand of OX381709.1, from coordinate 74,097,581 downwards.
CGAAAATTGCCCGAAAAAGGGTAAAAATACGGAAATTTCTTTAAAATTTCATAAGAAAACATAGGGTCGGCCCTGCTTTGATAGGGTCGGTCAGGTTACCTGAAACAAACTTTTTTTTTGCCTAAATGTTCATTACTGACCAACATATCATATTCTTTTCTACAAAAGATGTTTGATGTACATTCATAATCTCAGTAAATGGTTGCTTGACAGTCACCGAAGTGTCTGGTAAATCGAGGAAACCTATTGATATCATCTGTTTATACAAGGGGACAAATTCAAGGATTTTACGGCAAAGCCGTAGTGGCTTTGGGTTTTATAGGATTGTTATGAACTACAGGTGAGAAAACGAGGGGGCATAGATTTATAATTTTTGGTGTTTCTGGGGTTCTCATGCAATTCACGTTTGCATGGTCCATTAATAACATGCACTTAGCTAAATCTTTTTGATTTTTATTGGTTTTACTGCAGCTAGTATAACAATATAACCCAATATGTGCCAATGGAATCAAATAGGTACCAATGCAATTCCATTGGCGGCGATGCACTCCATTGATGCCTATGCAAATACCATCTTGGCAGCCATCTTGAAAATTACCTGGATCAAAAATCGGAGCCTACAAATGGATTCTACACCCCAGAAAACCCTATTATATATGTGTCATACGAGGAAATCAGACAATCTTGAGTTTTTGGTGGCCATCTTGGCAGCCATCTTGGAAATTTCTCGGATTGAAAATCTGAGCCTGAAAATGGATTCTACATCCCAGAAAACCCTACTATCCATGTATCACACAAGGAAATCAGACAATCTTGAGTTTTTGGTGGCCATCTTGGCAGCCATCTTAGAAATTTCCCGAATTGAAATTGTGAGCCTAAAAATGGATTCTACATCCCAGAAAACCCTATTATCCATGTATCACACGAGGAAATCAGACAATCTTGAGTTTTCGGCAGCCATCTTGGCAGTCAGAGGGAGGAGGAAGGGGCAGAAGGAGGGAAGGCTGGGGGGGGCAGAGGGAGGAGAAGGTAACAGGAAGGAGGACAATGGGGTAGAGGGGGGGGGGGGAGATGGGGTAGTAGGAGGGGGCAGAGGGAGGAGGAGGTAACAGGAAGGAGGAAAATGGGGTAGAGTGGGGGGAGAGGGGGAGATGGGGTAGTAGGAGGGGGCAGAGGAAGGAGGAGAGGACAGGGGGAGGAGGAGAGGGCAGAGGGAGGAGGAGAAGGCAGAGAAAGGAGGGAGGAGGAGGAGAGGGCAGAGGCAGGAGGAGGAGAGGGCAGAGGCAGGAGGAGAGGGCAGAGGCAGGAGGAGGAGGAGAGGGCACAGGGAGGCACAGGGAGGAGGAGGGGGGCACAAGGTGGACTTGTGATGGCTTTCCTTTAAAGACTGTAAAATATTATTTCAGGGTTGGTGCATGTGTGTGTGGGGTGGGGGAAAGTAATTATGTTGGACTTCACAGTTTGTCTTTGGGCGGGCTTGAGTGATTTCAAGAGCCCCCCTGACCCACTCGACTTCTAGTATAGGTCCTGTATGTGCATAGTATGGGAATTGGCATTGACATTGACAGCTTGGCTTGACATAGGAGTCAATAGTTATTAGGCTGGTACCTATCCTTGCCATTGACAGCCACATTAGAGAACTCAAAATATGGCTGTTCACAAGATGTCTAGGCCTTACCACAAGGTACATTGGTTCTACATGCAGTAACTGAAAACAAGATCTAGGATAAATTAGTCTTGCACACACCTACAAGGACATATGGGGATGCCAGTCCTAGGCAAGGGTTAAGGGCCAGCTAGGGCTATATCTAACAATGACCAAGGGGGCCTATGCTAGTCATTTCTTGTCGAAAAAGCGACACTCTGGTCTGTGGTGTAAATGGCTTTGGGGACAAGGTCCCAAAGCCAATAACGTTTCTCTATGGCCCCTTGATTTTGGCAAAACGTTAAATAACGTTAAAACGTTACTCAAATGTAATTTTACGTATTTTTATCAGCTGGTAGGAATACGCGCATTTTCTCGCGCTCAAAGGGGCTGAACTAATCTTGCCCCCTCCACCCCCATCCACCAAACAAGGGTCCAAAATCACCCCACCCCAATCCATCGCTCCATTGTTATTGGAAATGACCATCCCCTTCCCAGTGGGCAAACTTTAGTTGATTCAATGTTGATTCAATGTGTGTAGCGACATGATATCAACAGTTGATACAGGGTTGTCATTTTGTTGATATTGATGAGGTCATCAACGTTGATCATTCATCAGTGATTCAACATTGATATGCCCATTGTGAATCAACAAGGAATAAACATAATAAATGATGATTTACATTGATTTGATATTGACTGCTGATGGATATTTTGGGATTAAGAATTGATCATGTTTTCAACCTAAATGCAGTATTCTTATGTAGACGCATTCCTTGCAATTTAAGTATTTTCATTACAACTCCCCCCCCCCATTTCTCCAAGATTAAATGCTAATTCTAGCACCATCCAGGGCAGGGGTACATGAATGACCTCTATTGATCACACCGAGAGGCATTCATATCCATTTCAAACTAACCTGGTCAGGACTGAGACTTTATCTATTATTCTTAGCAACATAAAGGGTGTCTTACTGAAACCATGCATTTATTCTTGTCATTTAATTCTAAATGTCAACCAAATGCACACACCATAGTTGTCAATGAAAATGAATGAGATTCTGATCAATTGTATACATTGATGAGAAAATAAGAGCTTGTAATTTTGGAAAATAGATGTAGCATGTAGATAAATTTGCTAAGGAGGAGCTTGTGGAGGCACCTAGTGGGAAAGGCAGGAAACACATGATTGATTCAAGGTTGATATCCAAACATTGCATCAATATTGAAACAGGTGTTGGTTGACAACGTTGAAATAGTAACATCGCATCAATGTTAAAAACATGTTGATCTACCCTGCAACCCTATATCAACCAGTTGTCAATGTTGAATCAAGGTTTTCAACCACTTGGTTACGGCGAAAACGCCGAACCTATTTCTAGATAGACTCATTAGCCGTGCTTCAGATCGGTTTCACCCCCAGGAGGAGGGCTCTATAGGCATTAAGTAGTGTGTGACTTGTACCGCCCTTACACACCCTTACACACCCTTACACACTCTTGCACCCCCCCCCTCACACCAACAGGCCTTGTTGTGGGGGAAGTGTGTGTACAGAGGCGTAGGGTGTAGAGTGAGGGGGTGGGCGGTAGGGGACTTCTTTAGGGACTGATTCTTTTTATAACAACAGGGGAAGGAGTATGTTTTTTTCTCTTATTTTTTTTCTTGGGTGGGGGGGGGGTTAGCAATGTCGAGCCCTTCATGGGGGGAGGGGGTTCCTATAAACTCAAATTGAATATAAGTTCCTGAAATTTCACCATGACTCCCTCACACGACGCGGTGGGAGCAGCACCTCAGGAGGAGTGGGTCTCGCTGGGTTAGGCTACTGTAAGGGTTAGTTTAAGCGCCCGGGATCCGGATAAGCCCCAGTCTTGAATGAGCACCGGGGCACATGGGTATTATATTACATATTTAGTAGTAGTAAAATATTATTTTGAATGTCCTTTTTTTAACCACCGAGGTTGACTGCTATTGAAATGAATATATGCGCCAATACGTTTGAAAAGCCACCCGTTGGGTATAATGAAAGGCTTGAGTCCCGTCCTCACTTCACTTTGACTCTTACTGACAGGCAGCAGAATCTCAGAATCTAATAACCCTTTACGCCCGCATAGCGCTTTGATGCACCATTACCCTTGATGACTACATGAATGTAGCTCTGCCCTGTACTGCATTCAAGCATCATACCAACCCTACACTCCCGGCGGTATAGCATGATGTATTAATGCAGACCTGGTGCCTATAGACTCTCCAGGACTGCATTTATGCATAATGGAGGCCACATTAAAGCACTATGCACCCTTAAGGGGTTACTACGGTAGCTGAGGGAGGGGGAAGGAGCAGCAATGAATGGTGATAAATTGGCCCGATTCAGCCGCGATGACAGGGCAGGAAAGGCAAGACAAAGGTCAAGGCCGTTCGACAGGGGGCGCTGCAGTCGGTGCGGCCAGGAACCAGCTACACTCACCAAGATGCATTCTCCCAGCAGATTCCGATTCATTTGTACTGGCACTACTTCATTCTCTGCCAAAGGGCGGCGGATCACCCTGAGAACTTGCCTACATCAAGCTTTTGAAATCAACAATTTTACAGCTATGAATCGATTCAATTATGTGAAGGGAGGTATGAAGAATAGATGTTTAGGATGACAGAATGGTCATGTTTTTATGGTAGAAACTGAACATTGTCTTTGGAACCTTTTTTTGGTGTATGGGAAATTGCAGTTGGTGATGGCAATAGGACACCAGGACAAGTATCTGCTTAAGCCCTACTTCCACAGAAGAATTCCCAAAGTCTGAGCCTTTTGGCAGAGTCTTATTTGAGACTGTGCTGGGAGAGTGACCAAGACGGTTGTTGTCTGCTCGCCGCTCTGCGCGCCCCCTGGGGAGGGGGAGTGGGGTTTATTGGCGGGAAGGGGAAGGAGTAGGTGATGTTATCAGCGTGAAGTCGGCCATGTCAGCGTGAATCGCGGCGTCCGCTCTCTACTTAACCGGCGTCAAGACTTCATTCTATGTGTCAGCTCTCCTTGGTAATGGTCGTGTACATGAGATTGAATTTCGATTTCGATTTGAATTTACACATGTATTGGCAAATGATAGGTCACATGTCATAGGCATTTTTCATTATATATGCCAAGTATATACACAAAATGGTATTCATATTATCTCAAATGCAAGTCATCATCTTCGATGGTTTCGACATTTTCTTGGCAGAATGATGAAGTGTAATGTTGAGTAAATTATCCTGGCTGATGAAAACAACAAGATTAACAAACAAAAATTCCATTAACATTTCTGCTACAGGAAATGGAGATTCTGAATATCTCAAGATAGCATTTGAGGATGTTCCCTAATAAGTTATATATCAATTAATCTGCATCCACTTGCTACTATCATAATTGTTATGCGATTTCTTTTCCTTATGTACTGTACACAAACTCAGAGCTGCTCAAGTGAGTCCTGATTGGTCAATGTAGGTCACATGACAGAGACTGTAAAAGAGCATGTCACATTTGAATTTGCTCATTCCAGCAGTAACTGCTTAACAAACAGGATATCCCGTACTTAATAAGTATTGTGCGATGCATAAAATTGACAATACATACTGGTGAGTTACTCGCTGGCCAATATTCATACCGGCGAGTTACTCTCTGGCACTTCGCTGATGCATCATGACGACACATGTTGTAGCCGTATGCCATCCTTAATGGTTAAGAGAGACCTTTAGACCTGCATCCAAACGCCAGATACCAAATGTAATCAAACCTTGGCACACCAACTGATGACGATAGCCAGCCCCCACCCCCACCTTGCCCGTCATGCAGATCCTCTGTAGCTAGGTCGGTAGCAACGTCTCTAAGAACCAACTCCCTCTTGAGACTTTCACATCCCTATCCAGCTGCCATTTGGTTGTCATGGTAACAGAGGGTGGCAGAGGACAGGGCTGCAGCCCTATCATGGCACGCCGTGTCTGGAGGAAAGCAATGTCTGCTCTCCTGGTGACCCCTGGCGGCAGCTGGGTCAACTACATCCCTGACACCCGGGCATTCTGCAGCAGGGATTCCCCATCTCAGAATACCCTATGTGCTGGAGTTATGTCAGTGATACATCCAGCCGCCCTGTGTTTACACTAGATATGTCATGACTCTTGGGGTCACCAAAGGACTATGTTCCTCATATATGACTGTATTTTCTTATTCACACATTGGATTATAAAACGAGAAATGGAGAATCTGCTATTGTAAACTCATAGTGATGTGTATCATGTCAATGTATCCCTTTAACCCTTTAAGCATGACATAATGCCTTAATGTATCATGCCCTTGGTTGTCATGATGCATTAGCGACATCTGTCCTTAAAGGGTTAAGGACAGCATAATGCCTCAAAGGTTTGTCATGATTCACCAATACAGTGCCAGTGAGTAACTCACCAGCACCCGCTATTCATGTTTAATAGTAGAAAAATCATCCTGTGTAATGTACAGTAGACAGGTTGTGTACTGTGTGTACCCGGATGACTGAGATACCCAGCTGCAGATTCCCACTGCTGTATACTACTCACACCACCACACAGCAGCTCCCCATCCTCTAGCATCTCACCCTCATCTACTCCTATCACCCCTCTACTTCACACCATAATAACTACAGAGCCGACCTCCCCCTTGTCATTCACACGGGTTCTGCAGACATTTACACACATCTAATGAGCCATACATCCACAGAGATGCAGAATGGGGGGGCGGGGTAGGGTGCTGGTGTGGTTGGTGGTGATGGCTGCCCCTAGGGGAACGGTCATTTTCTAACATCATCGAGCGGTCATTTGATAAGAAGCCCTGGTATTACTGCACGTCAAAGGATGCTCGCACAAACTATTTCCGACCCCTATGGTTGGGGAGAAATCCGAACCCACGCAAAGAGTGGGTTGGTTCTTTTGTGTGTATCCACACAGGTCTACTCCCCCTTTTTAATAAAAGATCATTCAATCATACCTGAAGAAGGGGATGGCAGTGTATATTTTGTCTGTATCTACTGTCCACAACATGTATACAATTCCAATAAATGTGTCTCATCATCCACTGCTACCAGCTGGCATGATGTAATATATATCAAGTATCTACCATTGTGACACAGTGTGTAATAGCAGGTGTGTGATGGTGTGCTAGTGTGCACTAAGCTATAGATAGATGACAACCTTTTTTACAAATGCACTACAGTGTGAGTGTTATTGCCTTTTGTGTTGACACAAGATTGTGGCTATGTACAATGTATCATGGTTCACAGCAGGCCCACTCTGACAACTTAATTGTGTATCCTTGTTGTGTCTCCCCCTCTGTCTGTGTAAATAAATCAATGGAGGCGTTTCCATTCACATGAGGAAATGGAGAGAACAAGAATCAATAACACTTCCTTGTTTTTTTTCTACCCATTGCAGTTCACTCCAGGACTTTTTCGTCTTCCTTTTCTTTCTTCTACTGCTACGGTTTTGAGTGGAAACTCTTCTTCCTGGTACTATTTGAGGTTGCCTTTTGTGTGGAAACATCTAATGAAGGTCTACTTATAGACTGAACTTCCTGTGACATCCTGGTCATTTAGTCTTTTATAGAGCATAGCTTTCTTGAACATTGGTGGAATCTCTTTTCTCATTATACTTGTATTTCATGACCTGGGAACGATTTTTGTGTGGGAATGGCAAAGCATCTGAGCCAGATACTTTAGATGCTTTAAATATCACGCAGGTTACATTGTGTTCTCCCATCAAACACTTCTGTGGATGAGGATACAGATAGCAAATAGTGGACAGATATTGTGGGATATCCTGATGTCCTGATAGGTCCTGATAACATTGGAGTAAAAAAAAGTGCTAATGATAGATGCATTTCCTCTTTGCCATCATTGCAGTATAAGTCTGCTGCAATCTAAAACAGAAATACAGTGGTGGTTTTATTGCAATGCACTTCGGCTTAATATCATTCATAGAGTTGAATAGAATCATCTAGAAATCACCAATACTGCTCACAGTGAAATTGCACTTTTGGACCGACACGGTAGGTCGTCTACCTCTCGGTGCCTGGTCACGTGATAGGACCAGGCCACACGGTTCTCACCTGAGACGCAGGTAATCACGGTCACCATAACAGATGGCAGTGGGAGGGGCTCAAGTCGTCTTACCCCCCTGTCCCATATCCCCCCCCCCCATCCTCTCTCTCACACACAAGACGTCGTCACACTGTGTAATGACGCTGTAATCAATGTGCTGCCTCTAGGGTGGGGGGGTGGGGAGTGGGTGCCTTGATCCACATTGGCACCAGTCCCCTAATCACAGGAACCCAACTAGGCTGACGTAGAGGACCTGCCTCTTCATGTCTAGACTAAGGGGACGGTCATGAGCCGCCCATGCCCAGTGATCTAGCTCCATTCACAATTCTTTCTCTCAAATTTGCAGCTTGTCCTGGACCTAAAACCCAGAGACAAATGTTGTTGGTTGATGAAAATAAAAACTTGACCACAAATCTTCTTAAAATGCCCACATGTTTTGGTTATTGCTAACCTTTGGAAGGGGAATTAAATATATGTATGTATATATTTGCATATTATACATAGACCATTAACCCGATTGCAAGATACCAAGTGTAATCAAACCTATGCATACCACTTGATTATGAGAGCCAGCCCCCCCCCCCCTCACATCCCCTAGCCTCCAGTCCCCTCCCCACATGCAGATCGTCAGTATCTTGGCAAGTTGCAGCTTCTACAAGAAGCAAACATCATCTTGAGACTTTTACATCCCTATCCAGCTGCCATTTGGTTGTCATGGTAACAGAGGGTGGCAGACGACAGGGCTGCAGCCCTATCATTGTGTGGCGTGTCTGGCGGGAAGCAATGTCTGCTCTCCTGGTGACCATTACAATAGCAGGGTCAACTACATCCCTGATACAGGAGTTCTACTGCAGGGATTTGCTTTCTACTAATACCCCTGGGTAATGCCCCTTGTTCTAGAGTTATGTCAGTGATACATCAGCCTACCCTGTGTTTACATCAGGCATGGCATGATTCTTGGGTTCCCTGCCTTGCCTGCCTGTTTCTTGTATATAGTAGCAGTTTTCCATTTGTACACACACAATTTCATAATGAAAATGTGGCAATATCTCACCTATACTGCGGCCAAGCCATGGCATTATCTGGTATTGTAGAGCCTCAATGATATAGAGCATCATATAAATGCATCCCTTTACTATACACATACATGTATGTATCTGTGCTAACTGTTCAACGATGACATGATGCCTCAAAGGTTCATGATGCATCAATACAGTGCCAATGAGTTACTCACTGGCACTCTCTATTCACGTGAAATAGTAAAGCATCACCCTGTGTAACGTAGTGGTGGAGACAGGTGCTGTGTGAACTCAGATGACTGAGAGAACCCAGCTGCAGATTCCCACTGCTGTATACTACTTACACCACCACACAGCAGCCCTATCTGTAGCATCTCACCCTCATCTACTCCTATCACCCCTCTACTTCACACCATAATAACTACAGAGCCGCCCTCCCACTTGTCATTCACACAGGTTCTGCAAACATTTACACACATCTAATGAGCCATACATTCACATAGATGGGAAGGGGTGGGAGGGTGATGGCTGCCCTTTGCTTTTAAGAAAGGCAGTGCATAAGGCGGCTGTGTCTACTCCGGACAGTACTTGTATGTATACATTTCCTGTAAATGTGAGTCATGTCGTGGCAACCAGTGCTATGTAAAAGACACACCCATTGTGGCATAGTGTGCTCTAGCATAACATGTGTGATGGTGTGCTAGTGTATTTCAGAAGTGGGAAGAAATGTCAACCTACCACAGAGTGAAATAGCACATTGGGTAATGCTGTGCCATTGTGTTCTGTGTTGATGCAAGATTTGGTTATGTACAATCTATTGTGGTTCATGTAGGAACTTAACCCTGTAAGGACCTCATGATGCTTTGATGCATTAGGTCATTTGTCTTCATGATGCATGAATGTAGCCCTGGAGAGTAAATTGCCATGCCGGCATTCAAGAAGGTTTGTTTAATACATTCCCAAAGGGTCGGCATGATGCTTGAATGCAGGCTTGGTGAGTCACTTTTATGCATCATGACGACAAGAGGCATACTGCATTAAAGTACCATGTGACCCTTATATTAAGATTAATTGTGTATCTTGTGGTGTTGCTTGTTTTGTTTGTGTAAATAAATCAATTTATGCAGTTTCATTCACATGAGAAAATGGAGGAAACAAGAATCAATAACGCTTCCTTGTTTTTTTATCTCATTGCAGTTCATTTTTCTCTTTTTTTCTGGTACTTCCTTTTCCTGGCACTTTTTATGGTTTCTTTATTTGCAGGAACTTCTAATGAAGGTCTGCTTATAGACTATTGTTCCTGTTATTGTGACATCTTGGTCATTTTGTCATTATCTAGCTTAGATTTGCTGAATATGACTTTTCATTTTTTCTTGTATTTTTAATTGATAAATTGTAATTCATCCTTGAGTAAGAACTAAAGAGCGTCAGAGCTGACACTTTGATGTGACCACTTTGAATATCACATTAGTTGAACAATTTTCCGGATGAGGAAACAGTACACGAATAGGAAACATATATAAAGCTGTATTATATATCTTCATGTCCTGATTTTTGAACATTGGCAATGAAATCACTCATCAGTTGGGCAGAATAGTCTAGAAATCACCAATACTGCTCACAGTGACTTGCAATTTTGGATAACACACGGTCATCTACCTCTTGGTACCTGGTCACGCGACAGGACCAGGCCACACAGCTCTCACCTGACACGCAGGTAATCACGGCCACCATAACATAAGATAAGGGAGTGAGGGGGAGGGGATTCATCGTACCCCTCTATACCCTCCCCCCTCTACACTCACAAGAAGTCGTCAGCTGGGTCCTTACCGTGTAATGACGCCGTAATCAATGTGCAGCCTCTGGGTGAGGTGCGATGGGTGGGTAGAGGGTGGGGGAGGGGGAGCCTTGATCCACCTTGGTACCAGCTTCCCCATCACCAAGAGGCCAGGGTCTCTACCTCCATCGTCATGTCTACAGTCAGCGGACTGTCATGAGCCCCACCCTCCAACCCCAACCCAGTCCGTGCCCAGCTATAGAGCTGTATTCCAATGGTGTTCTTTTAATAGACTTTGTAGCTTGGTTAGAGCTACAATAAGCTGTAGAAATGTTTCCTAAAATTCAGAGGAAAATGTCGTTTATTGATGAACACACAGTATGTTTATAAAATGCATTTATGCTCTGATTGTGTGTTAGGAGGGCAAGATGATGGAAGAGAGGTAGAAGAACGGCTTGGGAAAAATAAATTAATTGTATTATTAATTAATTAACATGTGATAAAATGATATCACATTTTAAGAGATTGATTGACGCGGTGACATTATTAACAGATATTGATACATGGGTATAATAAAAAAGATTATCATCGGAATCCATATATTTCGGGACATATGCCAGTTGTCTAATCTGGTAAGAGCTCTGATCTCATGGCGCATGCGTACATCAGTCACGTGACTGCTGTGGTGGCGCCTCCTGACGGCGTCTGAGGGCGGCGTCCGTCACCACGTGACAGGCGCTAGTTACCGGCGGCCTCATTACCGGGTCGGCGTCCCTCTAACTACCAGCTTCCTCTAGATCCTCTATTATCGCCTGCAGTTTCTGTCACATGTTCACTCCACACTGACGACTAGTCTAGCTAGCCTTTTTGTGCTTCATACAGGAAGGGGTGGCAAAATCTAGTTCCTTAATTAAGAAAAAGTTGCTAATTTCATTTTTGCTTGTAGATATATATGGTACTAGACTAGCAGGCCTTTTGGTTCCTCTCGGCGAAGGGTACTATCAAAGGGAGTAAAATGTCACCCCCTTGCTGTTAGAAATGATCACACTCTAAGAACTCAGTATCAAATGTCTGCTTTTGTAGGAAACATCTAAATATTTCCTGTTACATACTGCAGTAGTAAACATTTCGAGCTATTCGAGTTATTCAAGGCCTTTAAAGAGGCCTACCAGGACTCTAAGCAGAAGTAGCTAGCACTTCATTATTTGTCATTTGTCTGTGCATTCTAGAGTTACTTGATATGTGAGGGTAGAGTAAGTTACTGCTAGTCAGCCTAGTGATGCCAATTTGTATCCTTTTATTTTATTCATTGTTCTTCGATTCAAGATCATCCTAGCACAGGAAAATGGATTAAACACTTAGATCTACGACACGTGGGTGACTCCACTGACTAACTAAACCAATGTAACTTGAAAAGGCGTCCAATCACCCACACCAAACCACAGCATTCCCACATGTGACTCACACCACCCAACCCCGCGCACCGACCACCCCTATGCACTACCCAACCCACGACTGCTGAAGCACGCCATTAATTTCCCTCCAATAATTTGGTGATCATTTACCCTGTCATCCGTGTGGGGTTTTCTTTCGGCGGTGGGTGAAGGAAAGAATGGCTGCCTGTAAAAAAAGGGGAGGATTGACAAGGGGAAGGAAATACTGCGTGATGAGACAGACATTGCTGCAATCTCCATACACGCCTTTTGCCACCGATATTCTCAATCTCTGCCTCTACCCCAAGCGGGATTCTCTTGTAGGCGAAATGAGGCCACCTAGTAAAAAAATAACGTTATACACCATTTTATAATGTTATATAACGTTATATGTCAACGTTTTTCTAAGGCTCGTTAGTATGACATAACGTTATGTAAAGTTTAAAACGTTAGTTTGACGTAAAGTAACATTTTTTTGTTTAGCTGGGCAGTCGAGAGCCCGTTGATAAATGTTACTCCTGAACCCGTGCAGACACAAGCAGGCAGAGGTCCTTGAACCTCCCCATATAAAACTACGGATAAAGGCTTCAAAAGATGCATCAGGGCCGTGTCACGTGACCCAGGTACAGCCTCAGCTCCATGTCACGTGACCCAGGTACAGCCTCAGGTCACATGACCCAGGTACAGCCTCAGGTCACGTGACCCAGGTACAGCCTCAGGTCACGTGACCCAGGTACAGCCTCAGGTCCATGTCACGTGACCCAGGTACAGCCTCAGGTCCATGTCACGTGACCCAGGTACAGCCTCAGCTCCATGTCACGTGACCCAGGTACAGCCTCAGGTCCATGTCACATGACCCAGGTACAGCCTCAAGGCCATGTCACATGACCCAAGTACAGCCTCAGGGCTGTGTCACATGACCCAGGTACAGCCTCAGGGCCGTGTCACATGATCCAGGTACAGCCTCAGGTCCATGTCACATGACCCAGGTACAGCCTCAGGTCCATGTCACATGACCCAGGTACAGCCTCAGGTCACGTGACCCAGGTACAGCCTCAAGGCCGTGTCACATGACCCAGGTACATCACATGACTGCTCACTATCCTGCCTCAGACGTCCCCGTGTAAGTCTAACGAAGCTACTTTATTGCGGCATGCCGCGCCCATGGTATCAAATTAATACTTGAAGGGCCGCATACTGCTCTAATACCTTGTCCCCATTAGTCATTGTGCCGACTCTTCAGGAATGTCTCAACCCCATAGGATGGGTATCATTTCGACCCTTCAGGGTTAACATTTTTATGCCATTGTGGAGAAAGGCCTATTGGCAATTGCAAGTACTATTGGTGAAGGCATGTTGTAGACTTCGGTCTGCATGGTGTATGTAGGGCTATGGTTGGTTTAACAAGGTGAATAAAGTTCCTGACTGCCATCAAGAGTAACAATTACTTGGCTTTGACGTAGACTTTGACTTTGATATAGACATTATTACATATAAATTTAGTATTAGTGAACTATCCATGTGAGACTCTGGATTTATATACTTTTCTATGACACTCTCTGAAATGGAGTGCCCTCTTATTAATGAAAAACGTCCAGTGTACAAAGATTTTTTTAGCCAAATAGCAATTATCAAATACAAAATAGATTAGGGTTCAATGTGCACTTTCCCTCCTCACAAGCCTTCTCCTGCAGAAGCAGCAGCTCACCAACCAGGGAGAGAATATACATAGACAAAGGTTCACAAGTTTTAGTCTGTTGACTGGGTTATTTCACGAGTTGAATGTCAGGCCGTATTTCACGAGGCCGTATATACACATGTATATACACATGTCAATCCTACCTATTAACATAAACAATAACGTATATATATGCTCATCTAATAGATACGGGTCCCCTGACTTATTTTGACCATAATTTTTCCTATGTAACTGAGAAATATTAAATTAGCTCCTAACTCATCTTTTTAAGTTAAACAATTCTTTATGTAGTCTGTGCATACATGAACACAGACCTATACGTAGATTTACATACATACACAGCCAAAAATAATTATCTCATTTAAAAAAAAAGATTATCTAACTCGACTGGCGGACAAACCAATTGTTTTTAAAAAATATTTTTTCTTTAAAAAAGTGGTTTGTCCGCCAGCCGAGTTTAATAATCGTATTTTCTTAAAATGAGATACTTATTTTTGGCTGGGTATCCATATGATATCCACTGACAGCAACACTTGACCTGCTTCCCTGCCAGGTTCCCTACAGACTCATCCATTATGAAGGTCTAAGCACGGAGCTATAGCTTCCGGCCACCCTTCCGTCTTGTTAGTGACGCTAAAAATAGACGCCTCTTGATCATGTTACTATTAATATAACATACATATGAGCAACAAAGTTATCTTTTACTAACTGTTAACATTTGAGAAGCTATTTTGTATCCACGTGAAATAATTTATGTCAAATGATGGAGCTATGTACTGTATATATTTGTATTGCCTGGTTCATTTATAGTGTGTGTGTTTATAGATAAGAGAGTTCTTGTCTAGCAGAATAGGACCGAATCTAGAATTATTTTTATCTGACAGTCCACAAGTAAGAGCCATAGGATGCTGATCAATTTCTGGGTACCTTTGAGGCTTACTTTCTTTTGTCCGATTCTTTAAAAAAAAAAACATCCGACATACCTACTTTGGAGTTTCAGATCATGTAACCTGAAAGACACCTTCCTATTTTTGCCTTATAGAGGTTTAGGAAATATTGCGTGACACCGTCACAGGTCAGACTATGACAGGGCTACCAGGTATAGCTCCTGAGAGTCTTTTCAAAGGGTTTATTTAATGAGGATGGCACCTTTTGAAGCACACACATTTTAAGATATTGTAAATGCTCCTTGGCAAGACATTCTGGTACCAACGGATATTACAAAAGGCAATGAATAAGTGGAAACGTAGATTACTGAAAAGGTATATCATAATACATTTTACAACACCGCCTGATTCCTCATTAATCCCTGTCTCTGTGCATCACTTGTCTCTCTCCCTGTCTCTCTTTCTTTGTCTCTCCTGGTCTTCTTCCCCGCTTCCCCTTCCCCTCTCCCTCTATCTCTGTCTGCCCATCTATCTGTTTCTGTCTGTCTGTCTGTGGCTGCCTGTCTCCCTCCCTCCCTGCCTCTCCTCCCCTCTCTCCTCCCCTTCCTCCCCCTTTCGCTTTACCTGCAGGGAGCGACCATTTCCATGTTTAAGCTGATAGACACATGGGGAGCGGCCCTGTTTCACTTCCATTTACCCTTGGCCTAGGGCTTCCCGTAGATACATGCAGAGAGGGAGGTGTCGGGCAGCTGGGTGGGAAGGAGCAGGGGGGGGGGGTGTAACACATGATATTCATTTATGTACCTGACCCTTACAAGGTGTATCCCTTACCTTTGAAGTGCCACCTTGTACACACAGGGGGAGGTGGGTGGCGTCCTTGGAGATGTGTGTAGAGGAAGGGGTTTGTGATAGAGACACTACTGGGTATTAAAGAAAAGGGGCATGGAGAGAATGAGGGGAATGATAAAGCAATGGGAACCAAGACACTACAGAGAACAGAAGAGACCACAGAGAAGGGGTGGGGGGGGGGCAGTGTGTTACGAAAAACGGAGGGAATTGACACAACTTCCAGCCAGATTTGGCCAGAACTGGACCAAGTACTTAGGGCACAACACAACTGTGCTCGCAGGAATCCCTGGCATAGATTAGATATCCAATCCCTTGAGGACCGCATATATATAGTGCTTTACTGTGCTATTCCCTCCCCTTTGTCACCATGATACATGAATGCAGTACTGGTGAGTAACTCTTCGGTGCTGCATTCATCCATTCTATGGGGATTCTACACTTCAGAAGGATCGGCATGAGGGGTTAAAATATTACCTCCTCATTACAATTGCCGTCACAACCCTAGGGTGGATAGGTTAATAGGCTCTACACAAGCTGTCCCTCTACTCTGTTAACTGTGTCATATCCTCGCCACTGGTTGTTAGTTCAGTCACGGCTGTGGATAAGTGGGTATCATGAGGCACTATTGGCACAATAAAGCAGGGTATGTGGATATAATGCACCCATGCATTTTTAACAGACATACTTTGGGGGTGTCCTCAGGGCAAAGAGCAATCATTGGCGTACTCACATTGACCTGCAATTTCAAGTAGATATATTGATCTATACCTTTTTTTAAAGCTGTGTATCTTTCCAATGTATATTGTGAAAGTTGTTTGATGAAAAGTTGCTTAACGATGGGGAGGCCATCCGAGGGATATATGATTAACCATTTCATGATCATAGAATGATCATTTCAGCCCACATGTTTGGAAATAAACCAGGTGAAAGATAATAATAGAGATCAATTGATTTGTAGAATGGGGTCATCTGGATACATCACCAGGAACCTCAATCTGTGTCAATATATTCCTGCCCCCAGCGGCCAGACGTCGTCGGCCTGCCGCCTAGCGAGTGTTCCGTGAACCGTGTAATGGCCGCCACCACGTGCCCACTCCTGCCCAGGCCACGTGACCGGTTCTCGCGAGACTGTTATGGCGGTAATTTCCGAGCGGCGAGAGGTGGCCAAGACCCCGGATGATTGAATCAATACGCGTCTCGCCAGGCGTCGCCACCGGCGCGCGTCCCTTTGATGGTTGCGCGCATGCGTGAGTGTATAATTGAGCGCAGTGCATGTAGTCCCGCGGCTACGTGGGGGGGGGGAGGGGGGGGGGCGATTCTACACTAGAACAAGGTAGGGGTCCTTTGGCATGGGGGGGGGGGGGATTCGCAGGCGATTCTACACTAGAACTAGTTAGGGATCCTTTGGCATGGGATGGGGGGGGGGGGGATTCTCAAGCGATTCTACAACTAGAACTACTAGGTAGGGGTCCTGTGGCATGAGAGGGGGACGGGGCGATTCGCAGGCGATTCTACACTAGAACTAGGTAGGGGTCCTATGGTGTGAAAGGGGGAGGGGGGTGAACAATTCTATACTAGAACTATAGGTAGGGGTCCTATGGTGTGAGATGGGGGGGGGGTGAACAATTCTATACTAAAACTAGGTAGGGGTCCTTTGGTATGGGAGGTGTGGTGAATAATTCTATGGTAGAACTAGGAAGGGGTTCTCTGATGTCAAACTGAGAGTTGTCAGATGTCTTAAAATGACTTCAGGAAAGGGCCGGAAAGCGACTAAAACATGATGTAATCCAACAGATGTGTCCCCCATAGGATATAGTTGTGTATGTGAATGTATCGAGTAAATGTCGCCTCATGCAGTGTCCTCACAGTCGATTCTATCTTTTTCTAATTTTGCAAGCATGACGTCTCCTTTCGTCTGCTGTTATAAATAATTGTCTCTGGTCTAATTCTGTGACAGTCAGAAAACAAACGTCTCTAGCGGAGTTTACAGAGACATCAAGGTTGTCGTGTGTGACAGGACCATCACGCCACACACCCGTCAATAGGAATTCATTGCTTCAGCCCCTTATCCCTTTAAAGATGGTATATAAGCTAATAGACTTCCCAAACCTTTTCTTCAAAATGGATATAATTTTAATGTCAAGGGTTTTGTTATTATTTTATCTGATATGCAGTGCTCAATGTTAAATATATTTGTCCATAGATGCATGATTTGAGATGGAAAACAATGTTGCTGATTCACCTCACTGACTCAGTGTCCCCCATATGTGAGCATACCAGGAACTAAGCTAATAGGGAAAGCACTGAGCCATGCATTATAAACACATAGGGAGTTTTAGTTTTGACCTACAATAAAAAATATTGCACTGCATGTGCTCATCTTATAGACTAAGACACTGCCAATAATTTTAAAAGTTAGGGAAGATGTTTGGGATAGGATATACAATAGGAATATGATAAGACTAAAAAATCTCCCAACATTTAGCTGACACACCATCTTTAAGAACAGGATAGTGCTTTAATGCATTAGGGTAGATTCACCTGGATAGGGCACATACCTTGAGACGGGCACCTAATTTTTGGTTATTTAACCATTAAGCCCTTTATTTGTGACCAATACTAAAGTTTCAGTGTTATTCTATCCAAAAAAAACCACTAAAAATATTAGGGTACATAAATAACCTCAAATCTCGCTGTCTGTCTCAGGGTATGTCTCCGACTCAGGGTGAATCTACCCTATGGCCCTTGTCGAAATGATGTATGAATGAAGCCCTTATGAGTAAGTCGCCAGGGCTGTATTCTTGAATCATATCGACCCTACATAGTTTTGATGCCTTCTCAAAGGGTCGGCATGATGCATCATTGCAGTGCCAGTGAGTTACTCGCTACAGGGGTGAATTAACTCATCACGACGACAAAGGGCATGTTGCAGTAAAGCATTATGCTTCCCTTAAGGGTTAAGACGACCGACAGTTCCCACTAACTCTGACCCTGATACAAACAACCCTAACCCCTAACCCCATCTCCACTCATCACTCCACATGCAACCTTTATATCCATCCGCCAAACGGCCATCTACCTATCACCTCACCCTACTCAATGCTTCCCGCCCCCTGCACCACTCTCCAGTAAACATTGCCTTTGGTATGCTGGGTTTCTCTACTAAACTCCCCGGAGCGATAAACAAACTGATAATATATAAACATGCCAACCTATCGGGTGTGGATCAACCACGTAGATTCAGCATGATTTATGAGGTTATTGCCAGGGCTACTTGTAAACAATGTGCCGTACTAAAGGAGTTATAACTACAAGGACTATTTTCCTACCCCTATAGCCTCATTACACAGATCCTAATGTATATCCATACACATTGAGTAGTCCCTATCTTCCATTTTACCAGAATTTACAACATTCATGAATGTCCACACATTCAAGTAGACAAATTGTCCACACATTCAAGTAGACAAATTGTCCACACAAATGGACAAATTGAGTACCTCGGGTGCGAACTAGCAGTCTAGGGCAGAGATACACGAGCTTATGTGGACAGGCAGGCTGGGGCAGAGATACAAGTAGTCATGTGAACAGGTAAGCTGGGTCAGAGATACCAGTGGTAGAAAGAACAGGTAAGTTGGGACAGAGATACAAGTAGTCACAGGCAGGCTGGGGCAGAGCTTCAAGTAGCAGCGCGAACAGGTAGGCTCGGACAGAGGTACACGAGCAGATGTGGACAGGCAGTAAGTAGTGGCGCGAAGGAACGGTCAGGCTGGGACAGAGATAAAAGTATTGGTGGAGCAGGTAAGCTAGGGCAGAGATACAAGTGTTCAACCAAGACACAGAACTGGGGTGGTCTCTGCCCCAGCCCCCCCCCCCCGCCTCCTGCTGCCCTGTCCTTCAGTGTCTGGTGTTATCGCGCCGGGACAGACGTTGTAAGCAGTCTACGGACTGTCCTGCCGGCAGTATAGTCCTCTTCTACTGCCACCAGGGGGCACCATAGGCGGGGCCACAGAGCCTGACTATAGGTATGTGACAGTGTACCCAGCGCCATTTTGTACTAGTTCTCTCTTACAGCCACCAGGGCCACCACAGGGCCTGACTATAGGTCTGTGACAGTGTACCCAGCGCCATCTTGTACTAGTTCTCTCTTACAGCCACCAGGGGGCACCACAGGGCCTGACTATAGGTCTGTTACAGTGTACCCAGCGCCATCTTGTACTAGTCCTCTCTTACAGCCACCAGGGGGCACCACAGGGCCTGACTATAGGTCTGTTACAGTGTACCCAGCGCCATCTTGTACTAGTCCTCTCTGACTTCCAACAGGGGTCACTACATTGTTCGGCTATATGTCAGTCTTTAAACTGGCCCAGTTTGCTTGCTGTCAACATCTTGAGCCTGGTACTACAGGACAGGTTGGGTGGCAGGGGTAGATGGGGGGGGGGGGAGGGGTCGGGCTGTCAGGTAGTTTGATGACCAAGCCATCCCTCTTTGTAGACGCCCACAGTCAGACCTAGACAAGTCGTAGCAACCTTCAAAGGACTGTCCAATACATCCATACCAGGCACTGAGGGGTGAAGGTGGGGAGGGGTAGGGTTAACGGCCGCACGTCCACTACTCACCCCTACCCAGTCTGCTACCTTTCTTCTGACATGAATCTATATATCCTAAGACCCATCCCCCCACCGCCCTCTGCACACACACACACCATTTACATCCTTCCCCCATGTCCAGCTGTAGCATGGATTCAATAGTCCTGTACTTCAAGGCTATCATGAGGTGTGTTTCAGACGACCTGATTCCCCCATAGTCTACTTGATGGTCATTGCACCTGACACAACCCAACATCTCACCAACTACTTGCAGAATCTCCACACAGACTACTACCTGACACAAGCCAACATCTCACCTACTACTTACATAATCTCCACACAGACTACTACCTGCCACAACCCAACATCTCACCTACTACTTACAGAATTCCCACACAGACTACTACCTGACACAAGCCAACATCTCACCTACTACTTACATAATCTCCACAGACTACTACCTGCCACAACCCAACATCTCACCTACTACTTACAGAATTCCCACACAGACTACTACCTGACACATGCCAACATCTCACCTACTACTTACATAATCTCCACACAGACTACTACCTGACGCAACCCAACATCTCACCTACTACTTACAGAATTCCCACACAGACTACTACCTGACACATGCCAACATCTCACCTACTACTTGCAGAATCTCCACACAGACTACTACCTGACACAAGCCAACATCTCACCTACTACTTACAGAATCTCCATAGACTACTACCTGACACAACCCAACATCTCGCCTACTACTTACAGAATCTCCACACAGACTACTACCTGACGCAACCCAACATCTCACCTACTACTTACAGAATTCCCACACAGACTACTACCTGACACATGCCAACATCTCACCTACTACTTACATAATCTCCGTAGACTACTACCTGCCACAAGCCAACATCTCACCTACTACTTACAGAATCTCCATAGACTACTACCTGACACAACCCAACATCTCACCTACTACTTACATAATCTCCATAGACTACTACCTGCCACAAGCCAACATCTCACCAACTACTTACAGAATCTCCACAGACTACTACCTGACACATGCCAACATCTCACCTACTACTTACAGAATCTCCACACAGACTACTACCTGACACAACCCAACATCTCACCTACTACTTACAGAATCTCCACACAGACTACTACCTGATGCTGGTGTTTGTATAACACGGTCTTCTAGGCCAACATTCTGCCAGGATAAATAAAAGAAATTTCAATTCAATTCAATTCTGACACATGCCAACATTTTACATACTACTTACAGAATCTTCATAGACTACTTGGTGGTCAGTTTACAAAACACAACGTGCATCTCCTCTACTCCTTAGATAATCTCCCATAGTCTACTGGAGGGTTTAGTGCACCTGGTCGAAGCCAACATGTCACCTACTACTTATAGAATATCCCACAGACTTGGTGGTCACAAAACATCTCACCTATTGCCATAGTGGTGTGGTTTATCAAACATGAGTTTATAAATATACTTCAACCTGCAGTAATATACCCTTCATTAGTACAAGGCCTGCGTTAAAATGAGACATGTGCTTATTTGAAGGCCTGCACTTAAAGAGGCTTCTCCTGTACTTCTCCCATATCTACCAGCCTATTAGTGTGCCTGTCATAAACCCAAATTCCATCTACTACTTACAGAAGCTCCCATACTTTCATATAGTGATCAGTGCATCTGAAACTTACCGACATTTTACCTTTCTGATTTCGAATTTCATTAAGATTTTATTGTAATGATTTTACTGTAATGCATTGCGGGACATTATGCCATTCAGGGCGGATATCATCATAAGTAAGCGCTATGATACGGGGTGCTGAAGTGCCATGCATTATGTGCTAAGGTTGTGTTAAAACACCTTATAGATGATGTAATTAGAATGCATGAATGCAGCCCTAGTGAGTCTACTCACCTACTCATGCAACTAGATTTAAAGGGCAACTAGCACAGCTAAGACTGTGAGTCTCGGCAAGTCACGTGGCCACCGATTGACCAATCAGGAAACAGCTAAGGTCGGTGCTAGTCGCCCTTTAATAGGCAGAGATTTTCCTCTTTCCTGAACAGTTCGCTGGTTATTTGAACACTGGTGAACATTCCGCTGGTTCCCGAGCAGCTCAGCCGGAAACAGGCGCCGAGTGAGTGACTCCGGTCTAACACATTAGACTCGTGTCACCCTCACCAGCCCCCACCTCACTCTAACCCTGCAAGGGCAGCGTAGTGATTTAATATGCTGAGCTCCTATGGATGCTCACTGCTGCTATGCTCACTGCTGCCTTGCTGCATCATGGTATGTGCTAGCACAATATATGATTGACACGGTACTTGGATTAGCAGTAGACTCACCAGGGCTGCATACATACATCATGACGATAAAGGGCATAGCACATTAAAACATCTTTTTTCGTTTCACTGAGCTCTTAACGAAACTCTTTTATTACAAAGTATTACAGAGCAAGTCATGTCATGTTTTCATTTTTAATTGGAGCAAACGTTGATATTTGATTCTGCGACCCTTAAAGGGTTAAGGCACGGCCGGATGCCATCAGTCAACAAGTCCATCCCACCATGATCCGCTCAGCAAATACACGCAAATGATCAAAATTCAGGCAAAGCGCAAGCGCGCCTCTAACCCATAAACCCTTCACAAAGAGGCCCAGAATAAAGCACCACTGAGCACTCCCATTGAGGATCCACAGTTGGCATCTTGAGGAGGAACACTGCAGTTTGTTAGAAGTGAGTGGGGCTGGGTTTGGCTGACTTTTACTACTCAGTATTAACAAGATGCGGTGTGTGTGAGCTAAGGGGAGGTGGATGGCTCTAGACCCCTAAATTCAATATGGCGGCATGGACATTTCTTAAAATCGACATGCGACATGAGGCCTAGTGACATGCGACATGAGGCTTAAAAAGATAGTGACATGGGACATGGGCAGTTCTTAAAATCGACATGGGACATGAGCATTACTAAGTGACATAGAGATGTGACATGGTCATTTCTTAAAATCGACATGCGACATGGGGACCCCCCTATGAAGGGCCCCAGGTGGGGCGGGAGGCAGGTGGTGTGCTGGAGGAGGGTTAAATTGTTAAATTGGGAGCCTGATGACGGACAGGCGTGCAGAGCTGGGGATCAAAGCGGGATCCACATCAAACGCCAACCTACTAGACATGCACCCCCCCCCCCCCCACCACGTGTTAAGGGGGCGATAATAGGGGAGTGTGGGCGGCATCACACTCTACAACCAGAGACCACAGTGGTCTCTAGTTCCATCTCTGCCACATCCTGCCCGATCACATCAGAGTATTTACTTATCTTCCAAACTAAATGAGTTGGTCCATGTGCTGTCTTATTGGTCCGACCAATTTCCTTTAGATAAGTAGCAATTTTCTTTAACTGTCTAACGCACTTTGGTAAATATTACAATTACAATGTACAAAACCATTCCATGGCCCAGTGGATACCCATCTTAATGCTCTGTGTGATGTGGATAGGAAAGAAATACCATTTTCGCCCCTTCTTTCACCGAAGAGTTCCCGTAATCTGCAACAGGTTCAGGCAGAGATGTTGTACGAGTCTCCGATACAGGAGAGTGGAGTAAGAGATGCACGGATACCCTCTTGCACGCAGGAGGACCGGTAATAATCTTTATTAAGTTGTTGTCTAGTTTTTCCCGATCTTCATTAGGAGGGGTGTGGTTGGCGTCCGACCAGAATGTTCGTGTTGATTACAAGTAGAAGATCAGGTGACACATTTATTCTGTTTAATTATGCTGAGTTTTTGAATATAAGATTTCGTTCTAACCGCAGGGGTGGTATTGGCAAGATTATGTTAACGCTTTAAGGTGGCATAGAGGTGCAATGTGCTATGCCCCTTGTCATCATGGTACACGCCTGCAACACGAATGAGTACTCGCCAGGGCTGCATTCATGCATCATGCCGACCGTTTAGGAATGCATCAACCCATAGGCCAAGGATCGGCATGATGCAAGAATGCAGCACTGATGAATTACATGTACTCCCCAGGGCTGCATGAATGCAGTCAGGACAAGGCACACCCCCCGGTCTTCATCATGTTCATGGTATTCTAACAAAAATAATACATCTGGGTCTAGTAAGATATTCCACTGTTAAATCTAGCTTTAGTGTATAATTGAGACCAACATCGACATTTTGGGGCAATATTGTTCCAAAATTGATTGGGCAACGTGATGATAGCTAATTGTATGATTTCCATAACATGTGTTTCACCATTTATTGTACATTCTTATAGTTAGTGCTAAAGAGTAATAAATCCCGTCTCAAGCTGGGCACTTCGAATATGGGCTGACCCATCTGGGCTCCCCCCTGTAGCCCTGGACAAAAAGGACCATAACTAAGATATGGGCAAATCATATTGCCCAAGTAAAAACATATATGGGCCCTACTAAGCAATGTTGACTGGGGACCATGTGTATTTTATGTCTTCCTTGCCTTAAGAACCCCCAGCTGTCCCTCCACACCTTCTTCTAGGACGGTATACAGGCAGCCCGACGTCCTGCTAGACGCGGGGCGTCATTAACAGTTGGCAGGCCGCATGAGACACGAACAAAAAACTCAAACACCGGTCCTCTTTGAAGATACGCCAAGCGGGGTGTGTGTCTACTCCAGGGGAGGAGGGGGAGGAGGAGAGGAGGGAGATGATGGAGGAGGAAGTGAGAAGAGGGAGAAGGAGAGGCAGGAGGCGCAGGAGGGAGAGGAGGAGGAAGGGAGGAGGGAGGAGAAGGGAGGAGAAGGAGGGGGGGGAGAGAAGGAGGGGAGGGGGGAGGATGAGGGGGAGGAGGGAGAGGAGGGGGAGGAGGGGGAGGAGGGGGGAGGAGGGGGAGGAGGGGGAGGAGGGGGAGGAGGGGGAGGAGGGGGAGGAGGGGGGGACGGGGAGGAGGGGGAGGAGAGGGAGGACGGGATGGGGAGGAGGTGAGAAGAGGGAGAAGGAGAGGAAGGAGGAGGAGGGAGGAGGAGAAGGTGAGAAGAGGGAGAAGGAGAGGAAGGAGGCGCAGGAGGAAGAGGAGGAGGAGACACATTTATTCTGTTTAATTATGCTGAGTTTTTGAATATAAGATTTCGTTCTAACCACAGGGGTGGTATTGGCAAGATCATGTTAACTTTAAGGGTGGCATAGAGGTACCATGTGCTATGCCCCTTGTCATCATGGTGCAAGAATGCAGCCGCGTGCGTCAACTCGCCAGGGCTTCATTCATGCATCATCTCGACGTTTTAGCAACTCATATAAATATGGTCGGAGTGATTCATTAATGCAACACTGACGAGTTACTCCCTACGGCTATACATAAACGCATTCATCATGGCAAAGTTGCAGCACATGTTTTCGCCTGCACTTCAGCAAATTCATGGTACATTAGCAAATGATATATATCTGGGTCCTTGTTAAATCCAGCTTTAGTACTTATATATTGAGACCCACATCGACATTTGGGGCAATATTGTTCCAAAATTGGAAGGACAACGTGGTGATTGCTATTTGTATTCTTTCCATGTTAAATTACTGAATAAACAAACAACCAATCAAAACACCTCAACATGATTTAAAAGACGGAATATTATGCTATTGATATTGGAATAGTATTATATAATTAACAATTAAAAATCTTGTTGAGCATTATGTCAAAATCTCTTTATTTTGCATAGGTTTGGCCTCCTTTGCATTATCTATTTCACTAATTCAAAACATCACACCATAGCTGAGGTAAACAATACATTCTCCTTTAAAGTGGTACTAATGCCATTACTTGGCGATAGATATAAATCTGAGTAACATTGATTTTGAATTGATGTACCAAGATCTTGGGTTAACCTTTCTTAACTAAGTCTTCACTTAGTGTACCATCAGTCCTGGAGAGTGGCCCGCTCAGCAGGACCATATTCCATTATCATTCTGGCGGGCCTACTATTATTTCAGCAGAAAGATATGCAAATACGCGGACAAACGTTTACACCATTATCTTAATCGCATATCGTAAATCCTAATCTTAAAATCGGGCAGGGATTGATCTTAACCTATAATCCTAAATCTTAATATATTATCTGATAGCTCCCATTGTATCTACCACATAGTGTCACATACCCACACTATGCTACCTGAGGTTTGCCTTTATAGTATATACCCGGCACCCAGCTGAGACAATATAAACATCTAAAAGAAATGAAAAAGAAGAAAGAAAATGGGGTTGGGGGGCAGAGCCCCCCATTACATACTAGATAACTAGCCTATCCTACCATGAACTGTGTAGGCTTATCACTACTAGTGGCGCCATCTTCATTTGCTTAGTAATACTTTTAAGATAGTCTAAGATAAGTCTTAAGGACTCTCAGCACCCATATTGCATTAAAAGGGTTATGAGGGTTTAATTTCAAGTACATGTGTTACACCTCTACATATTATACATAATTTGAACCATCTATAATACTTTTATCAAATTCCTTCCATTATTTGGAATTTTCATCACTGTGGAACGTGAATGGAACAAAAACGTTCCTTTTTATCTTCTTTTCATTTCAACATCATTATGGGATGGAAAATGGACATGATTCTTAAGTTTAACTTTTTTAAACTGATATTGATGTCAGTACCTGGGGTCCTTTTTTTTCTTTTCTTGATGTTCCAATTATTAAGGCCTACAGAGCTCTTCAAAGTTGCATAGTTACTAAAAAATGGTAAAAATGGCTATTTACCCCTATTATCACCCACTTTTTAGCTAACTATGCAACTTTGAAGAGCTGTTTGGGCCTTAATAATTGGAATATCAGGAAAAGAGAAAAAAAGACCCCAGGTATAGACATGAATTTTAGTTTTCAATTGAGAAATTCAAGAATTTTGTCCAATTTCCATCCCATAATGCTGTTGGAAAAAAAAGAGGCTAAAAATGGAACATTTTTGTTCCATTCACATTCCATGGCTATTAAAATGAGAAATAATCGAAGGAATTTGATAAAGCTATTAAAGATGGTTCAATTGATCTATAATATGTACAGGTTTAACACGTTTCCTTGGAAGTATAACCCTCAAACTGTTTTAGTGCAATTTGGGTGCTGAGAGTCCTTAAGATGAAATTAAGATAGTTCATGATAGGATTGAAATTCAGGTACTAAAGTTAAGACAAGTAAGATCATCTTGATAATGCAATTAAGATAACACTCTAAATGTTTGTCCGCACACCTGAGAGAGGTATCCCGGGCGTGCTAAAGATACAGCAGTAGTACCCCCCCCCCCCCACCTCCATCACCTTGTGCAGTCACTCCAAATCCCCTGAGCCCATAACATGTGTTTTACTTGGACCAGGCTATATGGGTTATAGTCTTTTTTGTTCAGGGCTATAAGTGGGGGCCCATATAGGCAATCCCAGGAAAGATTTTATTTTCATGAATATATTGTAAATATTTCAAAGACATGCTGACATCTGATTTTGCTCCTAAAATCACCATTTATTGTACATCCTTATAGTTTGTGCTAAAGTGGAATAAATCCCGTCTCAAGCTGGGCACTTTGAATATGGGCTGACCCATCTGGGCTCCCCCCTGTAGCCCTGGACAAAAAGGACCATAACTAAGATATGGGCAAGTAATGTTGCGCAAGTAAAAACACATATGGGCCCCACTAAGCTGTGTTGACTGGGGACGTTGTCTATTTTATATCTTCCTTGCCTTAACTCTTCCTTTCCCAGATCATTTTTGGGTGTTTTTTGGACTATAGATCATGGCATGAGCATTCTAAAACTTTTGGAATTATGTAAATATTCAAACTACAAGTGGAGTAGTGATACTATGAACTAAGGATGTTGACTTAAAAGGGCGTTACCCTAGTATTCAATATCTATTTAAATAAGCAAGATATGGCTCTAGCAAAATAGCAATGATATAAAAAAAAGTGTATCTTGAACCAATATTCAAACTGTAATATTTCAGGATTGCCTTCATCAATTGAGATGGAATAAATACCATATTGTAGGTTTTGTTAGGTATTTTCCGATTTTGTATGTGGAATGGTCATGACGGCCATATTTGATATGGTTACCATGGCAACCAATAATTCATGAAATCACTATTTCTAGCAAATCTGTTGCTATGGCAACGGAAATTTTGATCAAAAGGACACCGAAAATAATGGGAAATATCAGTACCATCTTTTTAATCTTGAAAAGCTCTCTAAAGTAGTTTTTCACCAAAAAAAATCATATTGTCCTATATTTTTAATGATTTTTACCTGAAAAATCGATTAAATATGGGTCAAAATCGGGTTGACTGTCCCTCAAGTTGGCAAGCAAACCATATAAAGGAAAATATTACCAGAGACAAATGATTCGAGATCCCTGGAGACCATATTCCAAATAGTGAGAATCCAAAAAATCTAAGCTTTGAAGCAATTTTTGAGAAAATGGCAGGGGCCTCAAAATCGGCCAAAAATCGGCCGAAAATTCGCATAAATGCGCGATCGGGAAAGGAAGAGTTAAGAACCTCCAGCTGTCCCTCCACGCCTTCTTCTAGGGCGGTATACAGGCAGCCCGACATCCTGCTAGACGCGGGGCGTCATTAACAGTTGGCAGGTCGCATGAGACACGAACAAAAAACTCAAACACCGGTCCTCTTTGAAGATACGCCAAGCGGGGTGTGTGTCTACTCCAGGGGAGGAGGGGGAGGAGGAGAGGAGGGGGAGAGGAGGGGGAGGGGAGGAGGGGGAGGTATGGGAGGAGGGGGAGGAGGGGGAGCTGGGGGAGCAGGGGGAGGAGGGGGAGGGGGAAGAGGGGCGGCAGGGGGAGGAAAGGGAGGGAGGAGCAGGGGGAGCAGGTGGAGGAGAGGGAGCAGGGGCAGGAGGGGGAGGAGGTGATAGAGGGGGAGCGGGGGATGGGCGGAGGGGGAGGGGGGAGGACGGAAGGAGGGGAAAGACGAGGAGGACATAGGGGGAGGAGGAGGAGGGGCAGGAGGGGCAGGAGGGGGCAGGAGGAGGAGGATATAGGGGGAGGAGCGGGAGGAGGGGGGAGGAGGGGGAGGGGAGGGGGAGAGGGGAAGGGGAGGAGGGGAGGAGGAGGAGGAGGGGGAGGAGGGGGGAGGGGGAGGGGGGAGGAGCGGGAGGAGGGGGGGGAAGGGGAGGAAGGGGAGGAAGGGGAGGAGAGGGAGGAGGGGAAGGAGGGGGGAGGAGGGGAGAAGGGGGAGGAGGGGGAGAAGGGGGAGGAGAGGAGGAGGGGGAGTAGGAGGAGAGTAGTATTGTATGTATCGGAACGGGACTATAGTTAAGTACTGTTTATTACTCAATCGACCTGCAGCCAATCAGAGGCCTCCATTTGGTCACGTGACCGGAAGTGACCTACTTAGGGGATTAGTGGTGACGTCACGTGACCTAGTTAGCCAATCAGAGGCCGCCATTTGGTCACGTGACCGGAAGTGAGGTCATATGACCTACTTATGGACCGGAAGTGACGTCATATGACCTACTTAGGGGACCGGAAGTGAGGTCATATGACCTACTTTAGGATCACGTGACCGGAAGTGACCTGATGAGTCACGTGACCGGAAGTGACGTCACATGACCTAATGGCCAACCGGAAGTGAGTGACCTGATTGAGGATCACGTGACCGGAAGTGACCTGATTGATCACGTGACCGGAAGAAGAAGAAGAAATGACGTCACGCGACTAAGGGGCGTTTGTCTCTTTTAAGAAAAAAAGAAAGAAAAAGATTTCAATCGAGAGACAGCAGCGCGTAGTAGACATACATGCCCTAAAGCAACAGGGTGAGACAGAGAACGACGCTGACGACGAGGCGTACGAGGAACCCGAAGGGCTACGGGCGCACAGTCCGTTTTTCGACCTCATTTCCACTGGTAGCGCGTCCGGTCCGTGGCGACTGCCCTCACCACCACCTTACGAAGTCGTGTGGTTGCCCTGTTCCGACAACGAGTCGTCGGATACCAGCGCAGACGCTGCTCCTGTTATTGGTTGTGCTGCAGTAGTACCTGTATCATCATACTTCAAAGCAGAGCCGTTAGGATACTTGTCAGACGCTATGCTACTGAAAATAAGTAGTAAGTTGCCGACATCAGATTACATACGGTTAGGTTCATACCTTGAAGTGAACTTGAAGGATATGGGATATCTCAGTTGTGAGACAAGTGTCATAACTCAAGCTAGAGAAATGTTCACTACTTGGTACCAGAAAAGTTGTACTACTAGGTGGAAGGACCTAGCCGCCGCCTTGGAAGAATCTTACCGTATGGACCTCATCAAATTCTCACGTGAGTACATGGACAAGCATGACATGTGGGATGGCTTAGAGAGTGGAGACATGGAGTGGAAAGTGCAGAAATATTTCTCTCTTTTAGCTGAGCTCTGCCCTAGAGACTGGAAGACCATAGGGATCTACTTAGGGTTGACTTCTCATGAAATAGCTTTCATCTCTCAACCTGTGCCTTCTGACAGGACTGTGAAGAACCCTGTCTATGAAGTGCTGAGAGCTTGGAAGTACAACGAGACGTCTGAGCCTATGGCTCTGATGAAAGTGTTGCAAGACGACATGGGTCGCAGCGACCTCGCAATGTATGTTCAAGGGTTGTATGCAGCTGTACCCAAAGACATAAAAGTGAGCTGTGACACTCCAGTGTTGACCACTCTTGTCTGATCCCTGCAGTAAGATGGTCATCTGTTGAATTCGATCCTAGACTACAGTCACCTTTCACAATGCTAATAGTATCGTGTGGTAAGAGGTGTCTAGTATTCGAAGTGATAAATAACGTTTTATTTTTTTTAATAATTGGTAAATAAGTGAAAAAAGAAAAAAAAAGAAAAACATGACGCAGGACGTTTGCGAAAA